>CAJVGC010000432.1:52416125-52467719 GCA_910822075.1 Senecio squalidus
AATGTGTTTGGAGGGAACAGAATTTGAATACAACTGCTAATTAATCCATTGTGAATTTATGTTTAGTTAGTGTAAGTTTCTTTTGGAATTAGAATGTACTTTGATGACAATTATCTAATTAAATCATATATGCTTAATCAATTTCTTTTTAGATTTCTTCTTAGGTTTATAAATATATTTTGCAAATTAGTGATTACAATATTAAAATAATAATAAAATATTAATAATGCGAATAAGCTTGATCATAATAGTATTTAGTTATAACAGAATAGTAATAACAGAATCGGGCAGACTTTGATATAACTTAATGATCTTTGTGGGAAGGTTTTGAAAACACTCAGGTCAGCTCACAAATATATATGAATACGGCTAATACTTGTTTGTTAATCATCGGTAGAGGATTTAAATAGAACACAAAGGGGCACAACATAACATAAAACCCAACACGACAGCGTGATGTCAAGAAACGAGAGGTAAAAATAATTACATCCCGCACCATAACTTGTACTTACCCGAGCAGTGAATAGAAATAAGGATATCAGAGAACAGTGTTTTGAATGTAATAACAACTGGAGGAGATATTTAAAGAAATTATCAAGACATAATATAATTATAAATTACAATATGCATAACACGGAGATAGGGTAACATATTAAAAGTTGGCAACTTTCCAACCCTTATTAGTTTCAGTAGGTTAAGACGAGATATATGATTCTGGTTATCAAGCCTCGATTTGAAAAATGGTGTCAATTTCAACCCATTTACTTATAGGTGTGTCAGTGGACAGCATTCCAAAATTAGAGAGTTCGTCTGTTTTCACCATCTTGTGAAGGATCAACTTTATCTTTTTCTGATGAATGATCCTTCACGCTATCCATTGGACAAGAACCGTTGGTTGAATTCTCAATCTGGATGAAGGTATTGCTAGTGGGATCCAGTGGACAAGAACCGGAGCGCATGACTTATTGCCTCGTTTAAGCTATAAAGGGTATTGATGAAACTGAGTAAATGTTCCCTTTTTAGCAGCTATTCGATAAAAATCATTCCCTTTTTTGTTATCTCTTGCAAGTTTGTGGACAGAAAGGAGATTAACACAGTATTCTGGAACAACTAACACATCCTTTAAGGTGATTTTATTTGAAATTCTTAAGTTTCCTATCTTATTTATTTTGGCCAGAGTACCATTGGTATGTCCCACAGTGAGTTTCAAGTTTGAAATGTCCACAACCTGTTCAAGGTTGTGTAGGTCATATGTCATTCCTTTCCATTTTAGGAGGGTGAAGCTAGTTTTAAAAATGACAATAAACAATCTATTAAGATCAGTTATGCATAATTTATATGTCAATATGTTAAGAATATAATAGATAATATGTCCTCTATATTTCATTTTGGGACATATCACAACGACATATAGAAACATGTATAATAACAAGTCTAGACACTTACTTATTAGACATATGACTTACAATATTTGTCGGCTTATTAAAAATGTTGTGAGTGTGATATATGTGGACTTTGGTATATCAAAACGGTTGATTAGCAATTGCTTGGTATAACTATTAATAACTATATAATCCGTTATATTCAAGCACGTTTTAATTTGTTCTCTTGAGAATACAGAAATTTTCAAAACTTCCTATGTATTTCGATTATATTATGTTGCCTTACAATCTGATTGCATCTCTTGAATAATCCCCTAATTGATTCAAATAGATTATCCAAACAACCATACCCTTTCTATACATTTTGCTTTCACAATATATAAATGTGTTTCGAAGTTTAAGTTTATATTTGGGTTTTCTTGAAACACTTTATGTTAGAAAAAAAATATTTTTAGTGAAATATTTAAAATTAAAAAAACAAATTAAACGTGTGTTATCGTAGTTTTATGTATAAAAATCAATTACCGTTATAGCTAAGGATACCCTAATTGTGTAACCCTTGATTACTTGCAACGCAAGGTTTAATTAGTTTCCTTATTCAAATACTATTCGATCTCCATATAACTCACAGATACTTATCTTAATCCCATTATAAATACAGCTCGATCGTTTCGCTTCTTTTATTACTTTACTTCTTTACCCTCATAACACACACAACACACCAAGAAATCAATTGCAGCCATGAGTTTAGAGATGAAGAAAACCAACGAAAGACCACGAGAAAACTCGACTTTTCTCGACACTCATGATCATCAACATCGTGGGTACGAATGTAAAACATGCGGAAAAAGATTTGCTACTTATCAAGCGCTAGGCGGTCATCAAGGAATTCATAAAAAGATTAAGTTCGGTGATGAGAATGATGCGTGTTGGCTAACCCTAAATATCGTTGCTCCAGTGTATTCGGAGTTGCATCGATGCAAGTTGTGTAAGAAAGGGTTTGGTACTGGGCAGGCGTTGGGCGGACACATGACACTTCACAGACTCGAAAAAGATTTGATTTTGGCAGCGAAAGAATGGCGATTATGGTTTTGATCACTATGATACAACTAGCTAGGGTTTGATTTACAAGAATGTGTTTGGAGGGAACAGAATTTGAATACAACTGCTAATTAATCCATTGTGAATTTATGTTTAGTTAGTGTAAGTTTCTTTTGGAATTAGAATGTACTTTGATGACAATTATCTAATTAAATCATATATGCTTAATCAATTTCTTTTTAGATTTCTTCTTAGGTTTATAAATATATTTTGCAAATTAGTGATTACAATATTAAAATAATAATAAAATATTAATAATGCGAATAAGCTTGATCATAATAGTATTTAGTTATAACAGAATAGTAATAACAGAATCGGGCAGACTTTGATATAACTTAATGATCTTTGTGGGAAGGTTTTGAAAACACTCAGGTCAGCTCACAAATATATATGAATACGGCTAATACTTGTTTGTTAATCATCGGTAGAGGATTTAAATAGAACACAAAGGGGCACAACATAACATAAAACCCAACACGACAGCGTGATGTCAAGAAACGAGAGGTAAAAATAATTACATCCCGCACCATAACTTGTACTTACCCGAGCAGTGAATAGAAATAAGGATATCAGAGAACAGTGTTTTGAATGTAATAACAACTGGAGGAGATATTTAAAGAAATTATCAAGACATAATATAATTATAAATTACAATATGCATAACACGGAGATAGGGTAACATATTAAAAGTTGGCAACTTTCCAACCCTTATTAGTTTCAGTAGGTTAAGACGAGATATATGATTCTGGTTATCAAGCCTCGATTTGAAAAATGGTGTCAATTTCAACCCATTTACTTATAGGTGTGTCAGTGGACAGCATTCCAAAATTAGAGAGTTCGTCTGTTTTCACCATCTTGTGAAGGATCAACTTTATCTTTTTCTGATGAATGATCCTTCACGCTATCCATTGGACAAGAACCGTTGGTTGAATTCTCAATCTGGATGAAGGTATTGCTAGTGGGATCCAGTGGACAAGAACCGGAGCGCATGACTTATTGCCTCGTTTAAGCTATAAAGGGTATTGATGAAACTGAGTAAATGTTCCCTTTTTAGCAGCTATTCGATAAAAATCATTCCCTTTTTTGTTATCTCTTGCAAGTTTGTGGACAGAAAGGAGATTAACACAGTATTCTGGAACAACTAACACATCCTTTAAGGTGATTTTATTTGAAATTCTTAAGTTTCCTATCTTATTTATTTTGGCCAGAGTACCATTGGTATGTCCCACAGTGAGTTTCAAGTTTGAAATGTCCACAACCTGTTCAAGGTTGTGTAGGTCATATGTCATTCCTTTCCATTTTAGGAGGGTGAAGCTAGTTTTAAAAATGACAATAAACAATCTATTAAGATCAGTTATGCATAATTTATATGTCAATATGTTAAGAATATAATAGATAATATGTCCTCTATATTTCATTTTGGGACATATCACAACGACATATAGAAACATGTATAATAACAAGTCTAGACACTTACTTATTAGACATATGACTTACAATATTTGTCGGCTTATTAAAAATGTTGTGAGTGTGATATATGTGGACTTTGGTATATCAAAACGGTTGATTAGCAATTGCTTGGTATAACTATTAATAACTATATAATCTGTTATATTCAAGCACGTTTTAATTTGTTCTCTTGAGAATACAGAAATTTTCAAAACTTCCTATGTATTTCGATTATATTATGTTGCCTTACAATCTGATTGCATCTCTTGAATAATCCCCTAATTGATTCAAATAGATTATCCAAACAACCATACCCTTTCTATACATTTTGCTTTCACAATATATAAATGTGTTTCGAAGTTTAAGTTTATATTTGGGTTTTCTTGAAACACTTTATGTTAGAAAAAAAATATTTTTAGTGAAATATTTAAAATTAAAAAAACAAATTAAACGTGTGTTATCGTAGTTTTATGTATAAAAATCAATTACCGTTATAGCTAAGGATACCCTAATTGTGTAACCCTTGATTACTTGCAACGCAAGGTTTAATTAGTTTCCTTATTCAAATACTATTCGATCTCCATATAACTCACAGATACTTATCTTAATCCCATTATAAATACAGCTCGATCGTTTCGCTTCTTTTATTACTTTACTTCTTTACCCTCATAACACACACAACACACCAAGAAATCAATTGCAGCCATGAGTTTAGAGATGAAGAAAACCAACGAAAGACCACGAGAAAACTCGACTTTTCTCGACACTCATGATCATCAACATCGTGGGTACGAATGTAAAACATGCGGAAAAAGATTTGCTACTTATCAAGCGCTAGGCGGTCATCAAGGAATTCATAAAAAGATTAAGTTCGGTGATGAGAATGATGCGTGTTGGCTAACCCTAAATATCGTTGCTCCAGTGTATTCGGAGTTGCATCGATGCAAGTTGTGTAAGAAAGGGTTTGGTACTGGGCAGGCGTTGGGCGGACACATGACACTTCACAGACTCGAAAAAGATTTGATTTTGGCAGCGAAAGAATGGCGATTATGGTTTTGATCACTATGATACAACTAGCTAGGGTTTGATTTACAAGAATGTGTTTGGAGGGAACAGAATTTGAATACAACTGCTAATTAATCCATTGTGAATTTATGTTTAGTTAGTGTAAGTTTCTTTTGGAATTAGAATGTACTTTGATGACAATTATCTAATTAAATCATATATGCTTAATCAATTTCTTTTTAGATTTCTTCTTAGGTTTATAAATATATTTTGCAAATTAGTGATTACAATATTAAAATAATAATAAAATATTAATAATGCGAATAAGCTTGATCATAATAGTATTTAGTTATAACAGAATAGTAATAACAGAATCGGGCAGACTTTGATATAACTTAATGATCTTTGTGGGAAGGTTTTGAAAACACTCAGGTCAGCTCACAAATATATATGAATACGGCTAATACTTGTTTGTTAATCATCGGTAGAGGATTTAAATAGAACACAAAGGGGCACAACATAACATAAAACCCAACACGACAGCGTGATGTCAAGAAACGAGAGGTAAAAATAATTACATCCCGCACCATAACTTGTACTTACCCGAGCAGTGAATAGAAATAAGGATATCAGAGAACAGTGTTTTGAATGTAATAACAACTGGAGGAGATATTAAAGAAATTATCAAGACATAATATAATTATAAATTACAATATGCATAACACGGAGATAGGGTAACATATTAAAAGTTGGCAACTTTCCAACCCTTATTAGTTTCAGTAGGTTAAGACGAGATATATGATTCTGGTTATCAAGCCTCGATTTGAAAAATGGTGTCAATTTCAACCCATTTACTTATAGGTGTGTCAGTGGACAGCATTCCAAAATTAGAGAGTTCGTCTGTTTTCACCATCTTATGAAGGATCAACTTTATCTTTTTCTGATGAATGATCCTTCACGCTGTCCATTGGACAAGAACCGTTGGTTGAATTCTCAATCTGGATGAAGGTATTGCTAGTGGGATCCAGTGGACAAGAACCGGAGCGCATGACTTATTGCCTCGTTTAAGCTATAAAGGGTATTGATGAAACTGAGTAAATGTTCCCTTTTTAGCAGCTATTCGATAAAAATCATTCCCTTTTTTGTTATCTCTTGCAAGTTTGTGGACAGAAAGGAGATTAACACAGTATTCTGGAACAACTAACACATCCTTTAAGGTGATTTTATTTGAAATTCTTAAGTTTCCTATCTTATTTATTTTGGCCAGAGTACCATTGGGATGTCCCAGAGTGAGTTTCAAGTTTGAAATGTCCACAACCTGTTCAAGGTTGTGTAGGTCAGATGTCATGTGTTGGTTGGCTCCAGAGTCAATAATCCAACCAAGGTTGTGATTTTACACTGTGTTAAAGGTAAAAACTTGTTGAAGTTTTGATTGAAGGTGATGTTAGAGTTGAAAAAGGTACCTGCCATATTGGCATTGAGATCTCTAGGGACAGTGTTGTCTATGAGTTTCATGAGTTTGGCTATTTACTCATTGGAAAAAGGTGAGCTGGGGACACTTGTGGAGGTTTGCTCAGGCATGGATTGATTACTAGTAAAAGACTTTTGATAAGGTTGACTTGTTTTCTTTTTATACCCATTTGGATATCCCACAATTTCATAACATCTGTCAATAGTGTGTCCCTTTTTGTTTCATTTATCACAGCTTAAATTGAGATTAGGACCTCTGATTTGACCATAAGTTTTATTCTCAAAAGTTTTAGACACAAAAGCACATGGTTGAGTTTTAGGTTTAGAGGAGGTTCCTCTGTGGGATTCTTCTCTAGAAATGATAGAGAATGTAGTTTTGATGTTGGGTAGAGGATCTCTAGTTAGAATGTTACTTCTAATGGATGAATAGGTATCATCTAACCCCATCAAAAACTACATGAGTTTTAAAAGTTAGGTTGTGATTTCAAAAGTCTTTAGAGGCATGACAGGTGCAAGTGGGGAGTTTGACTAATGCATCAAATTGTTTCCAAAGTGAATTCAGTTTGTGATAATATTCAGAAATGGTGGCACCATTTAGAGATAGTGAGTTAATTTTATGATGCAGATTAAAAATGACAGACCCATCAACCTTATCATAAGTTTCTTTAAGTTCCTGCCAAACAATAGTAGCATTTTTTGAAAAAATTTGACCCAAGTAAACCTCTTCAATGACAGACCCAAGTACCCAAGAAAGGACAACAGAATTACACCTATCCCATTGTCTGCCCAACACAATATCATCCAAGTTTTTTTCACAAGATCCATCAATAAACCCAATTTTGTTTTTAGTTTCTAAGGCCAGGATCATGGCACAACTCCAGACATTATAGTTTTCTGTCCCTTTAAGTTTAAGATTAATAATGGAGTGTGTGTTGGTGTCACTAGCATGTAAGAAAAGAGGGTCACCAAAGTCAAGGTCACTGACTTGAGTGACTTTTTTTCCACCAGTAGCAGGGTTTCAGACATAATGGTAGCAACAGATAGTCACAAAAGAGATGCAAATGCAAATGTACTTAGAAGGCAATCCTGGTCAGGGACAGGTTTTGGAACAGTCAAGTTGTCCAATTCAAGTTTTAACCAAGGACCTTATCTAGGACAGGTTTCCCCAAATGACAAAGCCCCTACTGAAATTAGGCCAGGAAGTCTCCTAATTCAGTAGTGCATAGTAGATAAACACCAAACAATAATCAACACAGATTGATAGAGAACATAATTGTGCAAGTATAGAGTAACACACAATCAAACAAGTGCAATTAGGATCCAAGTTTATGGTCCAAGTATTCACTAGGGGGCAGTTGATCCCTGTCCGACACAGAAACGCCCTAGAGAAGGAACTTGCCACAAATCAATGGTGAGAAAGATGACTTACAGTGTTTGCTTGAGAAGACTATAATTACCGGTTAATCTTGAGAGAGCAGCGGAGATGAATTTTTGCTCAGTAGTAACACATGTTAACCACGATCAGGGGAATATGAAACCCTAATTGATTTTTCAATGTGGATTTTTTTTTTGAAATTAGTGTTTTCAATTTTAGGGTTTTTTCAAATTAGGAAAGAAGCCCTAAATTAATTCAGTGATTAATTTAGGGAAGATATAGGAAAACCCTAATTTGATTTTTTTCTCAATCGATTTTGACAGAAACTTAAAAAACCCTAAATCGGTTCAGCAATCAATTTATTTGATGTGAGATCGATTAGGTTATAGTAACGAGAGTCGTAGCTCTGGTATTATGTAAAGTGGTATAGAGATTGCAAACACAAACAGATTCAATGTTTATTAGGGCTTATAGCCAAATGATTACAAAGACTCAAATGATTAAGAAAATGAGAGCAATCACCGATTTCAATACTCAAATGATTGAATTGACTAATAAGCAATTCAATCTTACAAAACACCAAATTTGGGTAATATGAACAAAGCAGATTTCACACACACAATAATAAGAATCAACACTTTGATGATGTAAAATGGCAAAAGACCCGTAGGTTTATACTAGTTTCCAAGAATCCAGTTGTGCCCCTCTGGCTTCTCTTTTCGGCAACTCTAGCCCTCCAACTGTGACTTAGCTGTATTACACGAATAGTCCTCGTATTTTGGGAAAGCTAGCAATGGCACATTATTAACCAAATCAAATTAGATAAATACAAACAAGGTAAAGATTAGAGAAAACAATGTAAAGATTGTTGATTTTAACAAAAAGAAGACGGAAGCTCAGCAAAGGACGAAAACCAAAGAAAAACCGAAGCTACCTGTTGTTCATGCCCGCCTGGGCCAAAACTGCCGAAGGAAAACACCCGCCCGGGATTGAACCGCTCGGGCTCATTTATGTTGAAACATGTACCGGCCTGGACCCCTTTAAATACCGGTTTTCGCTTTGTTTTTGTTGCTGCACGTTTTATCAAAATAAAATAGCAGTTTTACACATCTCACACACCAAGAAAAATAATACCTTGGAGAAGCTACAAACATTGGATCATTGTTGTTTATCACTTTTCAAAAGAATTAAACGTCTGTATTTGATTTCTATCATTATGTCCTGTGTATAGCCATGTTTGGCTAATAACCTTATATTCGGTTTCGAATTACACTCTTTATGTTTAATCAATCATAGACTTGATGTTTGTTTCAATTCTTGTTTAATAATTTGGTTATGAATTTCCTTAGAAATGTTGAATTATAATCTTAATTCTTGTTGATCACTACATTGATTTTGTGAAACTCAAAGAAAAAGCATTCTATTGAAATATTTATAGTGAAAGTAAAGTTTTATTGGATTCTAAACATTTCTTTCTAAATATGATATAAATGCAATTTGATTCTAAGTTTATAGTTTGTTTTTTTTTCAACCGAGTGTTAGAAAGGAAAAGTTATTTTTTTTTAAATTAAAGAAATAAAACGCGTGTTATCGTAGTTATATTTTTACAAGGAAAAAATTACCGTTATAACTAAGGATACCCTTAATCAGTTAAATGGGTAACCCTTGATTACTTGCAACGCAAGGTTTAATTGGTTTCCTTATTCAAATACTATTCGATCTCCACTTTCCATATAACTCACAGACACTTATCTTAATCCCATTATAAATACAGCTCGATCGTTTCGCTTCTTTTATTACTTTACTTCTTTACCCTCATAACACACACAACACACCAAGAAATCGATTGCAGCCATGAGTTTAGAGATGAAAAAAACCAACAAAAGACCACGAGAAAACTCGACTTTTCTCGACACTCATGATCATCTACATCGTGGGTACGAATGTAAAACATGCGGAAAAATATTTGCTACTTATCAAGCGCTAGGAGGTCATCAAGGAATTCATAGACTCGAAAAAGATTTGATTTCGTCGTTGGAGAGAAGTGGGCGGAAACTGGCGGCGCAGGAGATTGTAAAGAACAATTTGATAATAACAGATGCACAACCGTTACGGATGATGAAGGCAGCGGAGTTTGAACAATATTGTAACCTGAAACAAGAGTTGATTTTGGCAGCGAAAGAATGGCGATTATGGTTTTGATCACTATGATACAACTAGCTAGAGTTTGATTTACAAGACTGTGTTTGGAGGGAACAGAATTTGAATTGAATGCAGCTGCTAATTAATCCATTGTGAATTTATGTTTAGATTGTGGATATATATTTTAGAAATTAGAATTTAGTTAACTGACAATTATCTTAATCATATGCTTTATTTGATTTTTGTATAATTTCTTGTTTTGTTTATTGATAAATATATGCAAATTAGCAATGCCGATAACGATAATAGGAATAATAAAAGGGTAGATTAATTGACGATACAAAAATAAGTACCAAATATAACTTAATGTTCTTGTGGGTAAGTTTTGACAATACTCAGGTCAGCTCACAAAAATAAATCTATACATCTTTGTTGTACATGGTAGATGATTAAAATAGAACACAAACGGGTACAACATAATATAACAAACCAAACACGACAGCATGATTTAAAGAAACGAGAGGCAAAAATAATTACATCCCACACCAAAACTTATATTTACATGAGCAATGAAAAGATATAAATGTATCATAGAACAGTGTTGATATGAAGTGCTTTGAGCAGCGAAGTTGCCATCTGTTTCACTAGAACTTGACCGCCGGAGCTTTGACCATCTCTTCGCTCTTCGATTAAATTTTGAAGTTTTTGAGGCAGGTCGTTTTCTACGATTAGTTGTTTTGGGCGTGGATGATGTTCATATACAGCCTTTAAAACATACCCAAAAGAATATGATTAATGATACAGAATGCATAACACAGGAGATAGAGTAAAGATACAAACAGTAGTAATTTACCAACCTTTATAAGTTTAAGCAGATTGAGACGAGCTATAGCATCCTGGTGATCAAGTCTCGATATGAGCAATGGTGTCAACCCATTAACAGCTAATGTTGTATTGATTCGAGATGATTTCCTGCAACAAGAGATCATGGCACTTAAGATACATATACGATACACGGAAGCAACTTATTCATAAAAACCAATTGTTTACAACTTCGACCCATTTACTTATTAATGGGACAATGGGGCGATTCAGGTTATGTTTATAGCCAAATGGGTCATGTCAACACATCACCCATCTATAATTTATAGCCAAATGTTTTTGACATGTGTTCGTTTATTCCCCTTCTGACGAGTAACCCAACCTTCCCATTTTGTAACTTCTAGTAAAAACCTAAGCATATCGTGCTTATTACTTTACTTCGTGAAAAATAGATGGCATGAAACATGTCACAACTAAGGTCGTACATATTAATAGTTCCACTTCCTGGTGTATAATTAGGGAGAGGTAATAAGGAAAATTGGATGAGAAAGTGTACAAATAAAACTAACGCAAATTTCCACATTAAACACATTCATAAGCAAGCCAAAGAAGGAGAAGGAAACATACGTTATAATCTTCAAAAACGGCTCTAGTATGTGCAAGAAAAACTGTTCGGGACAGCATTGGAAAAATTTGACCAACTTCTGAACCGCATCCTTTTTTAATAAAGCTTGCTCCACTTTCTTGTTATCATTGTCATGTGCCAAACAAACAGCAATCGAATCTAAAGCTGTCACAGACCAAAGTTGGTCTTCAAGTAAACTCAAGTATACATCCATCCCACCATGAGCTCTTAATTGTTCCCTTGAATTACGTGATGCATGTGCCATATCACATAAGAGAGGTAATGCGTATTGTCTCAGCGGAGAATCTGACATGATAAAACGCATTAAATGTGGAATGATTCCATTTTCTGCTGCTTGTTCTTGTCTCCTCTTATTAATCTTGCATAGGTTGAATAGTGCATTGAGGACCTTCAATGAACAATAAATACTCAAAACGTGTCAATAATTAAACTAATAATATAATTTTGCTATTAATTTAGTGGGAAAGGTAAAGCGTATATTTAGACATCCTCATGACCATAGAAGAAAAAATAAAAGGCCACCTTCAGAACTTGCAATTGCAATGATAAGTTTTTAATGTTTAGGTCAGCCGATTCTGCTTCTAACTATCTGATTCTACTTAAGTTGTTAACCTAAGTTGGGAGTTTAACTCCCCTTTCAATAGGTCACTCCTTATTCTCACAAAAAATGTCTTTTTTTTATCATTAATCTGTTAATTCGTTAAATAATCAGAAATTCCCAAATTCTCAAAAATCTGATTATTTGACAACTTTAAGTTCAAACTGTAGAAGCAAAACCATACATCAAACACTCTCCTACCGCTCATTTTATTATCGCATTCTGATTATTTAATATCAAATGATCACTTTTAAAACACATCCAAACAACCCCTTCATGACCATATGTATTATGCTTGGGCCCTCCTTCAAAATATAATGATATTCTAATAACCACCAAAATGTTTCACTCACCTCGTGATGAATTTGAGACACAAGAGGGCCATCTTTAAGGTCAAGATTAGGAATAAGATGCTTGATGGCGTCAGCTCTTTGCAAATGCTCCAAGCAGTGTGGATCAGTCGACAAATAATTGATGCATTTTAACAACTGCAATCCAAAATAAGAATACAAAAGGTCAATAATCAAAAACAGAAAGTCAAGCAAACTCGAATATGAACTGAATTCCACACCTTCAACAATATAGGGGGTTCAATTTTATTAAACATCTGAAAGAGTCGGCTAAGCAAACTCTGGCTACACATGTAGGACTTCACGGTTGAGTCTGCACCAGCAAACTCAAGTAAAAGATCCGCAACTTTTTCCAGATATTCCCGAGCCACATCAGCGTTCCATGGTGATACCATGTGTGACAGGAGTCCTGATGACGTGGCACTCCCTGGTCTGGCATTAAGAACTCCAGAACCCGAAAGTACTCCTGATGCTGTCTGAGACGCAATTCCCGATGTGGAAGCCCCTCCTTCATTAGATGCCACCACACCAGCTTTCTTATTGGCTATTTTATGTGGAGTCCTAGTCATCACCTCAGTGTTAGCATTTTCTCTTCCACGACTAGAAGCCTCTGTGCAATCAGAAATGAAACCATAAAATCAGAATAGTAACATCTAAAAAAAGATACACTGGTAAGGTAGCAATTCCGAACCATTTGCTTATTAATAGGTCAACTTGGGTTGTGTTTTATCTCAGGCGGGCCAAATGGATCAAACAAATAAAATACTAGCTAGAAGGGAAACGGTTCCCAAGTCCACCCAAAGTTTAAATGCATGCAGCCCCCTGATTTAAATGTTATTGTAATAATATTTAAACCATGATTAACTCATTACTTATTTATAAGAATCTAAAAAATGCGTAAAAAGTGTTTGCAGGCCAACCCATGCTGTCACGTTCTGACCCGTTCTAAAAAGTACCCCTTATGCCCAGTTACCCAATCTGTTCATCTTGCCATCTCTATGAATTAAGTTAATGTGCCATAACACAGGGGGGGGAATCAATCAGAAGAACAAGAGTTTATGGTATTTTAAAAGAGATGACGATACTTACCGGCAAATTCAGCCATCAAGAAATCGAGCCCGTTGGTCTTCTTCTCATTAGACGAATGCAAGAGAGGCAGTATACTTTCATGTTTTTCCAAGCCAGTAAGATGGCGTACATACTCGAGCTGCCCCGAAAAATGTCGCGAAGGGGGTTCCTTATCCAGCAAACTTAAAAGAGGCCGCACGTTTTCTTGCTGAATTGTTGCATGATACCCATTTGATGCAGAGTCCATTGATTTTCTAGGCCTGTCAGTGGACAGCCTTCCAAAATTGGAAAGTCGTCTATTTTCTCCATCTTGTGAAGGATCAACTTTATCTCTCTCTGAAGAATGATCCTTCACTCTGTCCATTGATGTAGAATCTGGGGATCTTGAAGGAACTGGAACTTCAGCACCAGTGTTGTTCGATTGATGTTTATCAATATCTACTGTAAAGAATCTTGAATCAGGCGAGTGAGAAGATGAAAGTCTAGAAGATTCTTGAGGTCCATGTGTAAAATGATGATCTGGTACAGCATGTTTGATTTTAAGGTGATCAGGATAATCCAAACCATTTGATGAATTCTCAATCTGTATGAAGGTATTACTAGTGGGATCTAGGGGGCCAGAGCGGGACCGTGTGGCTAAACCGTCCATTGAAAACCCACCTCCACCAGATATGGAAGCGAGTCTTGTCGCTTCGTTTAAACTATAAAGGGTATTAATGAGCCTGAGTAGTATTCCATTTTTTGCAGCTATTCGACAAAAATCATTCCTAAGGGTTGATCTTTGAAGCTTAAATACCTGCCACATGCCATCAATGGCTAGGTGGACCATATCCCTGGAATTTAAAAACAAAAACTTATTAGCAGATTTTGATTAAAATCTACGACAGATTGATATTAATGACATCTAATGCATGTACAGAATATGAGTATGCATATTAGTACAAATTCCTATGAACGGAATTAAAGATAATTTAATGGATTTACCAGTATTAGATGAAAGGAATAAAATTAAAAGGAGCAAAAAACTAAAAGGGAAAGAGGACAAAATGTCAAAAGTCGTCCAAAGGGTACTTTTGATGCATAAAGATTCTTTAATCACTTTATTTAAAAATTACATCATTACTGAAGTAACATATTTTTGTAATCATATTTCACACACCGACTATGTATAAAATCTTTGACTGGACAGCCCAACCCGACCCTTACCAAAAGCAACCTGTTTTGACTGGACAACAATCCCCTTTTTGCCACCTCTGGTTAACCTAGACTTGGAAGTCTTGTACGAATAATTCTGGGTTTGCTCGATATACACACATACAACCATTACATAATCGTTCAAGTTCTCTCTATGTAATAACAATTGCTTTGGTATGAGAGTTTATACACAAAATAAAAACCTGTATTTTGCATAATCAGCCTCAAGAAATCCTACTAAAACAGGTATTCCGCGGCAAGCTATAAACATTTGCAACGTCAATGAGCTGAAACAAAAAAGACTCCACCTCAATCCATAATCTTTGGATATTTAACCACAACATTAAGGGAGCTTAGTTCGGAACACAAAATAAAAATAATAATAATAATAATATACCTCGACTGGCAAAGTTGCTGCAAAAAGTAGGCTGCTTCCATACGGACCTCTCTTGTTCTATCAGGCACAGCAAAGCCCATAACAGCAGGGACCTGCAGAAGTTTCTCAATAATTAGAGCAATTAAAGTAAAAAAGGGTCAAAATGGGCTAGTTTTTTAAAGGACCAAAAGGATCAGATCAAACTGACCGGAACAACTGTTTGCTCACTTTATTCTTTTAAGATTAATCGGTGTCAAAAATAAATTGTTTTATTTTAAAAATAAACTGATTTCCTGCGTAAAAGGGTTTAGGAGATTTTAAGTATTAAGAATAAACTTTGGGAAACTTTCGACAAGTTTGACTCTTTTCCTTTTATGCTATATTTTTTTTATTACCCCGATAGAGATGAAACGCGGCATCTCTGTGATCGACTATTACAATAAATAAATAATTTAACCATGTAACCTACGACAGTAAAAGGATACACACTACTTACAAGGCCAACAAGACAAGCATTTTCCTGGAAGTCGGTGTTATCCTTAATAATTTGATTCAAAAGATGAAGCACGGAGCATATAACCTGCACCTAAAGGATGGCAGTAGCATACATTACTATATATCTAATTAATATGAAAGCTAGAAATATATATGTAGCAGATCACTTTGATATGCCATACCCGTGTCCTAGGAACCTCAAGCAATTCTAGAAGAGGAAGCAAGCCATGTTGAGTCATAAATACCAGTTTCTGCTCAGGGCGGTGTTGAAAGAAAACCGTTAACTTGTGACAGGAGGACACGATCACGTCTTCTGGTTCCTCTGGTCTCAAATGTGAAACTAGTTTGCCAAATTCAACAGCCTGTATATTGATCTAAGAATTTAGTATGTTTATACAATATAGCCACCAAAAAGAATATGTACATACATAGCAAATGTTTTCAACAGTGGAAGATAAAACTTTGAAGAAAAGTGATTTCTCAGTGCCTACAAAACTAACCCTTAAAGGTAAAAACGTATTAGGTTTTAAAATAGTTTATACAGTATAGCCACCAAAAAGAATATGTACATACATAGCAAATGTTTTCACCAGTGGAAGATAAAACATTAAAAAAAAGTGATTTCTCAGTGCCTACAAACCTAGTTTAAGAAATACTAACAGAATAAATAGTACTATGTTAGTATTAGGTTTTAAAATAGTTTATATTTGTTATTATTGTACTTCGAAATCAATGTTTATCTATGAAAACTTATTTACATATTATATTGAATATTTAGACAAATTTATTTCTCAAATAAATAGAACAGTTTAATATTTTGAGAAGCAAAATAGACTATCACACACATTCCGCCATCTATATAGGTTCACAAAACATATATTCTCAATGATTCTGACATCTAGCTGGTTTCACTATTCAGACGTTAATCAACAGGCCCTAAAGAGAGTACCTGAAGGTGGAAAAGATTGTCTGCAGGTAGTTTATCATCAAATCCCTGATAAACAAAGGAAACAAGAAAAGTCAAAGTCTTATAGTAAAAGAGTCAACAACATTAAGATATTATCAAGCTTACCAGACCATCGATACCAATCACATCCTCCTTTAAAACACCCATCATCAAATGAAGTATATCTCCCCCATTAGACTGTCCCGGTTCATTCTCCATTTGTTTTTGAGCAATTGTAGCTCTCAACTGTGTTGCTAAGTCACCTTTTCCACCATCAGTAGCAAATGTGTTACCTTGATTTATATGTGAAGAGGAAGCAGAGGTTGAGGCTTCAGCTGGCCGATCGTCCAGATTTTTATTATCTATTGGCTGAAATAAGTCATCTAATGAAGCATCGCCAGGTGTATCACTAAATTTACTCAGCTCATTTCCTCCAACCATTTTTGACATCTTCCCACCCTATATGCATAAAGATGGGGAAAAAAACTTACATAGATTCTAAAATTTAGAACTTCTCATAAGAGGATAATTTATTTAAGACAATAATGCAATATACCTTTTGAGAACTGTAATCATGGCCTTTGCGTCCAGAATTATGTAAATTGTTATCAGTAGCAACAGAACTTCCATTCTCTTTGACTTTCCTATCTACTGTGTTTTTTGACTTTGACTCTGAAGATCCAAATTCACCATTTGTAATCCCTACCTCGGTGGCATTTAATTCCAATGTCTCATGGACCTCTGTTTGATTATCTGCTGCATCATTAGCAGATGAAGATTTCAATGATGATTTCTGAATAGTTAAGGTAGCAACTTGGTCGGCTGACACGTCATCTTCAGATACATCTGTTTTTTCCTCAATAGCTGAATCATTTTCTTCATAAGACTTCCCAGCAAGAGTAGCCTCAGCTAATAGCAACTCTGTTTTAGTCTCCTGTATTTGGAAATATCGATTAGTAAAAAGAAACCAAGTAATTAGATTGCCAGGAGTCAGCCTCTGGAAATCTTGTACAAATTAATTCCAATTACAAGGAAATACTTTGACTTTCTCTCCTTGGAGGCTCTCAACAGTGCTTAAGTCGTCCGCATTTGAAGTTTTTCCACCCACTGAACCATCATCTCCTATATCTCTGAAAAAAGATGGGCTCTTTAGTACTTAAGAATTTTGATCAAGAGGCAATATAAACAAATGAAGGCGCAAAATAAGGGATCGAGCATAGTAAACATGAGACAAATTCAAAACATCAATACTCTGACAAAAATAAAGAAACAGACCGAGGGTTTACAGCAACTACCTCAATGTCCCACTATGACGGAGTGAAGACTGCAATACAACACGCCTCGAATTTTGTATCCACGGATGAGAAAGCAGTGTTTTTGCATCTGGTCTCAGCCTAGCATCCTGAAACATGAAGTTGAATGTTATGTAAAGAATATATAACTTCTTAGTAGAGGTGGCAATTTAAACCCATTTACTTATGAATAAAGTATCCTAAATCCTTTTTTCAAATGTAGATTATTATTAAATAAATATAAAAATAATGTAGAATATATAACTTCTAGCCATATTCACACACTAATTATATATAAATAAATTAGATTCTTTGGACAAAGTGTTTCAGGCCAACACGATTTGACCAGTTTAAGAAATACACATTTTGACCCGAACCCATTTGAGCCGTTACTCAACCTGTAAGACCCACCTATTTTACGACTTCTACTTATGATAAGAGACAATTTCTCGAAGGTACAGGAATAAGATCTCATTTGCTCCCTAAAACATAAAGCATTGCAAACACAAAGAAAAAGTAAAATGGGGAACATTAAAAACAGAGAGATTGTATTTTACCATACCTTTTTAAAGCACTGGCGCAGAAAATCTGTGATGCCGGGTGACAAGCTATCTGGAATAGGAGGATTCTCATCCTGAAGAACCAATCTAGGAGATTCAGTAAGTGGAGTCATTGTAGTACTTTGACCATTGACAAGAAGTTACGTTGGTTTTTGGTTTCATTACAACAAACAAAATAAAAATCATTGCAGTAAAAAACCAACGCAGCAGGTTCAAAAAGAAGTGAAAACTTATAAACATTATGTGTTAAACAAATGATAAAAGCATAAAAGAAAAACCACCTGAACGATCCTAAAGAGAGCCGGCATGGGTTGAAGATCATAGTATGGAGGTACACAAGTAAGTAGCTCAATCACAGTACAACCAACACTCCATATATCAGATGCAGCGCAAACCCCGGACATTTCAATCACCTGGAAAAGAACTTGTAGTCAGATATAAATGTAAACACTAGATATGAAATTTAAGTTTCTCGTTAATAATTTAACATATAAAAACTACCTCGGGAGCCATCCAGTAAGGTGTGCCAACAACTGAATGTGTATTCACATCAGCCTCAGTTAGCTTCGTGGCAACCCCAAAATCTGCCAATTTAACAAGACCCTGAAAAATATAGTGGACATCGCTGTAAGATAAACACTAGACAGAACTAAATAATGCAAACCCAACTGGTGATATATGTACCTCTTTAGTAGTCAAGATATTTGCACCTTTAATATCCCGATGAATGACACCCTGTTCATGTAAATAAACCAAGCCTTCCAAAACCTGCCAGTTTGAGAAAGTCAGAAATTCCAGATTTGACCCAGGTCAAGTCAGTCAAATCAGTAACAAACCTGAGCTATATAAACAGCCACCAATGATTCGGGAAATGGCCCAAATTTGTTCGGTTTAATAATGTTTGCAAGAGAGCCATTCTCCACATACCTAAGGTTAAAAGGAGCACCACCATAAAAACAATGGTCAAAACGGATACCACTGATACACATATTAAAATTTTAAAACCTAGCATACTTACTCGAGAATTATATGAAGATGGGTCTTTGTCTTTAGAGATCCAAGATATTTAACTATATTTTTGTGGTTCAAATTCTGCATTATAAAAAAATGCATCTTGTCAGATGAAGATCCAAACCAAAATATAATCTGAGTGCCTATGAATGCTTGCACTTGACCAGAAAAATGTATATTATAACTTATACGGTTTAAGATTCATCTAGAATTTCCATGTATAGTTTACAAAGAAGTCGGAACAAGAGGGTTACCTTAAGCAAGTCAATCTCTTGCTGAGAAGTTACCAAGTACAAGCGATTCCCAATGTGTCCATATAGAAAGCGACAAAGGTGTTAATACAATATAAAATAGTTGCTTATAAACATGCTAACTAACTATAGGACAATCTTTGATAAATCGTTACAAACACGTTAGAGATGATGAGAAACATCTCCTTCAGCATGTTTAAAAAAAAGTTCAAGAAGTTTTAGAACAGACTGAAGAAGAAAACCATGTGAGTAACAAAAAAGAGACAACGACCCCGTAATAATTGCTACCGACAAGATGCCTTAAATTTAAAAAGACAAAACCGGTTGTTTCTTGTTACTTTTTTTCCTAACATTCTCGAAAAAAATCTTACACAATAAAGGGCAATATTTGATGCAATTAATTACACAAGTAAACAAAGTAAAATTATAGCTATAACAATGTTCTGACTCTTGGCTGTAAGATTCGTATAGAGGTTTGAATGGAGGACAAACATAGCAAAACAATAATAGAGGATAAACATATAAGAAGAAGTAAACAACCGAAACGGGGAATATAAATAACAAAGTCAAGAAATTGATCTTTTTTTACTAAATTATTATAGACAGATAAGAAAACATTAGAAACGATTAAATCATACCATAATAATGTTAAGGTCCTCCTGAGCAATATTCTCCAAAGAAACTTGTTTTATTGCAACAAAATCTCCATTCTCCAAGTCCAAACCCTTGTATACTCGACCATATGCTCCTTTCCCGATCTCATCTCCAAGCATCTATCAAAGTCCCAACAAAAAGCACAAGCAAATTCAATATGAATACATAAATATTCCCAACGGGAAGTCTAAACGGAAAAAGTGTATATTTTTCAAATTAAGGGATACACCAAAAGTTTCAATAACAAATCCAGTATTTACCAAATTAAAAGTGAACGTGGACTTGTAACAGATTAAACGTCAGCTTTGTAATGTGGCTTTTGTAATAAAGCTAATTCACACGACCAAATTACTTTCATAATTTCTAAATCTTCGAAGTACCGATTACGTGGCATCTACAGTTATTGGATCATTGGGATGACATAATTATGATAGTGAACACCTTACACACTAACATTCAAAATATCGAAACCCCTAATCCTACACACGTTTACTAATATTGTCCAACCTCATTATACAAAAAAAGAGAAAAAATACCACATAATCCACCTATAAGATCTGAAGCTACATTTTCCACACTGAATGCCAAACAATACAACAAAAGAACTAACTACATTAATCACTTTGTCATCTAAAACACGTGCTCTATCGGTTTCGAATAAAATCTCAACCTTATTAAGTTCAATATTTGACCTAAAAAGTCAAAACAACACCTTCAAACAAAATGATGAAAAAATCTTACATATTTATTATCTAAAGTTTTGGACTTATGAAAGGCGGTATTCGCCGCTTGCCGCGACATCTTAATCTCTCTCTCCCTTACTTGTCTGTTCAAAATTCAGTAAGGGGGAGGGTTTTCAAAACCCTAGAACACAAATTCCGTCATTATTGTTTGATTAAAGTGAAATTAAGCTTGGATTGATGAAATTGGTGGAAATTGAAGATGGAATTGACCGGTGGAAGTGATCGGAATGAGAATCTCCGGCGAATTAACGGAAAATGGAAGAAGGGGGAGAGAGTTGGGTTGGTAATTGGTTGTCAAGATGTCTGTGTCAAGCCTAATATTGTTGTCTTTCAGGAGATTATGGATTTCCTACCTTTGTCTTTTGAGTTAGTCACACTTTTTACCCTCTACAACATATATGTTTGTTTATTCTCGGTTTTTGGATTTTGTTATTGAGGACGATATGGATTTTTTCGAGATGGTTAACCACATTAAAAACCGTGAGAAGAAGGTCGTGCAGAATCTATTGGCTCAAGAGGCATTGTCGCAGGCACAAGCACTAAACCGATGGATTAATTGATGTTTAATGAAAATCTTATCGGTAGAGTAGGTATTAGGAATTAATCGATAGATTAATGAGATTTTTACATTCTTGCCTAAAATAAATGTTCATCTTATATTTTAGCCAATCAAAAGAAATTTTAGTAAATATATATGATATCTTATTGGTAAATAATGTTATGATTACAAATGTTTCAAAACTAAGTGTATTTTAAGAATAGTCATTTAAATTAGGACAAAGAGAGTATATTTTAGTTATTGATGAATACCTTGATCATCACCACCCACACTACTAAGCATGTATTCAAGAGGATCTTACAAATATGCTAGTAGTAGAGAACATATGGATTGAAATTTGACCCTATCTAATGTATATATTTTTCTCTTAGGGTCAAGAATTGTCATTTTATAATTGTAAAGGATTAAATTTTGTAATTCATCAAATATTTTTCTAGATTATCAATTGACAATTAAAAATTGAACATGAAGTTGTTCTTTAGAATAATAATTAAACTAATTGTTATTGTTAGAAGTAAATAAATGAAACGAAATTCTTAAAAAGCAATGTAAAACAGTTCATAAGCTTTTAAATTTAATACTTTAAATTAGTTACTAGGAATAGAACATAAAGATTTTCTTGGCATTATTGATCACAAAACGTTTGAAGTGTTGTGAAAGAGAAAGAAAAATTATACTAATGAATATTTGAGACACTTTTAGTCGTATTGAAATAATGTTTACACAAAAAAAATATGTGTGCTTTATCAAATAAAATTATTGACATATTTAATAATAATTTAACAAACAAACATCACGTTTTATACGACATTATCTTTCCTTAATGAATGAAATCAACAAGATAAACTTAAGAATAATTTTCGCTAACACGATTACCAATGAAATAAAATGGACCGTGTTTCGTCGGCATCTTGGACTACTTTTGACAACTTAATGAATACGAGACATGATAGAGTAGGAGCCTTGAAGGTTCATCTCTTTCGTGTATTAAAATGACAAATCATACAAGATTAGATGATTGTCAAAGTTCGAAAGCCCACATTGGCCTTTACCGTGACCATTTTTTATAAAATATGATAAAAGTTATTAAATTTTAGCATCTAATTTGTTTATAGATATTAATTTATTTAGTGTAGAAATATAAAAATAGAAATCTTCTTAGAAACAATTACATATACAAAAGTATTACAAGTATTAGTCAATATATGTATAAACGAACATTGTGTCATACAACGATTCATCACAAATATGATTGTAATGTGGTTTCAGAAAACTTGAATGTCTTTTTCATGCTTTCTCTAATCCCAAATTTATCACTGAATCGTCTATTAGGTGACTTGTCATGAGCTCGTGATCACTCCATTAGTGTGACCCATTTTGTTAAAGACTTATTTTTTGGGTAAATACTTAATTTTATAAGTCGGTAAAATGTTTCAACATAATCAAACATGTGGTAATCGTGTAATGAATATAATGTAATCCAAAGCACAACTAGTTTGTCATTATGGGGTAAAAAACATGATGTGAGGGAAATTAGTTTAAAGTATGGGTTAATGCACCCGAGGGTCACTGTACTATTCGAGATAATCCAATTGGGTGATTGAACAAAAAAAAGTTGTAAAGTTTTCATTCTACTTTCAAATAAACTTTAAAAGCATCACTTTATGGGGTATAGCAAGTTACCAGTCAGTTTTACCGGATGACGTGTTTTTCATTTATTACGTGGCAACCGATGTGGCAATTGTTATTGTTTAATGATCCCAATTGGATCGGGTATCCAATTAAATATTACCATTTTAACGATCCCAATTCAAACCCTAAATCTCACTCCTTTCTATGTGTTCTTCGTCTTCCAAAAATTGAAACCCTAAATCTCTCACTCCGTTCTCTAAAACCCTAAATTGTAACCCTAAATCTTTCCAGATGTGTTCGTCATCTCAATCCGCTGTAATAGACATCTATTTTCACCACGGAGGAGTGTTTGAGAGACAACGACAACCTGACAGACTCATTTATGACTACGACATGATTTCGTAGCTAGAGAAGATAGACATCAACGGGTTTGATTTTTCTGAGTTTGAAGCCTTTTTACAAATCCATAGTACTGCAGTTTGCAAAAGAGCTCTACTACTTACAACCAGGAAAGGAACTAGCTGATGGTTTGATATTGGTACATGACGAGGAAAGCTTGCATAATTTAAGGCAATGTGCACTTAGGAATGATTCGGTGGTTGATATTTACAGTGCACATGCAACCTCACCCTTTGAAGAAGAACCTGTTCATAAAAGTGACAGCGAAGATGATTATGATATATATGCTGGTTACACTTCTGAAGAATCTGAAGCTAATTCTCTTGATCATCTGTCTGATTTTGAAGATGAAGTGTTTGAAACCAGAAAGGAAAAGATAGAAAAGGTAAAGGAAAAGACTCCCCAGAAGAGTAAAGTTAAAAATATGTTTGATGATACGTTCTTGGCAAGGTTGTATAACAACTTAGATAGGGAAAGAGTAAGTGAGAGAGTAGTTAGGCCTGGTGAGGAAGTTAACCCAGAAGATGATGAAATGTTAGGAGATGAGTGGCCTATACATGATCCAACTAAGAAATGGAAGCATATGAAGCCACTGTTGGGTGAGAGATATGAAAACCCTGATCAATTGAAAAGGTGTGTGGTTTTTTATGCGTCGGCAAATGGATACAGCTTGTACTATCAACACAATGACACTGATAGGTTAGAAGTTAGATGTTGTAAGCCTTATGGTAAGGATAAGCAGACATGTACCTACAGGCTGTGGGCCTCTTGGATGCAGACAGAAAGGTCGTTTCAAGTTAAGACTTTGACTGATGAACATTCATGCTCAAGATGCTATGAGTTTGGGACTTTAATAACCTGCAATTGGATTGCTAGAAACTATGCAAAGAAGATCATGGCTAATCCCAAAATTACAATCAAAGAAATCCAGGAAATGATACTGTCTAAGTATAAGTGCAAGGTATCTCAGGGACAAGCAAGGAGAGGTAAAATAAATGCATTTAAGCAATATGAGCTTTGTTTAGAAGACCACTATGGTAAGCTTTGGTCTTATGCTCAAGAGATACTTGATACAAACCCTGGGAGTTCTGTCAAAATGGGAATTGAGATAATGCCAGATGAGAAGTTATATTTTAAGAGGTTTTATGTGTGTCTGAAAGGGCTAAAGGATGGTTGGAGAGCAGGTTGTAGAACTGTAATAGGTCTAGATGGTTGTTTTCTCAAAACCATTTGCAAAGGGGAGCTGCTTGCAGCAGTTGGAAGAGATGCCAACAACCAGATGTACCCCATAGCATGGGCTGTGGTGAATGTTGAAAACAAAGACAATTGGACCTGGTTTATGGAATGTCTAGCAGAAGATCTTGGGTTTGAATATGGATCAGGCATTACAATCATATCTGATCAACACAAGGTATTATTATAATTGTTTAATTTACATTTCATCTTTGAAGGATATATATATATATGTAACATGTTTTATTTTTATTTGAATTTGAAGGGTATCATTGAAGCTGCAAAGGATGTGATTCCTGATGCTGAACATAGGCAGTGTGCCAGACATGTGTATGCAAACTTTAGGAAGAAGTCCAGTGGGGTATTGTATAGAAACCTGTTTTGGAAAGCTGCAAAGGCTACATACCAAGCACAGTTTAATGCCATCATGAATGACATTAAGACTGAAAGCAAAGATGCTCACAAACATTTAATGGAAAGACACCCAGAAAGTTGGAGTAGAGCATTTCTAGAAACTGGAAGGGCATGTGATGCTGTTGAGAATGGGATTAGTGAGTGTTTCAATGCTGTATTGGTGGATGCAAGGAGGAAGCCAATAATAAACATGTTGGAAGACATTAGGGTGTATATAATGGAAAGGATGCAAAAGATGAGAGAAAAGTCTGAGGTGTGGGTTGATGGTTTGTGTCCTAATATAAGAAAGAAGGTTGAAGCAATCAAAGATAAGCATAGGCACTGGAGGGTGATTCCTAGTGGTAGTTCAATGTATGAGGTCAGGCCACTTGGCTCTTCTCTTGAATCTTTTGTAGTTGATGAGTTACATATGACCTGTAGTTGTAGGGTATGGCAACTATCTGGAATCCCCTGTGAGCATGGTTTTTCAGTCATATATCATCTTCACAGTAACCCTGACTCATATGTATCTGAATGGTTCAAAAAACCTAAGTTTGTTTCATCCTATAATCATTGTTTATACCCTCTTAAAGGAATGAGTCAATGGCCCTCAGTTGATAAAGAAAAACCCCTACCCCCTATTGCAAGAAGGATGCCAGGTAGGCCTAAAGAAAAAAGGAAAAGAGATGCTACTGAATGTGATGGTAATAGACAAAGATTGAGCAGGGTTGGGAGGGTGATGCACTGTACAATATGTAAAGGTGAAGGCCATAACAGATCAACATGTAAAGAAGCTGAGGAGGTACAAACAGGTATGTATATCATCAACCAAATTTCATATTGTCTTTAACTGTATATTTAAATGCTATTCATTTTGTTAGGTGAGTCTGCAAGAGGAAGAGGATCAAGAGGGAGAGGTGCAACTGGAAGAGGATCAAGAGGGAGAGGTTCAACTGGGAGGGGAAGAGGTGCAACAGGTAGAGGTGGAAGGGGAAGAGGTGCAACAGGTAGAGGTGGAAGGGGAAGAGGTAGACAAGGTATTGTAGTTGATACAAGGATTGATTCAACTTCAATTCCTAATGTTAGTGTACAAACTGAAACAAATGTTAGTGTAGATAGAAATGTTAGTGGTGGTAGAAATGTTAGTGGTGGTAGAAATGTTAGTGGTGGAGATAGTGGTGGTAGAAATGTTCAGGGTGGAGATAGTGGTGGTTTCAATATTCAGGGTGGAGATAGTGGTGGTAGAGCTGTACAAGGTGGTAGCAGAGGTAGAGGTTTGAATAAAGGTGTTGTAAGACAACTTGAGTTTGAAGGACAACAAAGTCAAACTGAAAGTGGTGGAGGTCAACAAAGTCAAACTGAAAGTGCTGGAGGTCAACAAAGTCAAACTGCAACAAGGACTCAAATTGCAACAAGGACTCAAACTGCAACAAGGACTGAAGAGGTAACAAGGACTGAAACTGGAACAAGGACTCAAGAGGTAACAATGACTGAAACTGTAACAAGGACTAGTGGTAGTCAAATGGGAAGTCCAACTGGTATTATAAGTGGTAGAAGAAGATATCATGGTGCAACAGGGAGAGGTGTTGGTAGTGATGGGTTGTGGAGAGTTAATGGCAAGCTTGTAAAAATGCGTGGAAAAGGGGAATATGTTAAGGACTGTCAATTCAAGGATGGTATTAGACCAATAAGATATGGTCTTTCATGGGATCCTGTGACTGGTGATCCAATGCTTGGTGTAAGTTGTCTTACTATGACTATTTAGATATTTATATATATATGTGTGTGTGTTTTTGTTGAATGACATAGCTTTGTTATGATAGGGGAAAGATGGTATTCCAAGACAAGCATGGCCACCAGGTATTACCCCAGAAGATTATGTAGCTGAGCATGAGGCACAAATGAAAAGACAACATGAGGAGAGGGAACAATTTGAAAGGGAACAACGTAGGAGGAGGGAAGTTTTCATGGCTGAACAAGAAAAAAGACAGAATGATGAAATTCTTGGAAGTGAATCTCAACCACCCCTCTCTCAAACTGAAAGTGGTTCACCAAATGATGTGATCAGGCCTGTAGTCTATCATTCTGCTGCAAGTGGTGCACCTGCTGTTGTGAGGAATGTTTTGACAAGATTCTGTCTCTCACCAGCAGGAGAAGGTGCAAGCAACTCACCTGGAAAAAAGCACAGAAAAAAGATGATTCTCAAAAGGAGACGACCTTCAGAGAGAATTTTGAAGAACAAGTTAAAGATTACATCCCCAGGGCCAGGATTGACAGAAGATGATTCTATCAGCATTGACTAGCAGTTTAAACTTGTTATGTAGTAGGTTTTAAACTTGTTATGTTGTCTTTTGAAACTGTCTGTAGGACTTGTTATGTATGTTGTAGGATGTGAAAAGGGTTACCACTTTGACAATGACATCTTTTGGCACTTTTGGTTGTTATGTATGTTGTGGTATGTAATGCACTTTGACAATGCCATATTTTGGCACTTTTGGTAGTAATATATTGGCACTTTTGGCTGTTAAATTTGACACTTTTTGTCACTTTTGCACTTTTTGGCACTTTTTAGCTTATGGTTATATTGGCAGTTTTGCTATGTCTTTTTGGCACTTTTGGCAACAAAAACAACAAAAACAAGAAAACAGAAAGTAATACAAATCAACAGAATAAACCAAACTTTTTTTTTTCATTTCAAAGGATATACATTTACATTATTTAATCAAAAGAACAAAAACTACAAATGATAAGAACAAGACAATGCGAATTAATCGCGATTTCTCTTTCTGCAACCTTGAAATTTCTGCCCGATGGTTCCTTCCTTCTTCATTAAGTTGGTGAAACGTTGTTCTATACCACTGATTAGGTAATTCGACATCAATCCAAAGAAAGAAGTTGCAATTTGTTATTGGATCCATGAAATTGGGACAACCTAAGAAACGTAGACCTGGATTTGCAGCAGTCCATGATGTCCGACATCGAGCATTCTCACCACAGCCACAAAGAACCATAATTTAAAAAAAAAAGGAATTAGGGTTAGGTTATAGATGAAGGAGGAAGAAAGAGAAAGGGTAAAGAATATATAAAAAGGGGGTGTGTATGTGGCATTAAGTAGAAAAAAAAAGAATGAGTTGGAAAATTGATTTGGTCTACGTGTTCAAGTAACCTGCTGCTAGCCGGTGGTTTTGGACCCACATGACGAACTTAATCATTTCGCAAATAGAAAGTGATGATTTTAAAGTTTTTTGAAAGTAGAATGAAAACTTTACAACTTTTTTTTGTTCAATCACCCAATTGGATTATCTCCAATAGTAGAGTGACCCTGGGGTGCATTAACCCTTTAAAGTATATGTCTTCTATAATCTTTTGGATGTGTGGATAATTTGTTGCATTTATCTTATTTATGGACATTTTGTAAACAACATAAAAATGTGTTGTTTAAATGTTATTTTAATTTATCCAAACTTTCAACTAAAAAAACCCGCACATTAACAACTTTCAGACACTTAAAAATGGTACACCTATATTCATCACTACCATTATGTATTTAGCACGTCACTCATTCGAGTTGTGTTTTCACCATTATCATGAAATACACAATGTAGATAATCACTAGTGCATTTAAGAATGAATAACAACTTATTTATGCATTGCAATTTGTAGCAAACATCGATTTCACAATGCTCAGTGGTTTGGCTTAATGTTTACCATTTGTTCTACGCATATAGATAGAAAATGACGCTTCATAAAAAGTAAAATAGTGAAGATCTAAAGGAAGATTATACACAAATATAAAGTTATGTTTTATTTGTTTGAAAACTATAGTTTATACATGAATTTTTCTTTGATCGAATATAAATTACATGAATTAGCTATTAAAAATCAAAAAATCAACCAAAAGTCAAAGTTTAGTGTAAAATCTTAAAACCACATTCATATAGTTACTCAAGTGATTATCAAAATACATCTGGGGTAGTGACAAATTTGTATGCTTTCAAACCAAAGATATATGGTTTGATCCTTGCTATGAGCAATTTTTAAAAAAATTCGTATTTTTTATTTAAATTTTATTTTTCTTTCACCACTATTGTTAAATTCATTTTCTTGAACGATTATTTTTATTATTAACACTACTACAAGTCCTATAATTGTTATCATTATTATTTTTAGTAATATTAGTATTAATATTATTTTCGTGCTTGGCGATTACATAAAAATTTTCTATCTTCTATACTGATAAAAGTGTACTACAATATTTAGATTTTTCACTTGTCCAATTTACTTGGTTTTTCTTTTTTATTTTCCTTTTCTACCTTTTGAAATTGATTAAGCAATTTTTAGGGAATTAATTAGTTAGAGTAACAATAATTAATATAATTTACCCTTTATTTGCATTAATCAATTTTGTTATACATTTAATTTAAGTCATAAAAGTTAATTACATCAATTAATTTTTCTTTTTCTTTTTTATTATCATCTTTTGAAATTCATTAATTAATCCTTAAGAAATTAATAAATTAGATTAACAACAATTAATGATTTGCATTAATCAATATTATTATATATTTAGTTACAGCCATAAAAGTTATTTGCATCAACTATTTCTTAATTATTTATAAATTACGAATGTCAAAGAAGTACATTTATTAGAAGAAATATTATCCTACTTTAATGGTCATTTACCATGATTTGGTTAATGAGGAATCTTTCTTTTTAAAATTTGATTATTGAAGTTCGTTGATTCAATTATGCCCGGTGATGATTTATACAAATTTTATTTATAAAAACAAGGTGTAAATAAGGGGGTGTTTGTGTAAACTTATTAAATGTGCTTATGAGCTTATGAATGTTTAATAATCTCACTTTAGGTGTTTGGATGGGCTTATCAGCTTATTAAGGGGGTTTTCATAAGCCAAAATTTGTGGTTTATGAAAAGAAGTTTGGGCTTATACATCAAGTTTTTTAGCAAATTACCAATATACCCTTAAATTAACCCTAAAAAACTAACGTTATTCTATCCAGTTTACCGCCTCCAATTTTCCAACGGTAATGCTCTCATCACATCAATGTCATCCACCTGCTATCCTATCGAAAATCAAATAAACGGGTATGTAAACTCAAATTCGTTACATTTTACATGTTTTTTGATAATTTTTGTTTGCCTTTTTAATATACATTTTTGGTTTATTAGTTCTTGTTGTTAGATGTTATTAATTTTTGCTAAGATGAATGTTAAAAAATAAATTTAATGAAAAATAAAGAAAACAGTTAATGAGATTGTTGGCTTATGAGCACTCTCTGTCAATTTTGGTTTATTAGCACCATCTATTATACCGATTGTTAGTATGATAACTGTTTGTCAATTTTTGCTAAATAAGTGTTTCGTATGTTTCTTGTGATAATCTTATTTGTTGTTGTTTGTTGAGATTTTTGTGTGATTATAGTGTTACGTTTTTCTCATGTTTATTTTGTCGGTATAGATTTTGATCTAGTTATTCATGGACTCGAACAATGATAATGAAAATCGTGTTGGTACATCGGTAAAGAGGAAAAAAAGGCTCACTCGTTTGGATAAAAATACCCATTTGGTGTTTATTGAGTTATGTTTGAATGAGGCTCAACTTGATAATAAGCCCGGTAGTCATTTTAATAAGGTCGGATATGAAAACTTAATAAAAAATATCAAAGAGAGGACCGGAAAAGTTATACAATACAAACAAATTAAAAACCATTGGGAGACAATGAAGAAAGATTGGAAGCTATATGACCGATTAATGAAAATTGAATCTGGGATTGGGTGGGATCACATAAGAAAGACTCTCGATGCAAGTGCCGATTGGTGGGATGAAAAAATAAATGTACTACTCTTTTCATACTAATAGCATTTATGCTTACTTTCTTGCGTTATTTTTTTACTCGTGAAGTTTTTTTTTTTTTTGTATTATACAACTTTTGAGTATTTGTTTACTAAATCACATATGGAAACAAGAAAATTGTTTACTAAATCAATTTTTTTAGGCAGCTCGCTTTGTATTATACAGTTTTTTTTGGTATTATACAACAGTTTTTTTTTTTTTTTTTTTGTATTATACAGTTTTTTTTAGGCAGCTCGTTGTGTGTTTATCGCTTGGTTAGGCAGCTCACTTTTTGTATTATACAACTTTTTGTATTATACAACTTTTTGAGTATTTGTTTACTAAATCACATATAACTGAGCTACGTGATAACATAATTTGCAAACAATTCTCAAAACAAAGCTAGTAAATTGAAGCAGTACTCGTGTTTGTGAGAAAACAATATGCTACAGGTCTTTGGCATATACGAATAGCATTACAAACATCCAAACCCTTGATATTTTCTTTACCAAAAAAAAAACTTCGATCTTTTTACTCCATAGTCCTTATTTCACAAAACAAATTTGTGGGTATTTTTTCTCTGTTAACGTTACATTAAAAAATGCGAAGAGATTTTGGTCGTTCAATACTTAGTATGAAACGCGATCCAGTGGTTCATTTCATTGATCATGAAAACCAGTTTTCAAGTTAATGAAATCGAAGCTTTTGAAGTAGCTCAAAGATTTCATGATAACATGATTTATCCGTAAATGATAATAATTCACATGATTTGCTTTCTGTTTCTTGGATTTAAAAGCTTCTAGATGTTTTCTTATGTTGTCAAGAAGAATTCAAAGCTTCTAGATGTTTTCTTATGTTGTCAAGAAGAATTTAAAAGCTATTATGTTTAATAATAAACTAGAGGGTTTCCCGTGCGTTGCACGGGTTCGCTCTTGCACGTATGTCGTCGTACGGGATTGTGTGCAGGTGATTCTTGGAAACGATGGTTCTGGTGGCTGCTCGATGTGTTTTCCATGACATCAACCATTGATGGTGTAGACGATCCTCCACCTCCCGGTTCTCCCAAAATCTGCGCAAAAAAAGAAGTTTAACTAATAACTCAAAGCTAGCTAATAGTTTGTACAGACGAAAAGAAAAAAAATGTCTTTTTTTCAGCTACAGTTTTTGCAACTGTCATAGCTGCAGATGACCCTAATCCAGTTTTGGCAACTTCGGGTTTGAAGTTTTCTACTTTTAATTCTTCAGCATTGAAAGTAATCGATGTGAAAGGTGGAAGCGTAACCAATGATTCCGGGACTAAAGGAAGCCCACTTGTTTCAATCTAAATCATTTCAACTTATTCAGTTATATTTCATATTACACACATGTAATAGATTTACATATACCTGATTCTGATACGAATAGAAGTCATTGCAACCTAATATTGTAATTTCGATACCTGCATAAATATCAGTTAGTCAGCAAAATTTCGAGTAATAGGCTAAAGAATAAAACAGAAAATTAAGTTTTACCTTGTGATAGTAATGCGTGCAAATTTATTTCTTTTATTCTTGTCCAGTGTCGCGTATGCTGCTGCTATGGAATACTTGGAATACTGGACTGCATATTCGACAAACGGGTTCCTTGATTCACTGAAAATTTAGCACAATTTAATCAGTTAAATTCTTTTTTTGTTCTCTTTGGATACCTATTATAAAATTCTAAATTTTAGTATAAACATTACAAGAAAAAAGACAATTTTTCGGTATCAAAATTCATATCGATTTTAAAGTTTTTTCAGTATATACTATATACTGCTACTAACCTTACTCATATCTCGTGATTTAGTGATTAGGGTACCGGGAGCATTAGGATTGTAAGAATTTTTAACCCTAACAGGTATATCACCCTCTCTTGCAGGCCTCATAGACTGTGGACGTAGGACCTATCGGAAGATCACAAGGAAATAAAATAAAAAAATTATCACGTGAAAATGAATAGAGAAACCGAATAACTAAACGTATTATAACATGAAAATGTGAAAATGTATAGAGAAACCGAATAACTAAACGTATTATAATGGTAGGCAGGTCAAGTTGACCCACCGACACTTTTTGTTCAAATGTTTTTACTTTTATAATTATTTCATGAATTAAATATGATTTAAAATACATTGTTAAAACAATGATCTTTTTTCAATTTCAGCACGTTTTGAGCGCTACAGTAACAAAAACACACTCAGGGAAATCCATTTCTTTTTAGCTAATTGTTTACGTTGGTCCTGTGAGAAGTCGGAGCTAAAATATAACCAAATTGACACAAGATATCATCTTAAAGACGGTGATACAAAAAGAAAGAGTGCCAAACCTTCGTCTTCGAATTTATCCCAATCCTCATCCCACACTGCAGATATCTCTGGAACTCCACGCTGCCAACCTTCACAAACAGAGTGACCAAACCATAAGGTATTATTATTTTATTATAAAAAAAAAGCTACTGCAAGTTTATTGCTAATGAGATAATTATAATTGCATGAAATGAAAGATGATACCTTGCGGAAGCTCAATAACTGCGGTTGATTTGACATCAACTCCGTGCTTCTTGCATCGTTCTGCTAATGCCTTCAGTAAACCCTCAAGATCCGATTGTATTCGATCAGCTCGAACCTAAAGATAATAAAATATGTTTCAAGAACTCCTTCACACAAGGTGGGTAGGTATAGAAGTAGTGAACTTACTTGAAGGATACCATCAGTGCTGCCACCCTGTTCCATTTTCACGAGTGCCTGATTCCATTCTATATTTCTCTCCTATGAAAGTCAATGAGAATTTATTTTTTCTTTTAGCCTTTGTTTGGCAAGCTGCTGTAAGTTTTCGATAAGTAATGTAGGAAGCGGAATAACGCGACAACTCTTACCCCGACGACGTATAGGAACTGGATGCACAGGCCAAGAAACACCAACCCTAAGATCGCTACCCCACATAATAGACGAATACCGCAAAAGTGGAAAATATAAAATAGGAAACTTACGAAACACGCAATCTACATCTTTACTACTCCTCACCAAAGAGCGTAGAAAATAACTACCTAAAAGGAAACAAATATATTAGTCGATGCTAAACACAACAGCTGATTATAATTTCCATAACACTAAATACAGGGCATCTATAAAATAAAACAATAAACACCGGAGTGTAAAATAGGAAACTTACGAAACACGCAATATACAGCTTTACTACTCCTCACCAAAGAGCTTACCATTCAATCAACATTTTATAAACTTCACCAGTTTACTACTCTTGGACATGGAACAGATGTCAGACAATTTTTATTGAGGATGTATGTTAACATACATCCCTATAACCACAATGTTCATTCGTATTGGGTCGTATAATTAATATTCTGTGATGACATAAGTAAAACGGTAAATAAAAACACAAGCATAGAAAGTAACAAAAGAGACATACATCTTGGAATGCCTTGGAGTGCATGCCACAAGCATCAGAGAAAGAGCTGTTGGCAGCAGCAGCCTCAGGAGCAGCACCGCCGACAGTTTCATGCTGAATTGTTCGTGGACCCATTACGAATCCACAGCTCTGTGAGCAACAGCACTTCCAGTACCAAAAGCCAAACCCAACAAAGGAAAGGTAAATTAAGAAGAGTAACAGCACTTATACCTTGGGCTATGGTTGAACCAATGCCTCCAAGCATCGATCCACCGCTACTTTGAACAGGGGCAGGAGGGGGTGCACGGTTAACTGCAAAATCAAATAAACATAAGTCTCCAAATGTGTGCTACAATAATAACAAAAATCAAATAAAGAATAGAAGATCTTACGTGGTGCTGGGGGGTTGCATGCCGATGATGAAGATAGTGTATAAATGGGTTGCAGGGTCGTATAAATCATTTAACATTTCAATATTCATTTTAATTTGTATGGGTTGAAATAAAAAAATATGACGTCTTTTTCTTTAAGCTCATGAAGTCAAATACTGCAATTTTAATTGGACGTAAGGAGCACCAGAAAAGAAATATGATTGAAAAGCAAGACAGTATCAGTATCGGCCTACGCTCCATCTCATAAGTAGGAAGAATAGACATTGGAGCGATATCCTTTACGACTGCAGCCAGTTTCCATGCAAGGTTATGAGCATCTTGAATTCCAGTATTCATTCCTGCATTAACCAAAAGCAATACCAAGAAAATGAGTTATATTTAACTGATGAAGAGGTCACCCAACCCTGCAACTTTTTTTTATAACAGTCGCTCGACTATTTAAACAACGTTATAGGCCACCGAATTATGCATCCATTTTCGTTTATACTCTGACAAGAAACATGTTGGATGACGCATATAACCTTAGAATTTAGAAAAAACTAAATATCATCTTAATTACTTTTTCTATTCTGTAAAGTAAGACATGCCAAACAGTAGTAAAAAAACACGAAAAAAGTTACATTCGGGGTATATTTTGACAGATTTGACATAACCGAAACTGGATATATACTTAGGGTCGCCTCCTTAAAAATAACCAATATATTCACCAAAAAATAAATAATAACTTAATACTTACCAAAACCGCCAGCTGGTGGAAACCGATGAGCAGCATCACCAGCAAGTATAATTCTGTTCTCACACGCAAGATATTTCTCAGCAACTTCAGCATGCATCACCCATGGTTTTATGTCCACCACATTAATGTCTGCCAACTCTCGTCCTACCAATTTGAAGATTAAACTCTTACACGTCTACAGAAAAGTAAAAAAACCATATAAACAAATTGTTATTTACATGATTATGAAAATTGATCAAGCTAATATTATATCACAGAGAGAAAAGTACCTCAGATGTGAAATCCTCAAAGTTATGTTGCGGTGGATAGAACGGCATCTGTTACATACTAAATAGTATCAGATAAATAAATAAATAACATGTAATCTAACTTAAATAGAGGAATAATGCACAAAATAAAAGAAAGGAATATAATTCGGTGATTTCCGTCACACAAATGAGCATACTTATACTTGCTGATTTCCGTCACACAAAGATCTTCAACATACTTAACCACATCAAGCTGATTTCCGTCACACAAACTTCGATATCAATTACAGATTCGTCAAAGCTATCCTCCATCTCAACCTCCTCCTATCAAATTTCATCAACAAAAAAAAAGTCAAACTAACAAATCTCAAAAATATTAAACACATTGATATAGATATCAAAAAATACCAAATCCCCGCGCTAACAGACGCCCAAAAAAAGCCCAACTAATCGAGTACCTCAATATCCTGTTACATCAATATCAACAGCTTCAATAAAGTTGAAACATTCGTCCCTACCTACACACCTCAATAAGCAATCGCCTCCAATGTAACTGAAAGTAAAAGCAATCTAAACCGGAAAACATGTACTAATACTCGAAAAACGACGAACACGAAATAATAACTGAGGTCACATTAAGTCGGTAGTTTATTATTACCTCTAACAGTTGAACCAATAATTAAACACATTATGATTAACAATTTCATCCACCATCTTTGTTCCATATATATATAAACTGTTAAATATTACCAAAAACAAATATTAAATTCAAATAAATCAAAAACCCTAATTAAATTACGAAAAATAATTATAAAAAAAAAAACATACAGATTATGAAAGATGAAACATAAGCTTGATTATCAGATCGTTTAGCAATTTCATCCACCATCTTTGTTCTATATATATATATAAACTGTTAAATATTACCAAAAAAATAATATTAAATTCAAACAAATCAAAAAACCTAATTAAATTACAAAAAATAATTATAAAAAAAAACTTACAGATTATGAAGGAAGAAATATAGGCTTGATTATGAAATCGTAATAAGGATTTAGGCAAAATTGAATAGAAAGATTTTATGGAGTGATAAGGATTCAGTTTTTTCTTGGAAATGCAGGAATAGCTATGTTGAAGGTTGTGGCGGTGTTTATCTATCAGATGATGACTCATTGACTTTACACGTGTAAACGTCACCAACAAACAGCAAACAAACAGCAAAGATAATAAAAAAAACGAAGCCCAAAAAAAAAAAAGAATACTGAGCCCAACCCCCCAGCCCAAACCCAGACGATTAAAAAACCAATTTCCGGCACACATTCATAGGCAATAAGCAGATTTAATTATAGGAGGAAATGTTTGTTAAGTAAACAACCTATGGATAAATTGCTTTCCGATTATTTCGAACTATGTGTGAAAGGTTTGGATGTTTGTAATGCTATTAGAGATGGCATTGAGCACATTATTACTGACCTACAAATGATGCTATCCACTTAATAGTCGCAGTCTTCTAGATCGTAATGACTATGAAACCTGTTATATGTTATTTCTATATATAAATATATGTATTTTATGCAAGTTGTCTCAGATTTTTAACATCGTGCAATTCTTTCATGGTTTACAGGCTGATATAGACCTTGCAGAGTTTAGGGGCGAAAATTTGGAGAAGTATCGACTATATTACGAGCCTTTATTTCGGGATTCAATTGCTTTTGGAGATAGGACTAAGACTCCTCTCGATATCCACTTGGTTGAAGAGGATGAAGAATATATGGAAGGAAAAGTAGATAGTGACGAGGTGAATGTATGTAATGATGATGTACCTCTTTTCCATGAAAGTAGTTCAAGTAAAAAAGAAAAAGTCGAAGGGAAAAGATTCGGTGAATTCTTTATTTGAAAAACGACTAGATACCGTTTTACAAGCACTATCCTCAAGGAGCACACAAAGTATTCCATCTCATAATTCAACACCTTCAACAAAAGATTGCATGGATATTGTCGTAGGCTATCCTGGTTTTGAAGAAGGTTCACAAATGTATTGTGAGGCACTAGGCATCTTTATGGGAAAGCAAGCTCAAGAAAATTTTATGGTTTCCGCAAGTAACGATGCAAAGATGGAGTTTCTTAAATATATGATAAAATCAAGCTTCAAAAGATGTTTGACATTATTTTTAGAGAAAATCACATATATAATCACTTGAGAATTCAAAAATACCAAAATAATTATCTGATTCGCGTCATTTTTCTCGCACCATTTTCTCGTCGCGAGATTGAAAATAATATAAATGATTGGTCATAAATTGACCACGTCCTCGCGACTTTTTTGGTCCTCTCGACATTTTTCTCGCCCCAATTTATGACCACTCATTTATATTATTTTCAATCTCGCGACGACAAAAAATGGCGCGAGAAAAATGGCGCGAATCAGATGATTATTTTGGTATTTTAGAATTCTCAAGTGATTATATATGTGATTTTCTCTTATTTTTATTAGTTGTTTGACTTTGTTTTCTAGTTGTTTGATTTTGTGTTTAATGTTTTCTTATTATATGACTTTCCTTTAAGTATTTTTATTTTCGCATTGGTGTTTTATTTAATTACTAAATGTGACTTTGTTTTCATATTTGTGTTTTCAATATTATTTTTGTAATATATTTGTTTTTCTTTTCTTAATAGGATGGATATTGGTAGTGATGACTCATATTCATATGACGAAGATAATATAAACGAGATCGAGGAGGAAAATAATTTTTTGTTAGAATGTGGTATTGTCATCCAAGGTATAATAAAAAGTCATAATAATTCCAATAAAAGGGGTAATTCTATTAGATCTACTTCTCGCACCAGTCATATGTTTATTCAAGATATCCTTAATGGTCATGGTTAGAGATGGCAACGGGGACGGTTATGTCGGGTATTGCATTTCCCATCCCCATAACCAGATCCCCGCCCCCATACCCATAACCGTAACCATCCCCGTCGGGTATTAAAATTTTGGCCCCATCCCCATCCCCATCGGGTAACGGGGATCCCCAGCGGGTAATCGGGGAATTTTCCCCATTACAAGTTTTTAAACTTTTATTATAAATAACTTCACATTTTGTAACTACCAACAAAAAAAACATAGGAATAATAATAAGCAAACACTCCAATCGCCAAAATAGCAAAATTCATATATATATATATATATATATATATATATATATATATATATATATATATATATATATATATATATATATATATATATATATATATTCGGGTATCCATCGGGGCCGGTTTCGGGTACGGTTATGGATACCCGATAGGTAATACCATCCCCGCATCCATCCCCGATTTTTGAATTCGGTTATTATCCGTACCCGTCCCCGGTCAACTCGGGGATTTACCCGGTCAACTCGGATTCGGTTTTCGGGTCTCCATCGGATACGGTTTTTTTTTGCCATCTCTAGTCATGGTAGACATTGTTATGAAGTTTTAGGCTACATGTTCCGGTATTTAAACAACTATGCTTAGATCTAGTAACACATTATGGGTTTAAACCAACACATAATATGAGTGTTGAGGAGTCGGTTGCGATTTTCTTGATTACTTTAGCACATGGATGCGGAAATAGGTTGCTTCAAGAAACATTTAATCATTCCGGGGAAACTATTCATAGGCGTTTTTATCGAGTTTTAAAAGTCGTGCTTAAGCTAAGTAGGGACGTTATAAAGCCAAAGCCAAATTACAACGAAGAAGTACCGTTACAAATTTTGAACAATTCTCGTTACTATCCCTACTTTAAGGTAGTCCATATATATTACTTATATTTTAATTTTGTTATTTTGAATTAGTTAAGCATGTTTTTTTATTATATAGGATTGTATTGGAGCCATTGATGGGACACACATGAAGGCATCGGTTCGTGAATATGAACAACCAAAGTTTATTGGTAGGAAAGGATACGCAACTCAAAACATTGTGGCGATTTGTGATTTTAACATGTGTTTTACATTTGTATGGCCCGGATGGGAAGAAACCGCACATGACACTAGAATTTTTAATGAAGCATTGCGTAGGCCCGGAGTTAATTTTCCACGTCCAACGAGTGGTTAGTATCTCTATTATTATTATTATTATTATTATTATTGGCTAACAGGTGTAATATAATTTACACTTTTTGTTGTTTTTTATAGATAAATATTACGTTGTTGATGCTGGATACCCAAATACTATAGGGTACCTTGCTCCATATAAAGGAACAAATATTCGTTATCATTTGCCTGATTTTCGTCGTGGGCGAACGCCCGCAATACGTGCTCCAAGAGGACCAAAAGAGAAACTTAACTATATTCACTCGTCTTTGAGAAATGTCATTGAACGGACTTTTGGAGTATGGAAAGCTAGATGGGCCATATTGAAAGATATGCATGTCAATTATCCATACGAGACACAAGTGAACATAATCCTAGCATCTATGGTAATTCATAATTATATTAGAATGAGAGATAATACGGATGACGCATTTCATTCGGCGCAACAAGAAACTTACGACCCGAATCAAGATTATGATACACAATATTTTATATACAATCCCGTGTAATATACATTTTTTATCGAAAGATTTAATACAATTTTTATATACAATCCCGTGTAATATACGGGGTCTAAACTAGTTTCTTTCTAAAACAAGCTAAGATGCACTTTTATCTAAATATATTAAAATATTTTAAACTGTTTAAAATATGCAATAAGCTATAAACATCTGGTATATACAATCCTAAACTCCATCTTACTTAGTTTATTTGCAAATTTATTTATAAATTTCAAAGACTAAGTATATTAGTGCCTAATTTAAATTACCTCAAACTTAAAAAAAAGAAAAACTAGATTATGACGCTATAATCAAGTGTTGGTTATACATTTCTACACAAACGAGGATAGCAAAATTACATGACCACTATTTTTGGAAATTAGATTTTCGGTTGGTTCAAATTCCCCGATCCTTAATCCGACGCAAAACTCAGGCAATTAACATCTCGTTATAATAAGAACATATGAAATTTAATAATGTTGAATATTATAATAAAATAACTATAGTTTATTATAAAACGACATGCAGTCTACTTTTTTTTCTTTGTATTTAGTTTACCGTTAGAAAAGGAATTTTTTTTTTCTTCGTTTAACGCGCGCTGCGTATGTAACGCGGCCGGCCAACCATAACGACATTATGTATGTGTTTAACCCGGAGTTTTACACCCCGCAACGTACCCTCTAAAAGGAACAAGTCATATTTATAGACATCTAAAAGGAACAAGTCATATTTATAGACACGTATCAAGTTTACTTGCTGCCAATTTCCACAACCATCTACCATTTGCTTAGGATTTCAAAAGATATGAAATCTTTACAAATATACGAGCCACTTGCAACAACTTTAATATTGGTACATAGTATTTTCGATAACCTTGACACATTATTAAATGACGCCGTCGCCAAATTAAAACGACATTGACGTGACTTTTTATGTGCCATAAATTTCATGACGTTGACACACTTAGTGTCAACGTTAGCACAAAAGTGTAAGGCAACAACATCCATATAGGTAATATTTTTAGAAAATATGATTTATATATGACTCTGTATAGTAAAATTTTATGAGTAACGATATATTCTCTTATAAATCCTCTTAACAATAAATGGTTGCATTTGGAAAAATGTAAGTGATACGATTAGGAAAAAAAAATAATGAAATTAACATCTATATCCAAATGGTTTTTAGGAGGATTTGTATATTCACAGGAGGATTAATTATTTTTCAAAACGAATAAGCGATAAAAACAGTAACCCGATCGGGTTCATGTATCCGAACCGTATTCAAACTAACATTCGGGCAGCTTACCGGTGTTCCTCAAGGCAGTAGCAGCTAAGCAAAAGAGTTCATCATTTCCGGTCACACTCTCAGTAATGAAAACTCATCCAACGGCGGCGACGATTCCAAATCCGAATCCGCATCTCCGGCGTAGTTCATTATTCTTACTAATATTCTTCTTCTTATCATTTTCAATCCAATCGGTTTATTCCAGAGAAGAATCAGAATCAGAATCAGTTGAATGGCAAATTCTGACCAAACACAATTTCTCATCGCAAATTCGTCTCAATCCTCACATCTTACTCATCGTAACCGTTCCGTGTAATTCTATCTAAATCTCTATTGATAATGTTTGTTTATTGATTTTATTTAATTATTTATAGTTTTATATACCTGCATTTCATACACAAATTTGTATCTAAACTGTTTTGGATTCGTATTGTTATATACGTGTTAGCATCTCTTCGGTTTTAAGTTGAATCGAAACACATTTAATTAGGATTTACTGATTTATAGAAGTTGTTAATTTGTTATGCCTAGGGAATGTGATTTGGTATAGAATCTGCTTTACTTTATATGAGTTGTAGGACGAGTAACCAGTGTCTTATTTCAGTGTAGAATGAGGATTTTTAAATAACTTGAGTTTCGGATATTTGAGTTAAACGGAATTGTTTGACTTAACGTGATTCGTGTAGGACATGTAACATATGATGGACACAAAATATTTTTGGAATCATTATATGTACTGAAAGTCTTGAAAGTGTTTCATGCCTTTGGCCATCATTTCTGATGGTCAATGACATGTAATGAAGTAGAGGAGAAAAATGGCTAAAACCGAGAAGTCCTTACTCTTTTTAGAGCTATGTCTGTTTCCAAGAGCACATAACCTGCACATATAGATTAATGAATTTTAATAATTACAAAAAAGAAAAAAGTTGATAAATAAACCTGGTGATCGTTTGTTATTACTAGTAAATAACTATCAGGTCCACATTTGTCATTACCTTAAGATTTGTGAATCCATGATAGTTGTCTATTGTGTCCCTTCTCTTAGTGATAATAGAAAATAATAACCTAAATAAACTAATAAAGTTTGTTATTCCATTATCCCCTTATAGCTGGTCATGTTCAACCTTTACTCTAATTCATAGTTTCATACATAGCATTTTCTTGAATGAGACATCTCGCACACTAGTTAGTAGGGAATATATAAGACTTATACATAGGACTATAGCATATAACGCTTTCTCCCTCCAGGTAAGCCTTTGTTTTTGGGTATTCAGTATTGTGGGAGATGTCAATGAATGGACTAGATCATCCTCTTTAGGATATCGATAATAGTATAATATAATGTTTTGCAACAATTTTCTTTTTATCAGCCTAACTTCTTATCTTCAACAACCTTCCTAGGTTGCTCCTTTACAATTGCTACTCACTTGGAAGGTGTACATATTTTATAAGTAGGTGTGGACGATTATGTCTTAACTGACATTCAACTGTTAAATAACTTTAGGACTTCCACTCTGTGGGATGACCTGTCTCGTTAAAAGCAAAAGAAAAAGATTTGCCATCTGGCCTTAGCTTGTAACTCCTTTCTTTTTGTTTAATTTGTCCTCACCTCCTTCTTTAATGTATTTATGTACAGAGACACATGTATATATATATATATATATATATATATGTGTGTGTGTGTGTGTGTGTTTGAGTAATTGTCTATAATTTATATGTGTGACTTGTGGGTTCAAATTTACGAGATGAAAGACTTAAATTTAAAAAGTTTTATGCATTATGTTAAAGTAAATCTGATTGGTTTTTTTTGATGCCAGGGTCTGGCGAGTCCCGATCTCTTATGAAGGAATTAGCCCTTATGGTCACGAAAAAGAAAGATGAATTTAGAAATCTGAAGTTGATGATCATTCATCAAAATCATGATAAGATACTGGCAGATGCTCTCGGTGCTACGATGGAAATTAATATTGTATGTTACCGCCATTCTTTGCCATACAAGTATCAAGGAACACTTCGGGTTCAGAGCATTTTATCATCCGTTCGTTATCTTATGTCACTTTTGCCTGAAGAAATCCCCCTAAAGTCTTTACAAAACGCGGATGACCTAAGAACATTCCTTAATTCAACAGACAAGTCTTTACTTGTTTTGGAGTTCTGTGGATGGACACCCAAGTTGATGGCTAAGGTCATGAATAATGGGTCTGAAAACGCTTTTGGTATGACTTCGTATAATTTTCATTTCTTTTCATTAAAGTAATAAACTTATGATCAGAAATTGCTACGGTAGAAGGTTCTCACATATCTTATTGTGTAGTTTCCCTTTAATTGTTTTCTGGAGCAGAGCAAAGATTTTCGTTGCTTTCCGGTTGACATCTCTGTTATTTGAATTTTTAGTATGGTATCTCCCTATATAAATACTGTTATCAAAGGGCTGTTTTGCAGCTGTAAGTTTAGGGACATATTCTGTTGTGCTAATGATCGTTTTATCTGCAGGTTTTCCTCTTGGGACGGGATTACATGGAAAAATCAATGAAACAAGCTCAACTGATTGGAGAAAGAATCAGGTGGATGGTAGTTTCTATTTCACATAATTATGATTTTAAAAAATGAAATAATAGATGGTGTAATTAACCTATACATATTTTCTTTTTTGGAACAGGGGATAGAAAACGAAAAGATCACATGCGATGCTGATAGTCAGTTTAGTGGACTTCTTGATATTGGTGAATTTGTACCTCTTAATGAGAGTGATTTCTTGAAGGCTGAGAAATCGAGATCTAGTGATGTAGCGTCCTGCAGCTTTGAGGAGTTCCAGCTGTTTGAGTCTACCATGTACAATTTTACTAGTATTGTCAGAGACTTCTTTCTGCCACCTGAAAGGCTAAAGTTTGGTTTAGTATCTGAGAGATCACTAATTTCATCTCTAGGTGTCGGAGATACTGGTTCGTGGTTGATGATGCTTTACTCTGCTGGATGTCCTAGCTGTACACAAGTTTTCAAAGGAGAGAATGATCTCAAAAGAATTATAGAGCTTAATGCATCACCTGTTATGGAGGCAAGTTCATTTCTTCACTTATCTGTTGCTCTCTGGACATGTGGCATGTGCTGCTTTCCTTTTAAGGAGCTTTTCATTAGAGATTCAGCTTTTTATTAATTTGATAAGACCCTCCTCATTTCTCAAGTCCATACCCTCCATCTCACAATAATTTATTTGAATTTTTTTTGGGGTTTATGACTTAGACATTCCCATCGGTAATTAGGATATTGCATCGTTATTATCTACTATGTTGTTCATGAGATCTAGCACCTGCATCTGAGGTCACAGTTTGCGACAACGAAGTTGAATTATGAAGGTCTACTATTTGACCTTCTGTTTCTCTGTTGACAATGGTGTATTTTTTTCTGGAATCTGGATTTTCGGCTCTTGTGTAGACCTTGATGCTGAGTCTCCTAATTCAAAAACAAGAAGATTTTTGTTCATATGTCAAATATATTGTACATATTTGACATCTTATCCAGACAACTTGTTAGTAATATTTTACTAATATAGAATGGTCTTTCTTGTTCAAGAAGAAGATGTGCCTTGGGTACTTTATCTGTTATTCATTCATACCATTTTGTGTTCTTTTCTTTAGCATACCAAATTATACCTTGGCTAAATATAAATTTATTGTCTATCATCTATCACGTTTGAAGAAATACGAGTTTTACAAATATCAGCCTTTCTGAATCCGTCAGGTTTTTATTGCATCATTCTTGTGCTGATTTCACGATTTCAATTGAATATGCAGCTTAAAGGCGATGAGTATGGTTTTGATCCTAGTTTACCATCCGATAGGCCATCAGTACTCCTTTTCATCGACAGGTCATCTGATTCCTTGAACATTAGAAGAAATAGTAAGGAATCTCTTACTGTCTTAAGAGAACTAGCATTGCAAAACATTGTTAATCCTCAGAAAAGCTTCATGGAAGCTCGTGTCTCAAGGAGTGTTTCCCCGCACCCTAAATTAGAGCTGGCAACATCATCGTTACAGGGAACGGTACTAAACGATAAGATAACCATCATGGCCATGAAAGAGGGTAGTCAAATTACTTTTGATGATGTTGCTTTAGATTTGCAAGGTCGTTCCTTGGAAGAAGTCTTGGCATATGTTCTTGAGCGGAAGAAACAAAGAAAATTGAGTTCAGTAGCTAAAGATGCAGGCTTCCAGCTACTCTCTGATGATATTGATATCTCAATGTCAGAAACAAATGTTCAGTCTGACGATAAACTATCAGAACTATCTATAAAAGGTCTTATTAGCAGCAGTACTAATCTAGAACATTCTGCTGAAGATCCGGAGGAGATTCTTTCTGTAAAGGCAGAATCCCATCACCAAGAGGAACTAGTTACCAAAATTGAAGATATGAAGCTTGAAAAGGGATCTATTTTAGGTTTCAACTGTTCATTCTTCTTTGTTGATGGACAATTTCGGTTACTCGAAGCTCTAACTGGTGGTTTAAAGATTCCATCATTGGTGATTATTGATCCTCTTCCACATCAGCATTATGTCTATCCTGACGAGACTGATTTTAGCTATTCTTCTTTATCTGGCTTTCTTCAAATGTCTCTCAACGGAAGTATTCTGCCATTTCAACGCTCTAAGTCTGTTTTTCCCAACTCTAAGGAGGCTCCACGTCCGCCATTTGTTAATCAAGATTTTCACGAGTTCGATTCTGTTCCACATGTTAATGCTCTTACATTTATGGAGTTGGTTGTTGGTAATTACTCTGGCTCTTTTGGTTCTGACAATGCTTGGAAGAAAGATGTATTGGTGCTTTTTACTAGTAGTTGGTGTGGGTTTTGTTTGAGAACGGAACTTGTCGTTCGTGAAGTGTATCGGGCATTCAAGGGTTATGGCAATATGGTGAAAAGTCAATTTAGGAATGCGCAATCCTCATCAAGGAATGGTAAGTCTTACCGAACATTGATGCACATAAAGATTAGTTGCTATTCTGTCTTCTTACGAACTGGTATATGGCATTTTTATTTTCATTTGGTAAAATATCTGGCTGCTGCCTTTTACATTTTTACTCTTCCTTTTCGTTCCACTTTTGGTTCCTATTCTTCATTTACCCAAACTCATTTTTAAACTTTTGCTGTAAGTTTAATGGGACTTTGTCGTATCAAACCAAAATGTAAATATAAATGTCGTAACATTTTAAGAAAATAACTTGTTTTAAAACCAAGAGATGCATATATACGAAGGCAGGTAAATACCTGACTTGAGAGTCTTTTTTGTTTAAAATTTTATCTTAAAGCTCTTAGTGAAATATTTCAGTTAGGTGGTGCGCTTTCTGAAACATCAGGCTGAAAGTGGGAGATTGTCATCTTATGTAATATACTACAAATGAGACTTTAGGACGTTTGTAGAACTGATATGTAGTTACCCTAGCCAGTTAGATACTTCTACTAAGGGCCATAACTGCAAGATTACTTACTTGGCTTATTTACTCCACAAATAGAAAGAATGAAGAGAGTTTAAAATAAAAGCTCAAGTATATAGTTAAAAAGATGATGCCTGTCATTGAGTGAGGAGGCTTACTGAATGCCTTAGAGGTGGTATGAATTTTGTTAACCTCTCTGGATGATTGTAATCTGTTTAATGTCTTTATATCTATGACCAATGACCAAGTATATTATCGATTTTGATTGTTTGTTCTCATCTCATTTTGCGTGTATGACTTTCTATTTCTGATGGCCAAGTCTTTGGCTACATGAACAATGCATTCATTTTGCTGACGTTATATATTGCAGATGGAATAAGTAATACAATATTGAAGCTTCCGATGATCTATATAATGGATTGCATAGAAAATGACTGCAGTTCTCTACTCAAATCAGTGACTAAGGTACTTGTTTATCCCTAATTTTTATCTTGTAGTGCATATATGTATGTTCAGTTTAACATTAGGTTTTTGTATTCCATATTCCATTTTGGAGGCACGGGGTCAATACTTCAAACCGTTTTAAATGTTTACCTCTAATGGTACAGGCTTTCATATAGTGATATAAACCGTTAGCCAACTAAATTTGACAACAATAGTGCTGCTAATATCTTTGTATGACTAATATGTTTTATACCGTGATTAGTTTCCCTACTAGTTTGTAGTATGACTTTTGTTCAACAGCCAATAACTTTAATACAACATTCATCGTGTTAATTATAGGAATTTATGCATATTAATGTGCTCTCAATATGCAGAGGGATCGTTACCCATCTCTGCTGTTTTATCCAGCAGAAAGGAAGGAAGCATTAGCTTACGACGAGGAAATATCAGTATTTAACATTATCAAGTTTATTGCTGATCAAGGTGGCGATTCCCAATGGATCTACAGGGAGCGAGGTAATATTAGTCGCTCTTTCTTTTTTCGTTTTGGACATCTTCACAAGATCAAAGTAGTAACCAATATTTTCTACAGTATATGCTTTAATCTGAAAGTCAAATGGTAATAATTTGACTTTTAGTATAAGTCAACAAACATTTCAATTTGCTAAATTGATTAACGGTTTTTCTATGCTTTAGGTATTTTATGGGCTGAAGCTGAACATGGAGCTTGGATTGAGAAATCATTTAAGGATACATCAGAACCTATATTGCACGAGGATGTTTCACTCTCAAAGGATAGCTATGAGATTCTTCTAAAAGATAGGACTCAAACCCATAAGTTAGAGATAGAAAACAACGACATTAGATCTCATACATCATATGAATCCAGTGGATCTGAACACGAACTACTACCTGGTTCCATGCTTGTTGCAACACAAAAACTTCTTGGCGTATATCCCTTTGCCAAATCCAAAATTCTCATAGTCCAAGTTAATCAAAGTACTGGATTTCAAGGTGTAATCAAAACTCATCAGTTGGGATTCCATTTCAGAAATCGAGGAAGGACTGGAATCGTTAAAAGAGGCACCATTATCTTATGGTGGTCCTGTCATAACAACTGGAATGCCTCTTGTTTCTTTAACTCGACAGTTTTCTAGAGATGAACATCCTGAAGTTCTACCAGACATCTACTTCCTTGATCAGTTCGCCACAATTAATATAATACAAAATTTGAAGTTACACAATCGGTCAATGACCGACTACTGGTTTTTTGTGGGGTACTCAGCATGGAACTGGAACCAACTTTTTGATGAGATTGCTGATGGATCATGGGATGTAGTTAATGAAACACTTCAGCATTTTGATTGGCCCGTGACATGATGTCACTTGGAAGAATTCTCAAATGAGGTTAAGCCAACACAACCTTTTATGGTCAAACATACGAACATGTTACATTAGAAGAGCTGTACATAGGATCAAGTTATTGCCATCATTTTTTCCACCTTCTAAGGTGGTCATAAATGCATGATTTTTGATTAATTACAAATAGATTGCTGCTTTAAATTGCTGGATATAACATGTCATCTTTCGCTCCGCTCTTCTCTTTTTTTTCTTCTTTCTTTTCCTAATGGTTATTAGATAGCCATATATCATCCCCTCTTATGTAGTTAACTGTTTGTTACTGTCGGCTTGCAAGGTTCTTTTCGCTTTTAGGGTTATTCTAGCTAGTGTATCGAGTCATAATCTTGGAGATTAGCAGATATCCAAGCATTTATTATTTATAGAGTACTCTGTGTAATAATCATACAGGTACAGTGAATGAGTTGACAAGGGCTGACCCTAACACATATATACAAATGACAATACTGCAGCACGAGAAAAAACTGTATCCTCCTGTTCTTGAAAATAAAAGCCATGCTCGAATCAGTTTTCTGGGCGTCACATAGATCTTCTACAGAACCGGAAGGTTAGATAACAACATTATCTCTTTGTGTGTATCTGTTTGGTGAACTAACCATATTATTGATATGATTTCTTTAACTCTAGTAACTTGGACCACCGCATATCAACAGTTGGAGTCTTTGTCTTGTTTATATCTGCAAATGTAAGAAAAGATCTGCAAATAAGAGGTTTGCTTTTTTTTTTTCTTTTCTTTGGTGTATGACAGCGTCTAACATGAATTTACAATTTCAATGGTCAGTACTTACGCTTTAACCCTAGTTCTGATTTGTTACAAAAATCTGAACATGTCTCCTGCAAAAATAAAACAACTATCATAATATACCTCTTCGCTCTTAGAACACTCCACTTTTTGTGTATTTAGATAGGATTAAATAATATTTTGTATGGAATATGTTTTTGTTAAATAGTACTTAAAAAGACAAAATAGAGTAACCAGGGTTCCTTCTAAACCGAACTGGTCTCGTTTATTTTGAATTTAAGAAGAGAGATATTTGGCACTAAAAAGCGAAATATCTTGTTTTTTTTTTTCCGTGGAGAAAATAAAATAGTGTATTCAACTTCTTACAGAAGTTGTGAGCCGGATACTGTCCTGTATTAATGAGTCAAGATCTGCTTCACATCCAGGCTTCACATAGATAACCTGCAAATCATTAATGTGTTTAATGTGTTGTCAGTCCTCTTTTCAGTGCTTTCATGACCGCTACCTATATATATATACATATACTGATGATATGCATATATTTTCAATTTTTCATACACATATATTCATATAATTCTTGAGCTTCTTTCTTAGTTTGTTGTGTGGGTATAGTATGCATATTTACATACGTGTGTATATATGCCCACAGTCATATCTACATGCTTACGCATACCCCCACCCCAGGTAACTGTGAATACATACATATATGGTATCGATAATGTATGTGTATATATGCTTAGAGTAGATAGAGAGATACCGATGGATCATCGCCACCAATTTCAGGTATCGTACTTGAGTCACCATCTTTGGTAGTCGGGAGAATCCAGACATTGAAGTTGGTAGTGATCTGACAAATATAGAACAGATCTTTAAATTTTATGGCCAGCATATCTTGATAACAATAACATAAGCATTGTATTTGCCTACACGCTGCAGTACATACAAGATTACCTTTCTGCAGTAAGGCAAAGAGCAGTTGCTACACTTTCTGTTAAAAGATGTGTCGATTGTCCCATCAACCGAAAGCCCAAATCCTGCATGCTGGTAAAACACACATTTATCTTACAACACATTCCCATATCGTTTTCTAGAGTTGGCAGTATATTCAGGGCATGTTCTTTTTTATAACGGGTCAAACTTCAAAAATATAAAAGTTATCTTAAAAGGAAATATTGTATTTTTTAGGCGCATAAAACCTCAAAGGTCATTTTAATCATAAATCAGATTATCATTGGGACAAAAGTGTTTTGGTCAACCCAATCCGATCAAACCAGTAGCAAAACCTACCCATTTTCACACCCACCCATTTACCACCTCCATCGTTTTTACCAAGCACAATAGAGAGAAAAGAAAGACCCTGAGATAGATAGAGACACAAAAACACGTGCACTATTAGGATCACCATCTTCAACTAAATCATCCAAACGTAAGTCTCGAAGTGAGAAAGTATAGTCGGCATTACAGTTTCCTTGCCATTTCCCTTCTGCTGTGGATATTCGTATCAGCCTTCTTCCTACCTTATTCGCCTTTTTTCCTATCTGTACAACACAGTTATCAGTCACTCCGTAATTTCTATAACCTTAGGCCCTTCGCAATCATATCCTAAATTGTCGCGTGGTTAGAGAGAAACCACATATAAACAGTTTAAGTATCAAAATTACCGGTGAGATATTGTTTTTCTGAATGGAAGCCGAAAAAGCGTTTCTCGGAAATTTGAGTGGTTTGGTGTGTATTGAATTTGAAACAGGTAGAGGAGATGCTAAGGTTCTTGAAATGCAGTATTCCATATTTTTGTTCACTGGTTCACCTTATCTCTAGCCTTTATTTAGTTTGCCAACTTGTGGTATATATATCTTTTAGTTAAATACCTATAAGCCCTTCGAGTTTGGCGAAGCTT
>CAJVGC010000432.1:52467819-52557365 GCA_910822075.1 Senecio squalidus
GTAACCAATATTTTCTACAGTATATGCTTTAATCTGAAAGTCAAATGGTAATAATTTGACTTTTAGTATAAGTCAACAAACATTTCAATTTGCTAAATTGATTAACGGTTTTTCTATGCTTTAGGTATTTTATGGGCTGAAGCTGAACATGGAGCTTGGATTGAGAAATCATTTAAGGATACATCAGAACCTATATTGCACGAGGATGTTTCACTCTCAAAGGATAGCTATGAGATTCTTCTAAAAGATAGGACTCAAACCCATAAGTTAGAGATAGAAAACAACGACATTAGATCTCATACATCATATGAATCCAGTGGATCTGAACACGAACTACTACCTGGTTCCATGCTTGTTGCAACACAAAAACTTCTTGGCGTATATCCCTTTGCCAAATCCAAAATTCTCATAGTCCAAGTTAATCAAAGTACTGGATTTCAAGGTGTAATCATCAACAAACTCATCAGTTGGGATTCCATTTCAGAAATCGAGGAAGGACTGGAATCGTTAAAAGAGGCACCATTATCTTATGGTGGTCCTGTCATAACAACTGGAATGCCTCTTGTTTCTTTAACTCGACAGTTTTCTAGAGATGAACATCCTGAAGTTCTACCAGACATCTACTTCCTTGATCAGTTCGCCACAATTAATATAATACAAAATTTGAAGTTACACAATCGGTCAATGACCGACTACTGGTTTTTTGTGGGGTACTCAGCATGGAACTGGAACCAACTTTTTGATGAGATTGCTGATGGATCATGGGATGTAGTTAATGAAACACTTCAGCATTTTGATTGGCCCGTGACATGATGTCACTTGGAAGAATTCTCAAATGAGGTTAAGCCAACACAACCTTTTATGGTCAAACATACGAACATGTTACATTAGAAGAGCTGTACATAGGATCAAGTTATTGCCATCATTTTTTCCACCTTCTAAGGTGGTCATAAATGCTGTTTTGTATTCATGATTTTTGATTAATTACAAATAGATTGCTGCTTTAAATTGCTGGATATAACATGTCATCTTTCGCTCCGCTCTTCTCTTTTTTTTCTTCTTTCTTTTCCTAATGGTTATTAGATAGCCATATATCATCCCCTCTTATGTAGTTAACTGTTTGTTACTGTCGGCTTGCAAGGTTCTTTTCGCTTTTAGGGTTTATTCTAGCTAGTGTATCGAGTCATAATCTTGGAGATTAGCAGATATCCAAGCATTTATTATTTATAGAGTACTCTGTGTAATAATCATACAGGTACAGTGAATGAGTTGACAAGGGCTGACCCTAACACATATATACAAATGACAATACTGCAGCACGAGAAAAAACTGTATCCTCCTGTTCTTGAAAATAAAAGCCATGCTCGAATCAGTTTTCTGGGCGTCACATAGATCTTCTACAGAACCGGAAGGTTAGATAACAACATTATCTCTTTGTGTGTATCTGTTTGGTGAACTAACCATATTATAGTTTATTGATATGATTTCTTTAACTCTAGTAACTTGGACCACCGCATATCAACAGTTGGAGTCTTTGTCTTGTTTATATCTGCAAATGTAAGAAAAGATCTGCAAATAAGAGGTTTGCTTTTTTTTTTTCTTTTCTTTGGTGTATGACAGCGTCTAACATGAATTTACAATTTCAATGGTCAGTACTTACGCTTTAACCCTAGTTCTGATTTGTTACAAAAATCTGAACATGTCTCCTGCAAAAATAAAACAACTATCATAATATACCTCTTCGCTCTTAGAACACTCCACTTTTTGTGTATTTAGATAGGATTAAATAATATTTTGTATGGAATATGTTTTTGTTAAATAGTACTTAAAAAGACAAAATAGAGTAACCAGGGTTCCTTCTAAACCGAACTGGTCTCGTTTATTTTGAATTTAAGAAGAGAGATATTTGGCACTAAAAAGCGAAATATCTTGTTTTTTTTTTTCCGTGGAGAAAATAAAATAGTGTATTCAACTTCCTGTCATTCTTACATTTACAGAAGTTGTGAGCCGGATACTGTCCTGTATTAATGAGTCAAGATCTGCTTCACATCCAGGCTTCACATAGATAACCTGCAAATCATTAATGTGTTTAATGTGTTGTCAGTCCTCTTTTCAGTGCTTTCATGACCGCTACCTATATATATATACATATACTGATGATATGCATATATTTTCAATTTTTCATACACATATATTCATATAATTCTTGAGCTTCTTTCTTAGTTTGTTGTGTGGGTATAGTATGCATATTTACATACGTGTGTATATATGCCCACAGTCATATCTACATGCTTACGCATACCCCCACCCCAGGTAACTGTGAATACATACATATATGGTATCGATAATGTATGTGTATATATGCTTAGAGTAGATAGAGAGATACCGATGGATCATCGCCACCAATTTCAGGTATCGTACTTGAGTCACCATCTTTGGTAGTCGGGAGAATCCAGACATTGAAGTTGGTAGTGATCTGACAAATATAGAATCAATAGGCACAGATCTTTAAATTTTATGGCCAGCATATCTTGATAACAATAACATAAGCATTGTATTTGCCTACACGCTGCAGTACATACAAGATTACCTTTCTGCAGTAAGGCAAAGAGCAGTTGCTACACTTTCTGTTAAAAGATGTGTCGATTGTCCCATCAACCGAAAGCCCAAATCCTGCATGCTGGTAAAACACACATTTATCTTACAACACATTCCCATATCGTTTTCTAGAGTTGGCAGTATATTCAGGGCATGTTCTTTTTTATAACGGGTCAAACTTCAAAAATATAAAAGTTATCTTAAAAGGAAATATTGTATTTTTAGGCGCATAAAACCTCAAAGTCATTTTATTCATAAAATCAGATTATCATTGGGACAAAAGTGTTTTGGTCAACCCAATCCGATCAAACCAGTAGCAAAACCTACCCATTTTCACACCCACCCATTTTACCACCTCCATCGTTTTTACCAAGCACAATAGAGAGAAAAGAAAGACCCTGAGAATAGATAGAGACACAAAAACACGTGCACTATTAGGATCACCATCTTCAACTAAATCATCCAAACGTAAGTCTCGAAGTGAGAAAGTATAGTCGGCATTACAGTTTCCTTGCCATTTCCCTTCTGCTGTGGATATTCGTATCAGCCTTCTTCCTACCTTATTCGCCTTTTTTCCTATCTGTACAACACAGTTTATCAGTCACTCCGTAATTTCTATAACCTTAGGCCCTTCGCAATCATATCCTAAATTTCGCGTGGTTAGAGAGAAACCACATATAAACAGTTTAAGTATCAAAATTACCGGTGAGATATTGTTTTTCTGAATGGAAGCCGAAAAAGCGTTTCTCGGAAATTTGAGTGGTTTGGTGTGTATTGGATTTGAAACAGGTAGAGGAGATGCTAAGGTTCTTGAAATGCAGTATTCCATATTTTTGTTCACTGGTTCACCTTATCTCTAGCCTTTATTTAGTTTGCCAACTTGTGGTATATATATCTTTTAGTTAAATACCTATAAGCCCTTCGAGTTTGGCGAAGCTTGTGAACATTTAGGTGTATATAACAACATTAAAACCGTATAAAAATGGTTATGATGTGAAAATACTGAGTCATTTTGTCCGGTCAACTGTCCACCCAGTCAAGTGCAAAAAAAACACAGTAGAATCACGCATGGTAAGGAAATACAGGTTAACATAGCTGATTATTATGTACACATGTGTTGGTTAGGATCATTCGTAAGCGTAAAACTCATAAAATCTCAAATAATAGGTACATATGGGGGTTTATCCGAAAATCATAATAATAGATTGGATTTATCAAGTATCGATATTTGATATGACCATACATCCTAACATCTTCAATATCTTACGGTGGATAGCATACGATTCGTAAGTGATGTTGACAATAGTAATGAAGCTACTGTGAAAATGTACGCGATATCAGTGCTATTTAACTTGGTAAATAAAACTACATAAAGCCTAAACTTAAACTTTTATGAGACATAATTTAGGGTGAGTATGACTCGGTTTGGGTGTACTACGACCTAAGTTAACCAATCAGTTTTGGTTACAAACAGTTTTTTGTCTATTAGCCAGTCTGTCTTGGTTACAAACAGTTAGGTTAATCGGTTAAAGAAAAGTTTTGGTTGGTTACTTCAGATTGTCCTGCGAACGGTCAATTCAACGTAACAAAAGTAGCAGTACTAGTAACTGTTAACCATATATTAACTTTCAATATGTCAATGATTGTTAACATATAATAAGCTCTTAATTTCTTATTAAGAACTAAAAAGGAGATTAAGGATATGTTTGGTAAGGAGCTTATGGGGGCTTAGGCTTATGGTTTTTATCATAAGCTTTGTTTGGTACAATTTTCTTGAAGGGTTAAATAAGCCCCTAATATCATAAGCTTATTGAAGAGGCTTTTCAAGGGGCTTGAGCTTTTGATAACTATAATTACCTTAATACCCTTAATAATTATTAGAATATAATGTTTTTGATACCCTTTAATGTCTTTTTGCATATATAAGCTTCAGCTCCGGCTACTTTATCAAACAAGTTTTTCAATTTATAGATAATCTCGAGTCCCGACTATAAGCTTAAGCTTAAGCTCCAGCCCAAGCTCAAACCTAAGCTCCAACTACATCAACTTTCGCCAAACACACTAGAAGAGAAGCTATTTTATATATCTATTTTCCTTTTTCTTTCATGCCGAACAAGTGTAGGAGAATGATTAACGTCCTTAGCTTGTGGTTGCGAGTCACAAACAATAGCTTCCATAACATTTTCAACAACGGTTCGTGATTGTTTGTCATGAAGAACATCATCTAAATTAAACACACGACTCATATATTTTTCTGAAAGAAAAATATTTAGAACACATTACGTAATAACTCGTAAAATTGACCCTAAACGTACTTGAATACACAATCTTTAGATTAGTGGTCCAACTTAAATAACGTCATGTTAGAACCTATGACTATCAGCAATAATTATAAAACTTTATTTCACCAAAATCTTAGATTTTCTCAATCTTTATAAATAAAATATATTATCAAGTTAGTAACTTTAATTTTGAAACTAATGTAATAATCTCATCTCACCAAATAACATGATCTAATTACCCGAATCACGTTTAATATTAAAATCAAAATTTGATCAATATTCAAACAATTAATAAAATGAAGTAATGAACCATGTTATTGTCGATCTGTCGTGTAAATGAGACACCAGACATATCAATCAAACTATGAAAAATGATTTTAATTAATCTAGTCAAAAAATTAGGTATTATAAATAATAGATTAATAAACCGAGTCATGGATCGTGGCAATCAAAGGGTTAACCGAAAAAAATTAAACCGACTAAATTACATAAATCGTTTCTATGATTTAACTTGAAAAATATATCATTTCTCCGGTTTATGAAAACAGAAAACAAAATACACATTTTATTTTAGAAATGGTTTCCATTAATAATCATAACTAAAAATGTTTGTTAACTGATTTCATATTTCGTCCATAAAATAGATGTTTGTTTGCATATGAGGACGAAAAATATAATTAGCGACGAATAATAAAATCTAGTCTTAAACTATCGCAAAAACCACAAATCTTTGGTCCATTTGAGTAAGGCTAAACATACAATGTTTCCTACGACTTTTTCTTTAATCAACTACTCAAATGCTTCTTGTCATGTATTTGGCTATAAGATTTTACTAGTACACAAATCTCCAATAATGTATATTTTCTAGAACCGATTTTAGCAGGGACGGATTTGAAGTTGTGCGAGATGCTCAACTGCACATGTCTCTACTTCTTAGGACTTTGTTAATACAAAAGTCCACTAAACTCCTAAGTCCGACCCGAATTAGTCTAAATCTGACTTGAAGTCTGTTTCCCTTGAATTAACCTCAGTGATCCTTCGTCCGACTTGCCTGCACTAAGAAAAGACACCAGGTTGAGCGGGGCTATACCCCTGATTCAACTCGGGCGTAAGAATAAGTACTCAAGTTCGGACAAAAAGGCAAAAGCATAAAGCTATATGTAAATAACTTATGGATACTTACTATTCACCTGGGTATTTATAAGAGACCATCTGGATAATAGGGTGTTCCCTAGATTTTACTCCTTTCATCCAGCGGTTAAAAGAGTGTTGCTTCGTCAGAGTATCTTTCTTTTCCTCTTTTGTCAATTTCTTGTCGTATTCGTTTTGTCTTCACGCCTTTTGTCTTTTTCCTGACCGAACTAAAGGTTCCGGACTACCTGGTTCGGTCCTGACCCGAATCAGGTAGTCGGACCCTATGTCAACAACTCCCCCAAGTCTAGCATTGTATTCCGAAGAAGTCGAGGTACAATGCTGGACTTAAGATTGTGTGTTTGCTTTCCTGTTGCTGCTTCGGTAATCTTATACCCCTTTTTCTTCGACCTGCCACTTCCTTCGTTGCCACGCGTCGAACTCCTATGGTTTAAGTGATCCAGTTGCCTTTAAACGCTCACACGTGGCGGACTCTAGTGGTTCGAACGTCGCCGGCTGTTTTTAAACACTTACACGTGGCGCGCTCCAGTGGTTCGAACGTCGCCAGCTGTTTTCCACTCCTCCACGTGTCATGCTCCCCCCTAGGTCACGCGCCCCCCTTGAGGTGCCTGCCACTTGCCTATAAATAGGGGTGTTCCTCCTTCATTTACTTCTTACTCACACTCCGAACCTCTGCCCTTTTTCTTCCAAAATCTCCTCTATTCCGATACTCTCTTTTTATTTTGATATCATGGCCAAAGAGTCGAAAGAGAATCTCAAGGAGATGCACAACACGATGCTTGCTGCAGATCTTCAAAGGTTTTGTAAAACCTATAACATCGATGCCTCTTACGGCGCTGTTCTTCCCGGACCAACTGATACTATCAAAGACGCTCCTCCGGGCAAGATTGGTGTATATTGTGCCTGGTTCGAATATTCCAACCTTCGATTACCCTTCTCCCGATTTTATCTCGACGTGATTCAGTATTTTAAGGGTCATGTCTCTCAAATGAATCCCTTGGGGGCAAACAAAATCACCAACTTCGAGATTCACTGTCGCGCCCTTCGCAAAGCCTCCGATCTAGCGAGTTTCCGCTTTTTCTACAAAGTCGGATTAAATGGGGATTGGCTTACTGTGGATAAGAGAAGAGGCGCCCCTGTCTGCATAAATTGGTATCTTTCCTCCTTGAAAAACTGGAAAAACCGTTTTTTCTTCGTTAATGCTTCGGTAGCTCCCATTCGGATGAGGTGGTGTGTTAGGGGTGATACTCTTACCGATCCAGAGCCCAACGATGATGACCTGGATCCTGATCTTATTATGGATCTTCAAACTAATCCGATCAGAGCTCGCTCATACCCGGAGAAGGTGTTAGTCTTATCCGGACTAAGTCAAAACTGGAACCGCCCTTTAGCTCGCCCCTGCCTGAAACTCGGGAGACAAAGGTCCTTTCTCGTTTTCCTTCCTTAACTTGTATGTGTATCTTGCTCACCGAACTAACCTCTTTTTGTTTTGTGTTGCAGAACTACCCCTCCTTGCCTTTCTGAAACTGACGAGTTGGGATGACGTAGATTTTGGTTCGGCTCTACTTCCCGATGGTACTCCTGGGTTTTTAACCATGACTAGAGATCGTTTTGTGCTTCCTAATGAGAACATTCCGGCTCCTTATACTGATGCCGAAGCAAATGTATCTGTGAAAAGGAAACGAAAAACCAAGAAATCAAAGAAGATTGCTTCGAAAAAGACCACCCAAGGTCCCCCTTCCAAGAGGCACAAGACTGTCACTAAAGTGTCCTCTACTTCCCAAGCTTCGAAGACCAAGGAGCAGCATGCCTCGACTTCAGCTCCTTCTTCCACTGCTAAAGAGCCCAGTCCCGACACCGAAGAACTCTTTGCCGAATCTGATGATGGTGGTTCGGAAGAGTATGGGCTATCATCCGAAGAATCCTCGTCTTCTTCTGACACTGCTGAATCAGAAGATCCAACCTTTTTTGAAAATCAGGCCAACTATTCTGATAGATCATGTCCTCCCACTCCTAAGGGGAAAACCGATTCCGAAGTTGATAAGATTATGCAGGAGAGTGGTTACTCTCAAGAGAATGAGGTTGATCAACCTCCGAAATCGCCGAAGCAAAAGTCAGTACTTTCCGGTGAACCTGGTGCTGGCTCATCCGGCACTGGTCTGAAAGCTGGTAATATTTTGGAGACCCCTGTTCCGTCTCCACCGAAGGAAAATGTTGAAGGCTCCAAAGCCTCGCCTGTTGTAATTTCAAGCAAGTCTTCATCTGAAGCAAAGAAAAAAGTTGTATCCAAGAAACTGTCCTCTTCAACTGGAAAGATGACTAGTCCTTTGAAATCCAGCAAGGGAAAATCCCCACTTATCAAAGAACCTCAATTTGTTACTCATCGAAAGAAGACCATTCCTGCTAAGGGTCCTTCCAGCAAGATTATCAACCCGAAGGAGAAGGAACCGAAGGATAAAGAACCGATGCTCGATACACCAGAACTTAATGGCGTTCCCCCCGCAATTGCTGTGAAGAAATTCCAACCGAGATTCCGTCAAGTCTATAACCGATCCCTCTATACCGATGCCGATACTTGTCGCGACTTGTTGGACACCTTGACCACTCCTGCCGAAGTTATTCGCTTGGATAATACAAACAACTTTGCTTTGGCAGAACAACTTGATCAATTAGTGGCCCAACTTTTGGTCATTGCACCTGAGGTGCGGTCTAGGTGGCTGGGTGCAGAGGATGAGGTTCGGGATCAAACCCGTTTGGTAAAGGCTCTTGAAAGGAACGTTGCTTTGAGCAACCAACGAGCTGATGGTCTTCAAGTTCGGTTGGATGAAGAGAAGAAGGGGCTTACTGACCAGGTAGCCCTCCTCCGTCAAGAAGTAGAGGAGCTGAAGAAAGCTCAGACTTCCAACGTTGAGTCTTCCTCTCTAAATGATGATGCGGTCCGGGCTCTAGGGGAGTTGAACATCACTCATAGCCGGACGGTGAAGGGGCTAAAGGATCAGATCGATAGTATGTCCTCCGAGTTAACCGCAACCGAAGCCCGAAGCTCCCAAGCAACACATGACCTGGATCGGGAGAAAGAACGTGTTAAAGAGCTTGAATCCCGTGTTGCTGAATTAGAAGCCACCAATGCTACTTTGCAGGAAGACAGAAAATGGTTGATTGTTCAAGGTCCGAAGCATGTGACAGAAGGTTTGTTGAAAAGTAAGGATTTTGTTGAAGCCAGTTCCAGTGTGAATATTGCACATTATCGTTCCGGATGCCATGATGGCGTCGTTGCAGGATACAAGGGACATCGGTTAGGGCAGAAGATTACACAGTCTCCCTTTTATGATCCTTCCACCGAAGCTGGCCTTACTGCAGCGAAGGAAGCGTTTGAGCAAACTCATTATTCATATCTGGATGCATTGGCTGCTACCGAAGCTCAGTTACTTGATGTGTTTCAATCTGTACAACCCACCTTGCCTGATCCGGAATCACCTGCAACGGAAAACCCCTAGATAGTTTATCAGTGTAACCTTTGTATGTAAAATGATAGGCACAATTTTCCGTTACTTTTGTATGTTTGCATTGGGGTTTAAGTCCCCCTTTCTAATGACAGTGCCTCTTACGTTTTCATGTGTTATGTTTATATTATTAGTTTTTACTTATAGTTGTGTATTGTCTTCGAACCAAGTGGTTCGGTATTACCTCGAATCGTCATTCGGAATTACACTCCTATGGTGTACTTGGCTGTTAAGTCAAGCCGTGTTACTTTCTTCGGATCAAAATCCGGTATATGATTAACAAGCATAATAAACGAGTCAAATGCATTGTGTTATAGAAATTAACCAGTCATTCTTTTCACTAATACAAATTGCCTCGGGAAAAACCCGGTATTACAAACTGTTACTTGTTACTTCCAAAACAGACAAAGACCATATGTCTTTTAGATCATCAAGACTTTACTTGGCATAACAGGAAATACAATGTTTTCTTTCTTCGGGGAAATCCCCGGCATTACATGTAACATTTTCTCAAGTTCATCTCATTCCAGGTTCGGGGAATTAAGGTTCCATCCAGGTGCTTCAACTTGTATGAACCATTTCCGTTGTTCTGCACCACCTGATACGGTCCTTCCCATTTTGGACCCAGCTTACCCTCGTCTTCCTGTCGGCTTGCCTCGTTTTTTCGGAACACAAACTCCCCTTCTTTAAAACTGATCCTTCGGACTCTCTTGTTGTAATACTGCTCGATCCTCTTCTTGTATCGGGCTTCCCGAACAAGAGCTGCTTCCCTTCTTTCTTCTGCCAACATCAGGTTAATTCGCAACTCTGTTTCGTTATCTACGTCATTCCGTTGCGCGATCCTGTAGGTGGGCATTCCTATTTCTGGTGGTATGACGGCTTCCGAACCATAGGTCAAGCTGAATGGCGTTTCTTGTGTGCTTGTCTTCTTTGTGGTTCGATGTGCCCATAGGACATTTGATATCTGATCCACCCAGTTGTGCTCATACCTTCCCAAACGCGTCTTAATCCCTTCCACCAAGCTACGATTGATTCGCTCCACCTTCCCATTAGCCTGAGGATGTGCCACTGATGTCTTTACTTGCTTGATCTGCATTTGTTCGCACCATCCTTTGAAGGGTTCATTCACAAACTGTTTGCCGTTATCTGTTACCACTTCCCCCGGTAATCCAAACCTGCATACCACATCTTCCCAAAAAAACTTCAACACTTGAGCCCCGGTAATTCGTGCTAGGGGCTTTGCTTCGACCCATTTTGTAAAGTAATCTACCGCGACTAGCAGAAACTTGACTTTCCCCGGCCCTTCTGGAAATGGTCCTACTATGTCCATTCCCCATTTAAAGAAAGGCCACGCTGCTGTAACCGATATCATGTCGCTTTTTGGAAACTTGGGGATTGGTGCATGTATTTGGCATGAATCACACTTTCTTATTTCTTGGTACGCGTCTTGATGCATTGTGGGCCAGTAGTACCCCAAGTTCATTATTTTTTCCACTACCGCCCTCGGTCCGGCGTGCATTCCGCAAGATCCTTCATGCACCTCCCTTATCACATAGTTAGCCTGTAAGGGCCCTACACATCGGAGCAATGGTGCTAAGTAGTTTCTTCGGAATAACACTCCTTCCATCATGACATATTGAGTGGCCTTCATTCGGATTTTCCTTGCTTCTGCTGCACTTTCAGGCAGTGTGTCATTGACCAGGTACTCCACCAAAGGTGTCATCCATGTGACTCCCTCTTCTTCGACTATGACATTCACTTCGACCCCTTCGTCAATGGATCTTCTCTCAATCGCTTCCAGGAAGATATTACTAGCTAAGGCTTCTATGGTCGATCCAGCTATAGACGCCACTTTGCTGAATACATCTGCCCTCTTGTTCTTGCTTCTTGGTATTTGCTTGATTTTACAAGAATCAAACTCCTTCATAAGGGCCACCACTTTGTCTCTATACCTTCTCATCCGATCATCCTTTGCCCCATACTCTTCATTTACCTGATTTGCCACGAGCTTCGAATCAACGTAGATTCGTAATCTTTCCACCTTCATGCCTTTAGCTAACCTTAGTCCGGCTAATACCCCTTCATATTCTGCCTCGTTATTAGAGCTTTGAAATTTCAAACGGATGGCATAAGCAAATTCCTCCTTCTCCGGACTAATTAGGATGATTCCTGCTCCGGCTCCCTCTTTGCTGGCTGCTCCATCGGTGTATAACTTCCAGGTGATTCCCTTCGCTCTTTTTCTTTTCCCTAGCACCGTTGCTGGTTCAGCCAATACTACCCCCTGATCCGGAATTTCATTTAGAAAGTCTGCCAACACCTGCCCTTTCGCTGTTGTTTTTGGGGCATACTCTATGTCATGGCCTCCTAGCTCGATAGCCCATTTTGCTATTCTTCCCGCCATTTCCGGACGAGTCAGTATCTGCTTCAATGGCTGGTCCGTAATCACCTTTATCTTGTGTGCCTGGAAATATCTCCCTAGTCGCCTTGATGTGAACAAGAGCGCTAAAGAGAGTTTTTCCTACGAATTGTAATTGAGCTCAGCTCCTTGCAATACCTTACTAATAAAGTAAATAGGTAATTGCTTCTTCTCTCTCTCCACCAATAACACAACACTTACCACCTCTCCGTTTGTTGCTAAGTAAACCAACAAAGTTTCTCCTCTTCGGGGGGCCGTTAAGTATGGAAGGTCCACGATATATTTTTTCATTTCTTGGAAGGCTTTATCTGCCTCCTCCGTCCACCTGAAATCCTTCTTGTTCATACATTGCTTTAGTGTTTTGAAGAAAGGTAATGCCCTTTCGGCTGATTTCGAGAGATATCTCCCTAACGCTACTATCCTTCCATTCAAACTTTGCACCTCCTGTAGCGTTTTTGGTGCCGCCATATTGGTAATAGCCTTTACTTTATCCGGATGGATCCGGATGCTTTGGGGCATGATGATATGACCTAAAAACTTACCTTCTTCCACCCCGAACGAACACTTCTTGGGGTTCAGCTTCATGTTTACTTTCCGCAGCACCTCGAATATCTCTTTGATGTCTCGCAACATCGCTCCTTCGGTCTCGCTCTTAATCACCAAATCATCCACATAGGCCTCCATATTTCGGCCTATATGATCCATGAACACTTTGTCTATAAGCCTTTGGTATGTAGCCCCAACATTTTTGAGCCCAAATGGCATTTTTTTGTAACAGTATACTCCTTGGTCCGTGTGGAAACCCGTCTTGTCTTCGTCTTCCCGGGCCATCTGTATCTGGTGGTATCCCTTATATGCGTCCAAAAAACACTTATATCGGAATCCTACCAGCGAATCCACCTTCAGGTCTATCTCCGGCAAAGGGTATGCATCCTTGGGGCATGCATTATTGAGGTCTTTAAAGTCCACACACATCCGCCATGTCTTGTCCCCTTTGGGCACCATGACTGGGTTAGCCACCCACGTTCGGTATCTAACCTCTCGGAGTATCCCTGCCCTTACCAATTGATCAACTTCCTCACATGCTGCCCTACTTCTTTCCGGTGCTAGGACTCTTTTCTTCTGTACCACTGGTTCGGAAGCCTTATAAACACTCAATCGGTGCTCTGCTACCTCCCTTGGTACCCCTGTCATATCCTCTGGCTTCCATGCAAATACTTCCCTATTTTGTTTTAACATTGTCACTAACTTCCTTTTGGTTTCTTCCTTCAGAGCTTTCCCAATTGTTATCATTTGGTCCGGAAAGTAGGGGTTGATTTGGACCTGCTCCTCTAATGTTTTGCTTTCTTCTACCATTAATCTTTGCACCTGATGGCAACCTCTATTCCCTTCCGAAGTAATGGTAGCTATTCCTCCGGGTGTGGGGAACTTCATCATCCCATGCACAGTCGATGCTACTGCTCCCAACTTTTTCAATCCTGGCCTCCCTAAAATGCAATTATAGGGAGACGCAGCTGCTACTACTAAGAAGTTCATACACACTGTTCGGATCTTATCACCTTCAGCTAGCTGCACTGGTAAGCATATCTCGCCGATGGAGGATTTTGTTTGTCCGACAAATCCTACCAACGGAACCTTCTTCTCTTTCATCCTTCTTTTCAACGCCGGATCCAATTCCCGAAAACAGTGCTCAAACATGATCTCCGATGCACTTCCGTCGTCCACATAAATTCGGTGGACCAGATGATCCGCCATATGAGCTTTGATGAGCATCGGGTCATCGGTGGGGTTTATGGCATTCAATGGGGGGAATGCTATGACCTGATTCATCCAATCTTTTGGTATCTCCTTCTCTTGCTCTAAACTAGCCACGTCTATAGCTCGGATCATGTGGATCTCCTTCGGTTTTCCTCTAGGACCCTTATCGTTTCCTCCCTTCTTGTTTCCTCCTCTTATGTCTCGAACCAAATGGTTAAGCTTTCCCGTTTGAACCGCCTCCTCTATTTGCTTCTTCAATGCATAACAATCATTCGTGGCATGCCCCCTATCCATATGAAAGTCACAATATCTATCCAGGTTTCCTTTTTCCGGAGTTCCAGGGAGGGTTCCCGGGGTGGTTTTACTAAATTAATCCCCCTTTCCGTGTTCATTATTTGCATCGGTGTCTTTAGTAAGCTAGTGAAGTGCACACTTCTCCGACTATCTCCAGGTCCGGAAATAGGATTGTTCCTAGGAGAAATGGGGGACATGGGAAACTTCCCCCCATATCTCTGAGCTCTAGTGGGCGAACCAAACGACCTTCTTCCCTGCATAGACCTAGGTGTCGGTACTCCCGATCCCTTCCATGATACTCCAGAATTTCCTGCCATTCGTCCTCCCAATTCTTCCGTTCGTCCCGATGCCTCCTTTCCTTTGATAAATTCCTTCACCCTCACCATCATCTCCTCCACTGTGCTAGGGACTCTAGCATTGAAAGATTCTATCAGCGTGGGTGGCTTGATTCCTTCCATGAATCCTGAGATCTTCATGGTTTCCGAAGCTCCTTTCACCTGCAACATCTCTTTTTTCCATCTTTCCACAAAATCTCTGAATCCTTCCCCATCTCTCTGCTTCGTCTTATGGACATCTGTCGGTCCTTTCAAATATTTCCTTTGTTGCGTAAAGAACGATCCAAACACCACTTCCAACTCCTTATAACTATCTATCTGTCCAGGCTCTAACGCTTGGAACCAAATTCGCGCTGGTCCGACGAGTGTTTGTGCAAACATACGACACCACACAGGCATTGACCATAGCTCAGTCTCGGAAGCTCCGGCAAAGGTATTGAGATGATCATCCGGATCCCCGGATCCATCATAGGTTCTAATAATACTGGGCATTTTTGTCTTTGGTGGAATTGGGAACCTAGCTATCCTCTTTGTGAACTTGGAAGAGAAATCTGACTGATACGGTAAGCTCAGATCTTCATCTTCCTCCTCCGATTCTTCTCCTTCGCTGAAGTTTAGTCTTCGCCCTCTAAATATCTCCTTTCGGGGCTCCTCGCCCATCTTGCCTTTCATCTTTTTCAATGACTCCGTACGTTCGTGCTCTTCTACTAATGCCCTCAGTAGATCTATGTTATCTTTCACAAACCTACTAGAAAATTCCCCATTAGTTTCGGTTTCCCTCTCAGCATTCTTATCGGAGCTCGGTCCTTCGTTGGTAACTAAGTTAATTGTATCGGCTGGAGTTTCCATTTTAAGTGAGTAATTTCTTCGGTCCCACGGATGGCGCCAAAATGTTAATACAAAAGTCCACTAAACTCCTAAGTCCGACCCGAATTAGTCTAAATCTGACTTGAAGTCTGTTTCCCTTGAATTAACCTTAGTGATCCTTCGTCCGACTTGCCTGCACTAAGAAAAGACACCAGGTTGAGCGGGGCTATACCCCTGATTCAACTCGGGCGTAAGAATAAGTACTCAAGTTCGGACAAAAAGGCAAAAGCATAAAGCTATATGTAAATAACTTATGGATACTTACTATTCACCTGGGTATTTATAGGAGACCATCTGGATAATAGGGTGTTCCCTAGATTTTACTCCTTTCATCTAGCGGTTAAAAGAGTGTTGCTTCGTCAGAGTATCTTTCTTTTCCTCTTTTGTCAATTTCTTGTCGTATTCGTTTTGTCTTCACGCCTTTTGTCTTTTTCCTGACCGAACTAAAGGTTCCGGACTACCTGGTTCGGTCCTGACCCGAATCAGGTAGTCGGACCCTATGTCAACAGACTTCAAAAAAATAAATTTAAAACCTTCAATTTTAAATTCGTGTGTATGTGTAATGATCGGATTTCCCCAAAAAATGTAAATCATGTTAAGTTTTCCGAGTGTCTATTAGTAAGAGTTCGATACTTCCCGCACGTAAATATTTATTTAATGTAATTTAGTTCAAAGAATTGTAGTTATCATATTAATATGACCATTAAAGCATGCCTTTAGTTAGTTGAGTTGGTAGCCTCGAATGTCGCATTTTTGACCCCGTATCATGTTTTAACAAAAGTGTGAATACATCAACTACAAAATGTATAGGGGGTGATCTATTTAGACCCCTTATATATTCTAAATTGATCAACTTTCCTTAAATAACTCTAATCATTATATAATAATTAGCTATTAAACTTTATTTTTTAGTGTTTCTAACCCAAATAATTAGGTAATGATTAGCAATCTTTTTTATTTATATTTTATTTTTATTTATCACAAACACCTAACTACAACATTTATAAGAATTAACTTTTTATTTATACTAACTCTTTACGATGCATGAAATAAATAAAATAAATTGCGACACGACAAATAATAAAAAAACATAACTTTCATTATCATTAACTAATGATACTAATAAACATAAAAAAACATAACCTTCATTAGGTATATACTCTCCACCACGATCGCATCTAAGTATGACTTTATCTACGAAGCCGTTCACATATTTCTTTGATCTTCTAGTAACAATGACAAAACCTAGAGAGCGTGCTGTGTTTTGTGTCCATTCCATCAATTCCTCACGAGACATGAACATCTGAAATTGAAGTTCAAGTGTTTTAATATATAGTTTTCCTTTTTGATACATCATAAGCTAGTATAACTATATAACCTGATCGGTGGAAAATTCCGGTGTTCTAATTGAAAATTCTTCATCTTCGGCAGACATATCTGTATTTAAAATCCATAACAAATAAATAATTAGAATGTTATCAAGTATCAAAATGACATATATAAATAAAATACTAACAATGCGTAATGCTAAGAATACAGAATCTAAAATATTTAAAACTTTAACAAAAATTTTAATTTCAAACTTTAACTAAAATTTTAATATCAAAAAAATGTGTTTAACAAGAAAAAGGGATTATTTAGCCATTGTTTATTAGTATTTATAAGATAGGTTGATATTTTTATGGATTTAAAACCCTAATTCCCACTTCCCCACCCACAAAGTCTCTCTTCCTCTCTCTAAAAAAAAATGTCAGCCACATCCTCTCCCTCTCTCTCAAATCTGTTGAACAAAAAAAAAGGAATTTGCTATGTTAGATACTAAAATAACGATTCTAGACGCGACTGTTTAAATCTCTTTGACGATATAACTCCGGCCACCGCCGCCACCATCCGCCGCCCCCATCCGCCATCTACGGTAAGTTTGTAGAAATGTGGGATTTAAAATGATTCCGACGAGTATGATTCCGACGAGTGAAAAGAGGAACAACTGATGAAGCGTCGGCTCCGCCGCCTGCTCCGGCCGCCATCTAACGCGCCGTCGGCTCCGAAGAAGGTGAAGGTTTCCGGCGAGTATTCCGGCAGGGGAAGAGGACGGCCACGTAATGTACAACTGATGAAGCGTAATGTACAACTGATGAAGCGTAATGTACAACTGATGTAGCGTAATGTATAACTGATGAAGCGTAATGTACAAGTGACTGATGAAGCGTAAAAAAACAAATAAAAATACTTACTGATTCTATGTTGTTGCTCTTTAAAAAAAATAAAAGTGTGATATGTTTATAAGGTAATAAACAGTTAGTTGAAAGTAATTAATTGTTAGTAAAAAGACTGAAATTTTAGTTTTTTATGTTTGACTATAATCTTAATGGATCTTGAAAATGATAATCTGTATGGGAATGATAAAAGAAGACTGCATTGGATTGTGTAAAAGTATTGAAAAGCTGTTAAAATGGACCAATAGGAATAAGCCTTACCAATAAAATCATAATTAGGGGGTCAATTTAGATTAAGAAGGGGTCCAAATAGGAGGACCCGATGTATAGAGGTTATTAACTTTTTGGTAATAGACTCATTTAAACCTATATTTTATTTACATTATTATATAACTCGTGTGATGCAGCAGTGATGAAAAATTAATATTCGATGAAATTTTATTAATGGAACGATTGATGATAGTTTTTCATTTATCATTTAATATATTTGTTGGTTGTAATAGTTTCTGGTTCGGAAAAAAATATGTTGTAAGGTTTTATGGTTTGACCAATCGGGTTACAAAACGAATTAAATGGTAATCGTTTCTCGTTTCCCGTTCCCGCTTAACTGTCAAAAGAAACCTGAAACGCCTAAATATAATAGTTTCTACTTTCTACTTGAGTTATACGGACTCTAAAAATAGTATCTTGTCAGGTCTTATCAATCCTCAAAGCAACAATTCGATGTTTAGAAACACTAACAGGTTACAGAATCACAAGTTAATGATTGAGTTGATGAATATGAACAATGAATAAAACAATATTTGAGTTAAAGGAATCATTCATTCATAAGCCATAAATGGCGGGAAAAATAGTTACAGTAGATATTTTCACTCACATAATCTTTTATCTAACCGACTAACTTCTCACACTATTTACAGGCTCACACACACACACTAACTATTACATCACATCTACCCTTATGTTCATTTAAGAACACTTCGGGTGAACAAATAAACATAACTTTCATTTAACTTTTAATTCGGGTGAACTTGAACTTAACTCTGGTGAAGAGTTAGTTCATCCGACTTAAAGTCTTCATGAAATATTCTAACTATGATTTAGTTCGGGTGATGAACATTATTCACATGAACTAAATGTTCATTTAGAGCATACGCAACCATAATATCGAAAAGATCGGTGTTATGGCTACGTCAGTTTAACACAGCCCATAACATAACACCGGAAATACCTTCATCCATTAAACCGAATTCTCGGACCCATCAGTTTTTTATTTTTCATTTTTTTCTTATTACTATAAAATAAAAATACATTAATATAACTAAAAAAAATAACTTAGAATAAAAAACAATTATCAATAACTTAATAAAAAAAAGCAATTAAATATATGTTTAGCTATACAAAAAAAAGCAATTCGCTAAATATTTATAAAAAAAAAGCAATTAATATAACTAGAAAAAAAATTCCAAAAAGTCGACTTATTTTTTTCTCACTCCTTCTTCCCCACCTGGAACTACTTTTCTAATCCATTTTCTTTTTTTCTTGTTTTCTTCTAAAACTTCATTAACCTCAAATAAATTCTATAGTTATTTTTATTAAATTAAGGTATATATATATATATATATATATATATATATATATATATATATATATATATATATATATATATATATATATATATATATATATATATATATATGTGTGACAATCCGTCTTTTTGAAGTATTTTTCATTACCGATAGTTATTCTTTTTATTCGCAATGATTTGGACCCTTGCATTTCGCTTTATATTTACTCACGTTTTGTATGTTTGAGTCGGGTTTTATATGTTTTATTACTTCGTCTCTTGAGACGAAAGCTTTTTAATCATCTAAGTGCCTATTAGTTAAGTATACTCGCGTTATTAAAGTAGTGTGTTTACGCCGTAATCGTCGGTTAAGAAAATCATATTTCGAAATTTCATTACAAAGTTAGTCCTCTAACTTAATCTATTACAAAGTTAGTCCTTTAACGGAGAACTAACGGAATCTGTTACAAATCTAATCCTTTAACGGAGAGTTAACGAATTTTGCCAAAAAAGGGACCCGGTGCGCAACACCACCTTCAAATCCAGCTTAATGCCAAACGACTTTGTGAGTCAATATCTTGAGATTTCAAACCTTTTTCCACGTGATTTCTTCTGCAATTTTCCCCATTTGGGTATGCTAGATGTGTTTGTGGATCTCTAAACATGTTAGTGACCTTTCTCTTTCCAAAAAATCAAAACTTTACATCAAACATGTTATCACTTTTGTCACACAATTTACTCTTCACACTTGACTCACTTTCTCTCAAACTTTCCAGAGAATAGAGAGCTTTTCCACTAGTGTATTGAAGAGGAATTCAAACTAAGATGCTTACAACTTCATTTCTCAAGAATCCTTCACAAAAACCATCAATTTCGGTAAGTTATTCCTTGCTAAATTCTTCACATTTCTTCTATTTCCTTCCATTTGGTTAAAGTTCTCTAACACCAAACTTATTTCTTTTGTCTTACAAGCTACATGTTACCATTTCCATCTTGAATCCAAAGAGTTTCGGTGATTTCTTTGGAGAAATGTCATATTAGCTTTTGGTATGTAAACTCTCCAAACTTTCTCTATTTCCTTTTCTTTTTGAAAACCCCTAACACATTTCTTGTCTATGTGTGTGTGTGGAGGTCTATTATTCCCATATTCTCTACAAATACCCTTGGAGTTGACTACCTTTCGGAGAAAACTCCATCTTGTATTTTGGTAAGTAAATTTCTCCGAAAATCATTTACTTTCTTTCCTTTGAGACTTTTTACTAATGGTGGATATTTTTATGTTTGGAGCCTTACCTCCTCACCACCACCACCAAAGTCTCCTCCCTCCGAGTCCTTGCAAGTCTCAAGTTTGTAGATTTCTTGCGGGTGAAATCGGTAAAATCTTTATAATCTCTAATCTACTTTCATTTCATTTTTATATATATTTTCGGTTTAAGCCTTGAAAATGGTTAGGTTAATATATTAGACCAACACCTATTATTCTTGAAAGTTTGGACTTAATTATGTTAAAATATGTTAAGATGTAAATCTAACCGAAATTAACATATTTACTATATTAGTATGCAAAACTACACACATACATATATATAACACTTGGTAAATCTTATTTGAACTTATTTTTTTTCCAGACAGTTTACCTTTTTACCATAAAACGTCAAACGAATCAGATTTCGGCTAAACGTAAATTTTATAAATTTGGAAATGGCCCAGTGCGCAGCACCAAAACTTGGTGCGCAGCACCGGGGGTCTGTTCTCAAAAATCCAGTTTTTTTTGTTAAAATTCAGCAAAGGGCTCATATTGTATTTTACACTTTTAAACAACTTTAAACTCATATATAAGTTAACTATTATGTATTAATGTATTATATAACGTCAAAAACAACGTCTTTGGACTCAAAGACGCCACCGCCATCATAAACGTTATAAAATTTTAATTGAAACAAAAGTTTTACTTATCTTTTACGTCAAATCGTTTGAAATCATTCTAAATCATCTTTACTCCATTGTTTTGAAATAAAAAGGATTTTAACTCTCAAATTGTCAAAATTGGACTTTTCATTCAAATTGTTGACTTTGACTTAACTAATGTCAACATCTTTAATTTTGACTTTTCATTCAAATTGTTGACTTTGACTTTGACCAAGTCAACATATTTGACTTTGACCAAGTCAACATCTTTGACTTTGACCAAGTCAACATCTTTGACTTTGACCAAGTCAACATTTTTGACGTTGACTTTGGTCGATCTCAATAAAACTTTGGTAACAGTATTCCTTTCAACTGATATTCCTGGTAGTCATTCTTCGGCTCGGAATATCATTCCTTTCTAATAGTCAATTATGACGTGAATTTATCGATATCTTCCTATCGTCCTTATTGGCGCGGAACATCGTCACCTGGATCCGTCTTCTCGACACGACTTGGAAATCATTGGAATATTTTAATAAAATCTTAAACTTAACCGACAAGGCTAAACCGTATTGTGTTTATAGAGATACTTAGACTATGTTATTTGTTTTAGGGCACTTAGGCGGCGGAGTGTTAACTCCCTGTTGATTATTTACCCGATACTTGCCGAGCTTATCTTGTGAGTTATTCGTAGCCCTATTCTTTTACTATTTTTGGGCTGAAAAGCGTATTTTAAATTGTCAAATGTATGTATATCTTGTTTACCTAGTGGATTAGTATCACCTCAGATTAGATGGTTCTTAGGCTTGGGTAAGCCCCCCTTATACACTTGTTAGCTTTTGCCCACGGTTGCATATATATAGATCTATATGGGTTTGACCCACCCTCATTGCTCGATAGGTCGTCCCTATGAGTGGATGTTATGGCCGTATGTTGTTGTTGCCTTTGGTTTGCCATCACCTTAGGATAGGTGTCACACCCCGCCAAAGCGGAAACACGGAATGTGAAGAGCAATAGCATTCGATACACAAGTTTATAATTCCACACCAAATTATATTAAAAGAAACATAGCTTCAAAGGTTTACAAATGTTTAAAGCATCGTTTGCATATCCGAAATACAAGTTAAGTGTTCATAGCCAAGCCACCCGAACCCTTTCCCATTCTTGAAGTCATCAGCCCAAAGCATAAAGTCATCAGCAAGCTTAATCGTAACCTGAAAATACGAGTCAAGTGTTAACTACGGGAGACGTAGTTAGTGAGCTACAAAGTTTTAAGTAATCAAAGCGTTGACGCATAGCAATGCGTAAAGTATAAGTAAATCAAGTTTCGACGCATAGCAATGCGTAAAATATAGCATTCATGTAGTTGTCGCATAAGCATGCGAAAAGTATAGTATTCAAAAGTAGCCGCATAACCATGCGTAAAGTATAGTATTCAAAAGTAGCCGCATAACCATGCGTAAAGTATAGTATTCCAAAAAGTAGTCGCATAACCATGCGTAAAGTATAGCTTTCAAAAGATTGACGCATAGCAATGCGCAGTTTAGTTTTCGTGTTCGTAGGCATTGACCACATAGCGCGACTATGTGACAATCCTAGTATTGCCCAATGATCGTTGCTAAGCCTAAAGCCTACCCATTTAGTATTATGCACCATCGTTATAGGTCGTTTAGCGCTATCCATATCTACTAACGGTCCTTTCCAAAGGGATTAATAGCAACTAATGTTCTTGGTAGTTTTCGGGAATTTTCAGTGGTTTCTCACGTCCATGTTGTACAAAGTCCGCAACATGACGATCGATTGTTTTAGTCATTGGCAATTATAGCTTTCGTGTCCTCGACATTGTTGGCAAAACCCTCAACAATGCCGGCAAAATAGTTATTCGTTTTAGTATTCAAAATATCAAGCATTTCATAGTAGCATTCAAAATACATAAGTGTTTTCGTAATAGCATTGAGTATCATATCGTTTCGTAATAGTATTCAAGTAATAAAGCGTATCGTAATAGTTTTCAAGTATCAAATCGTTTCGTAAAAGTATTCAAGTATCAAATCGTTTAGTAATAGTATTCAAGTATCAATCGTTTCGTAAAAGTATTCAAGTATCAAATCGTTTAGTAATAGTATTCAACTACCAAGTCGTTTCGTAATAGTATTCTAGCATCAAATCGTTTCGTTAAGCGTTCAAAGTTTGTTTCAGCTTAAAAGTAGTTTTTAAGCCTAAGACTCGCATTTCACCCCAAAAATGTAATAAAAGCGTTTAAAAAGTAGGGGTTTGTAACTCACTGTTTGCGAAGATAATCGTAGCGTGCTCGGAAAAGCTCCAAAGGTGCTCGGAATCACCGGAATCCTATTTTATACAAAGTTTTCGCGTAAGTATTATTACTTGTTAAATTTTATACTCGTTAGTCAACGATTTGTTTATTGTTTAAGTGTTATAATTAGTTTTTACAAAAATCGGGCAGCACTTCCGCACTATAGTTTCTAAATCCAAATTTTCAACACTTTCCCGCTTACAATTTTTATAACACTTATTAAGCTAATTCACCAAGCTCAATCTAAATGTAATATGTCAAATAAGTCATCCCAAACACAAGTATTTGTTTATTACAATAGCTTTTATTCAGATTCGAGATAACAAGTTCAAAGTGGCGATTTTTATCAAGTTAACAACGATTTTTGGAGCTGTCAGCAGCTCGGTGCTTAGCACCTGCTTCATGGTGCTTAGCACCTGCTCGGTGCTTAGGACCTGTTTAGCAGGTGCGCAGCACCTGCTTGCTGGACTTCTCCAAAAATCGTTTTTGGTGGTTAAATCGGTTATCTTGATGGTAGATTTCGACATGCAATTGTTATAAACCTTATTAATCATCATTTTCTCAGTTTATATGTAACTTTTATCCATAAATTTGAAGATCTAAGCATCATTAATTAAAAACCCGTTTTTGTATAAAAATGGTCATAAAACTTCATCAAAACTTGATTTTAGAGCTTGGATCATACATGCAATGAGTTATTTATGTATATACAGTAGGAGAAAAGTGTTTTTACCCAAAGAAGGTGGTTAGATGATGGTCTAGGCGGATTTAGAGCTCCAAAAGTGTAGAAAACGTTTTTCCTTGACCCAAATGAAGATTACTTGCTTCCCTCTTGATTATGAACGATTTTGGTGTGAATATTATGGTGATTTTGCTGTGATTTTGGTGAGTTTAAGTCCTGTAATTGAAGAGGAAGGAGTGTGTTCTTGAGAGAGTATGTGTTGAGAGGAAAGTGAGTAATGAGAGTGTTTGTGTGTGTGTTTGTGTTTGGTGTTTGTAAAATGTGGGTTGTGGGATGTTTAAATGAACTTACTGGACCACAAGGAGGCCTTCTTACAAGTTTAGCCCGGAGCCAAAGAGTTGGGCTCGGGTTTGATAAGTTTATAGTTAAGCATTTGCGTTCGTTTGGCGTTTAGGATTGTTTTGCTATGAACTTAGGCAAGTTCATTATATGTTTTCTTGGTATTAAGATTCGATTGTTGGTTTGATTCCGATCCCGATTCCGTTTCCGAGACACACACGTTTAAAGTTTAAGTAACGTAAACCTACATTAAAAGTTTTGTGTGAGTTACATCGAGCTTAGCTTAAAGAGTTATGTCTACGTAACCACGTAACACATAATGTTAGTTATAACGGGTAGCAAGTATAGCGTATCGAGGTTAAAAGTTAGCGTTCTCGAACTGAGTTTTGACGGTTGTCACATTCTCCCCACGTTGAAAGAATTTCGTCCCGAAATTTCAACTTGAAGTATTCGTTGTGGGAGAAGTGAAGAGATGAGGATTCTTAAGCGTCATTCGATCCCATCGTTCCCAGGTATATTCGGGGCCTCGTTTTGCGTTTCCGCGTACCCTTACTATAGGGATTTGACTGTGCCTTAGTTTCTTAGTTTCGCGGTCTATGAATTCAATCGGTTCCTCGATAAATTGGAGCTTTTCGTATGGTTGTACTTCTTCTATAGGTGTGATAAGTGTTTCGTTCGAGGAGTACTTTGTCAGTATCGACACACGAAAAGTGTTATGCGTGTTATCGTGCTCTTGTGGTGGTTCCCAACGACACGCAACTGGACCTACTCTTTCGAGTACCTCAAATGGTCTTACGTATCTGGAGTTAAGTTTTCTAGTGTTTTTCCGCGGCGTATTTCACCTTTCCTAGGTGACACCTTAAGAAGTACTTTGTTGCCGACTTGAAATTCTAAGTCTTTTCTACGCACATCGGTGCAAATCGTTTGACGACTTCTAGTAGTCTTAGTCGCTCCTTTATCGTTGTGCTCTATCAATCGTTTCTTGTACTATATCCATGCTAATTAGTTGTCGATCTTCCTGGTTCCAACCAACATAGTGGAGATCGGTATTTCCTTCCGTATAGAGCTTCAAAAGGCGCACACTTGATGCTAGCATGGTAGCTGTTATTGTAAGAGAACTCTATCAGTGGTAAGTGGTTATCCCAACTTCCTCCGAAGTCGATAACGCATGCTCTCATCATGTCCTCCAGTGTTTGTATAGTGCGCTCGCTTTGACCATCGGTTTGCGGATGGTAAGCTGTGCTTAAGTCCAGTCGTGTGCCAAACGACTCTTGGAATGCCTTCCAAAATCTGGAAGTGAAGCGAGTATCTCTATCCGAGATGATTGACGTGGGTATTCCGTGACGTGTCACTACCTCGTTGATGTATATTTGGACAAGTTTTTCCACGTTAAAACTTTCCTCGATGGGAATAAAGTATGCTGACTTCGTTAGTCGATCTACTAAAACCTAGATCATGTCGTTATCCTTTGATGTTCGAGGTGACTTTGTGACGAAGTCCATTGTGATTTGTTCCCATTTCCACTCGGGAATTTTAGGTTGTTGTAGTAATCCGGATGGCTTTTGGTATTCATCCTTCACTTTCGCACAAGTGAGGCATTTCTCTACGTATAAGGCAACGTCTCTTTTTGTTCCAGGCCACCAATAATGTTCCTTGAGGTCCTTATACACCTTGCTTTTCCCTGGATGAATGGAATATCGTGTTAGGTGTGCTTCGTCCATAATGGTCTTTCTCAATTCGTTAGTCGTAGGAATCCAGGCTCGGTCCTTAAAGTAATAGACATCGACGCTCTTCCTTATAAAATCTTTGTCGTGTTTGTGCAAGGTTTCGACCTTTATGTTATCTGCCTCCAAAGCCTCATGCTGGGCACTTTATATACGCGTTCTCAAGTCGGTTTTGCTTTTCCAGGGTGATATTTAATATTACAGTCGTAGTTGCTAAGGAGTTCCAACCCTCTCCTTTGCCTCATATTGAGTAGCTTTTGATCTAGTACGTGTTGCAGACTCCTATGGTCCGTGAATACCGTGCATTTCGTTCCATGGAGATAATGTCTCCAGATTTTTAAGGGCAAAAATTATCGCTCCTAATTATAGGTCGTGAGTAGCGTAATTGAATTCGTGTTTCTTGAGTTGTCACGATGCGTAAGCTATGACCTTATTTCGCTGCATCAATACACAACCTAATCCTAGGTTAGATGCGTCACAATATGCTACAAAGTCTTCGTTTCCCTCAGGAAGAGTTAGAATTGGAGCATTGCACAGTTTTGTTTTTAGGATATTAAAGGCTTGTTCTTGTGCATCTCCTCAGTTGCACTTCTCGTTCTTTTGAGTTAACTTCGTTAGGGGTTTAGTTACCTTAGAGAAATCTTGAATGAGTCGTCGGTAATAGCCAGCAAATCCTAAGAATGGGCGGATTTCTATCGGACTTTTGAGAGTTTTCCAATTCTCTATAGCTTCGATCTTTGAGGGATCAACGTAGAATTCCGGATCCATTAACTAAGTGATCTTCTGTGGTATGCGAGTATTTTAATATGTCGTTGATGAATACAATAACTAACTTGTTTAGGTACGGTCGGCATACCCAATTCATCAAATTCATGAATACCGCCGGTGCATTCGTGAGTCCAAATGGCATTACTAGGAACTCGTAGTGTCCGTATCTAGTGCGGAATGCAGTTTTCGGTATATCATCCTCGAAAACAAACACTTGATGTTACCCGGACCTTAGGTCAATCTTTGAAAAGTAGGTTGCGCCTTGGAATTGGTCGAAAAGGTCATCGATCCATGGAAGAGGATGTGTGTTCTTGACAGTTAGCTTATTTAGTTCTCGGTAATTGTTACACATGCGGAACGATCCATATTTCTTCTCAATGAATAGGATCGGCGCTCCCCATGGTGATAAGCTTGGTCGGATAAATCTTTATCCAATGATTCCTGAACTTTGTTGCATAGTTCCGGCATCTCGGTCGGAGTTAATTGGGATGGCGTCCTTGCCACTCGTGTCGCTCCAGGAATTTCTTCGATTCTCAGCTCTACTTGCCTCAGTGGTGGTAGTTCTAGTAGTTCTTCGGGAAATGCCTCCGGATAGTCTCTAACTATCGGCATGTCCTTAAGGTCTGTTGCTTGTCTTTGTTTGTCCTTTGCGTTTACTAACAATGTAAAGCAGCCCTTATTCAAGTACTTGCGCGTTTTCATCATTGATATAAGCTTCGAAGTTTGGCCCGGCCTATCTCCTTGTACTATTAATTACTTCCCATCTTCTAACGGCATCCTAATCGTCTTATCTAAGCAAAAGATTTTCGCATCTTGAATGGTCAACCAATCCGTTTCTGTTACTGTGTCAGAGCTGCAACTACTCGGGGGTCGTATCTCGCTTTCTCAGTTCCTATCACGAAGGTTCTAACTTGTAAGATGTTCGGGACGCAAGGGTTGTGCTGAGTATTGAGTTAATGTTTAAGTTTACTTAATGAACTAGTAATAGTTCGGGCAAGTCACCAGGAAATACTTCTGGTACTCCCTTACTGCTAATCGGTTTCCCTAGGCACCTTCTTGGTTAAATAGCAATGAGCCATAACCTCGGTCGTAAGTGTTTTCGGATATAAGGTTTCGCCTTGTCCTCCCCATGTCGCCTTGTGTGAATAAGGTCTTATTGTAGAGCAGATGTTTAGATGATTTCCTTGTAGAGACATGACTTCAACATGTTTGACAAGTAACTATTCCATGGTTTTACCGTAATATAAGAGTGTGATCATATCTTCGTGATGGTCCTTCGTTTTAGGATGTGCTTTCAAAACCTACCTTGTTTTGAAGTTACCTTAGATTTGTATTCGAGTTTAGGAATCCACACTGACCAACGATTCCCTAAATAAGTTTGAGATTTCCTTGCGATTTCATAAATGCTAGTCCTTTAATCGAGTACCATCAATTTTTGTCCATCATTTCGCATGATTATAAGGTCGATAAGTGAAAGTAAGGTATGCGGCGTACATGTTTATGCTAGGGGCATATCATGCGATTTAGATTAAGAATTCGTGTCGACCGAAGATTACTATATTGGGTGTACTAAGGCGAGCGAGCGATAATAGTGATTTTCAAAACTCTTACGTGTAGCAATTCCACCACTAGCATCGAGTTTTCTGGTCTGCCCTATGTATCGTTTATATGGTATGAAGTATGTGAAGTAGTAGTTTGCGAATACGAGTGTCATGATGCATCGGCTTCTGGATCATTTCTGGAGATCCGTAAACTTGTCGCATGAATCCATCATGTCTTCCAGTGCCAGTCCTTAGCTATCGGATATCTTGGGCGCATCACTTAGTATGTCGAGTTGCACTACACTCATGTGTGATGTGGGAATACTTCCGAGTTGTCATAAAAGGGTTTCGCGTAAGGGTTAGTGGGATAAGGCGTATACGGTGTTGATAGTCGAGAATGTGTTGTCTCCGCCTAAAGAACGGGAGAAAATAGTCGGCATGGGACAGTATAAACCAGTCCCGATCTGATTCGTTATACGGTAATGCAATAGTTTACGATTGTATGAATGGCTTTCGATAATGTTAATTCAACGCTCCTATGCCTTGATAACGTATCACTATCGTATATCAGGTTCGTAGGGAAATGTGAGCTTTCAAGAGTATGCGTCGGGTATCTACCTCGTTGTCTGACACGGTTGTGTTCGTCCTTTCGTCGTATCATAGAAAGGTGAATGGGATCAAATTCCCCCTAAGTCTTAATGTTATCTTAGTATTAGTCTAAAGCACATAGCGTTTTGTTGTCGAACGTAGCTAACTCTTTCCCTCTCGGCGTAGCCTAGACCGGAAACGAGTTAAATCGAAGATACGGCTCATGTTAGTCTTAGTAATAAGCTGAGCACATAGAGTATCTTAAGTTTAGTATCTAGGTCTGTGTGGGTCTGACTTCAAGAATTCTCGGGGAGGTTCGTTTAATGTTTACCAATCCCGTTCTGGCATAATTTAGTCCAAATTATTCATAGGTGATCAGGCTACAAATAATTCAAGTTAAACAATGCCTTCACGTTTTGGTTAATGAAATCTTTCGTTTTAGAAATTGGTTATAGTTTGATTTTTGAAAAATCGGTATTCACTATAACCTTGCTCTCTGATACCAAGTCTGTCACACCCCGCCAAAGCGAAAACACGGAATGTGAAGAGCAATAGCATTCGATACACAAGTTTATAATTCCACACCAAATTATATTAAAAGAAACATAGCTTCAAAGGTTTACAAATGTTTAAAGCATCGTTTGCATATCCGAAATACAAGTTAAGTGTTCATAGCCAAGCCACCCGAACCCTTTCCCATTCTTGAAGTCATCAGCCCAAAGCATAAAGTCATCAGCAAGCTTAATCGTAACCTGAAAATACGAGTCAAGTGTTAACTACGGGAGACGTAGTTAGTGAGCTACAAAGTTTTAAGTAATCAAAGCGTTGACGCATAGCAATGCGTAAAGTATAAGTAAATCAAGTTTCGACGCATAGCAATGCGTAAAATATAGCATTCATGTAGTTGTCGCATAAGCATGCGAAAAGTATAGTATTCAAAAGTAGCCGCATAACCATGCGTAAAGTATAGTATTCAAAAGTAGCCGCATAACCATGCGTAAAGTATAGTATTCCAAAAAGTAGTCGCATAACCATGCGTAAAGTATAGCTTTCAAAAGATTGACGCATAGCAATGCGCAGTTTAGTTTTCGTGTTCGTAGGCATTGACCACATAGCGCGACTATGTGACAATCCTAGTATTGCCCAATGATCGTTGCTAAGCCTAAAGCCTACCCATTTAGTATTATGCACCATCGTTATAGGTCGTTGTGGTGAGGGTCAATCTACCCTAATAGCGCTATCCATATCTACTAACGGTCCTTTCCAAAGGGATTAATAGCAACTAATGTTCTTGGTAGTTTTCGGGAATTTTCAGTGGTTTCTCACGTCCATATTGTACAAAGTCCGCAACATGACGATCGATTGTTTTAGTCATTGGCAATTATAGCTTTCGTGTCCTCGACATTGTTGGCAAAACCCTCAACAATGCCGGCAAAATAGTTATTCGTTTTAGTATTCAAAATATCAAAGCATTTCATAGTAGCATTCAAAATACATAAGTGTTTTCGTAATAGCATTGAGTATCACATCGTTTCTTAATAGTATTCAAGTAATAAAGCGTATCGTAATAGTTTTCAAGTATCAAATCGTTTCGTAAAAGTATTCAAGTATCAAATCGTTTAGTAATATTATTCAAGTATCAATCGTTTCGTAAAAGTATTCAAGTATCAAATCGTTTAGTAATAGTATTCAACTACCAAGTCGTTTCGTAATAGTATTCTAGCATCAAATCGTTTCGTTAAGCGTTCAAAGTTTGTTTCAGCTTAAAAGTAGTTTTTAAGCCTAAGACTCGCATTTCACCCCAAAAATGTAATAAAAGCGTTTAAAAAGTAGGGGTTTGTAACTCACTGTTTGCGAAGATAATCGTAGCGTGCTCGGAAAAGCTCCAAAGGTGCTCGGAATCACCGGAATCCTATTTTATACCAAGTTTTCGCGTAAGTATTATTACTTGTTAACTTTTATACTCGTTAGTCAACGATTTGTTTATTGTTTAAGTGTTATAATTAGTTTTTACAAAAATCGGGCAGCGCTTCCGCACTATAGTTTCTAAATCCAAATTTTCAACACTTTCCCGCTTACAATTTTTATAACACTTATTAAGCTAATTCACCAAGCTCAATCTAAATGTAATATGTCAAATAAGTCATCCCAAACACAAGTATTTGTTTATTACAATAGCTTTTATTCAGATTCGAGATAACAAGTTCAAAGTGGCGATTTTTATCAAGTTAACAACGATTTTTGGAGCTGTCAGCAGCTCGGTGCTTAGCACCTGCTTCATGGTGCTTAGCACCTGCTCGGTGCTTAGCACCTGTTTAGCAGGTGCGCAGCACCTGCTTGCTGGACTTCTCCAAAAATCGTTTTTGGTGGTTAAATCGGTTATCTTGATGGTAGATTTCGACATGCAATTGTTATAAACCTTATTAATCATCATTTTCTCAGTTTATATATAACTTTTATCCATAAATTTGAAGATCTAAGCATCATTAATTAAAAACCCGTTTTTGTATAAAAATGGTCATAAAACTTCATCAAAACTTGATTTTAGAGCTTGGATCATACATGCAATGAGTTATTTATGTATATACAGTAGGAGAAAAGTGTTTTTACCCAAAGAAGGTGGTTAGATGATGGTCTAGGTGGATTTAGAGCTCCAAAAGTGTAGAAAACGTTTTTCCTTGACCCAAATGAAGATTACTTGCTTCCCTCTTGATTATGAACGATTTTGGTGTGAATATTATGGTGATTTTGCTGTGATTTTGGTGAGTTTAAGTCCTGTAATTGAAGAGGAAGGAGTGTGTTCTTGAGAGAGTATGTGTTGAGAGGAAAGTGAGTAATGAGAGTGTTTGTGTGTGTGTTTGTGTTTGGTGTTTGTAAAATGTGGGTTGTGGGATGTTTAAATGAACTTACTGGACCACAAGGAGGCCTTCTTACAAGTTTAGCCCGGAGCCAAAGAGTTGGGCTCGGGTTTGATAAGTTTATAGTTAAGCATTTGCGTTCGTTTGACGTTTAGGATTGTTTTGCTATGAACTTAGGCAAGTTCATTATATGTTTTCTTGGTATTAAGATTCGATTGTTGGTTTGATTCCGATCCCGATTCCGTTTCCGAGACACACACGTTTAAAGTTTAAGTAACGTAAACCTACGTTAAAAGTTTTGTGTGAGTTACATCGAGCTTAGCTTAAAGAGTTATGTCTACGTAACCACGTAACACATAATGTTAGTTATAACGGGTAGCAAGTATAGCGTATCGAGGTTAAAAGTTAGCGTTCTCGAACTGAGTTTTGACGGTTGTCACAATAGGGGATACAGTCTGGTCAGGTTCAGTGTATGCTTAATCTAGGTATCTATACTCGCACTTTGGTTATAAATCAAGATATGCTATATTGAGACTTGTCATGTTTACTAAACCTTTTATTGGGTCAATTTTTACTTAAATATTGCGAATAATTCACCAACATGTGTTGATGTCGTTTTTAACGCTTTTTCAGGAGTTTGAGGATTTGTTTGATCATGCCATGCTTATTTTGGGATCATTTATTTTATGTATCTGGAATTCATTGTGTTGATGTAATTCCTTTATGATCCACCTTATGACATTGATTTGTATTCGTATTTGACGATTGGTTCACATTTGACTTTGTATTGTATTTGTTAAACCTTTGGCATGATTAATATATTCCGATGTTTTGTTTATTGGTTGTAAATATTGTAATCCTTGACTCTTGATATCATTAACTGGAACACTCCGTGTTTCCGCTTTGAGCGGGGTGTGACAATATATATATATATATATATATATATATATATATATATATATATATATATATATATATATATATATATATATATATATATATATATATATAGGGTGAGGTTCAATAGGGATCCATTTTTTTCTAGAGATCCAGGGATCACCTTTAGAGCCACACAATTTCATTAATAGATCAAACCCACGGAGGGGTATTTTGGTCATATTGAAAAAATATTTAAAAATGTCACGCGCCCCTAAAAGAAAAGAGAAATCAGATCTTGTTCAACAAACCAAACCACACATTCTCTTTCTTTACCAGATCTTGTATTCCTTCCTACTTTTCAACAACAATCACATTCTCCTACACGTCCTTCATCTCTCAAACTCAGCTTATCATTTCCGAAATCCACGTGTCTCGCAGCCGCTTCTCGTCATGTTTCCGGCGACGGTAACGATGATGATCAATTACATCTTCATAATGCGTTGGATTTTGTTAGCCGTGAACCGGAGTTGTCACCGTCATCTTCTTCGGTATAATTTCTGATTTTTTTTAGATTTTTTGAAATTTTTTTAGTAGCTTAATTTATACGCGTATGATGCTTAAGTGTAATTTGAGCTTCTAATGTTGTAATTTGAGCTCTGGTTATCAGTTTGTCTGGCGAACATTGGAGGCAATACAATCGAAATGGAAGGAATGAGAACATTGAGCTGTAAATATAGGTTGTGTCGGATTATGATTAGTACTAGCAGTGGTGTAATTGAGGGGTTCTAAACATATAGCACACATGCTCTGCAGTGTCAATAAAATTCACCCATTTAGTAATTAATTACATAAAAACATAGAAATTAAAGGAAGAATACCTTAGAAGATGAGGTAGTTGGATCTGATGGTTCAAAATTAAATTAAAATGAAGTTAATATACGATTCAGTTTTTTTTTTTAGAAACTAGTGGACTGTTATGAAATAAATTTTATAGTAATCACCTGTGATTGTATTAATTTAGTGCCTTAAATGTCATAAAAAATGTTTAGTAATCACTTGTGATTCTAAAGTTTTTACATTAAGAACTGTTTATAATTTAGTGGCTTAGTACCTTGATGTAAAATGTCACCAAAATGTTTAGTAATCACCTAGTAATCACCTGTGATTTTATTAATAATGTGCCTTAGTATGTTGATGTAAAATGTCACAAAAATGTTTAGTAATCACCTGTGATTTTATTAATAATGTGCCTTAGTATGTTGATGTAAAATGTCACAAAAATGTTTAGTAATCACCTGTGATTTTATTAATAATGTCACAAAATCTATAGTAATCACCTGTGATTGTATTAATTTAGTGCCTTAAATGTCATAAAAAATGTTTAGTAATCACTTGTGATTCTAAAGTTTTTACATTAAGAACTGTTTATAATTTAGTGGCTTAGTACCTTAATGTAAAATGTCACCAAAATGTTTAGTAATCACCTGTGATTTTATTAATAATGTGCCTTAGTATGTTGATGTAAAATGTCACAAAAATGTTTAGTAATCACCTGTGATTTTATTAATAATGTGCCTTAGTATGTTGATGTAAAATGTCACAAAAATGTTTAGTAATCACCTGTGATTTTATTAATATGTTACTTTACTAGTTGAATTTTATTTGAAATGAGTAGACAAATATTTTGTTTGAGAATACTTTCGGTTTGGTGTATTTTCTTTGAACAATAACTATGTCACATGTGATTTTATTAAATTAAGTCACTAAATATCTTAAATGTAATTTTGTAGTCAACAAATTGTAAAGGAAAATCACCTGTGATTTAGTGCCTTAATACCTTAATACATTTAAGGTTCTTAATTTAGTGCCTTAGTACCTTGATGTAGAATTTCATCAAATGTCTAGTAATCACCTGTGATTGTATTAATTTAGTGCCTTATATGTTGATGTAAAATGTCATCAAAATGTTTAGTAATCACCTGTGATTTTATTAATAATTTTCTTTAGTATGTTGATGTAAAATGTCACCAAATGCTTATTTAATCACCTGTGATTATGTAGTTTTCTTTAGTATCTTAAATGTAATTTTGTAGTCAACAAATTGTAAAGGAAAATCACCTGTGATTTAATGCCTTAATACCTTAATACATTTAAGGTTCTTAATTTAGTGCCTTAGTACCTTGATGTAGAATTTCATCAAATGTCTAGTAATCACCTGTGATTGTATTAATTTAGTGCCTTATATGTTGATGTAAAATGTCATCAAAATGTTTAGTAATCACCTGTGATTTTATTAATAATTTTCTTTAGTATGTTGATGTAAAATGTCACCAAATGCTTATTTAATCACCTGTGATTATGTAGTTTTTACATTAAGAAACTGTTTATTATTTAATGTCTTAGTATGTTGATGTAAAATGTCACCAAATGCTTATTTAATCACCTGTGATTATGTAGTTTTTACATTAAGAAACTGTTTATAATTTAGTGCCTTAGTTCTTTGATGTAAAATGTCACAAAACGTTTAGTAATCACTTGTGATTTTATTAATAATGTGTCTTAGTATGTTGATGTAAAATGCATTTATGTGAAAGAATATTTACTTGGTAAATGTGCTCAATATTTGTTTAATACATTTATGTGAAAGAATATTTACTTGGTAAATGTGACACAAAAGCAAAAGACAAAAAGACAAAAGTGAAAGGAAAAGCGTTACTTGGTAAATGTGACACAAAAGCAAAAGACAAAAAGACAAAAGTGAAAGGAAAAGCGCGTGTGAGTAAAAAAAAAAGGAAAAAGGTAAAAAGACTTTTTTGCCCCTCCGTGTTTTTTCCTTACAAATCATTTAAACCCAACTTTTAATCTCAGCCACAAATTTTAGATGATCTTGTGGCTGAGAAGGTGATCCCTGGATCTCTAGCAAAAAAGAGATCTTTATTGAACCCCAATCTATATATATATATATATATATATATATATATATATATATATATATATATATATATATATATATATATATATATATATATATATATATATATATATATATATATATATATATAGGGGTTGGTTCTTGTAAAGCAAACCTTAAAGTAAAATAAGTAAAAATAAAATAAAAAATAATTTATAACGTTAGATATTTTGGATTATCGTTCATTTTAACCATATCTCAAACTTTAAAAAACGAAGTTTTGTTGTACATCATAAAATGTGTAGTTTTATCGTTGTGCATCAAATTTGAATATTTACTGCACAAAAACAAAGAATTTGATACACAGTCTCTAAACGACATATATTTTGATGCATATCAAAACTTGCCTTTTTAAAGTTTGTTATAATTGAATAAATAAACATAATACAAAATTACACATATAATAAATTATTTTTTCATTTTTTTTTACTTATTTTACTTTAAATTTTAGTTTATAAGAACCTCTCCATATATATATATATATATATATATATATATATATATATATATATATATATATGAAGAAAATGAGAATTGAAAATAAAATAAAATGATAGCACAACGTTACTACCATAACGCCGTCATAACGGCAACCCTCAGCCATAACGGCGTTATGAGGGGTCAAAACGCCGTAAAAATGGCAACCGTTTGAAGCGCTTTTATGAGTAAATTTTTGTGCTTTACATATGTTTTAAAAATCTTAGTTACTTAGACCTTAATTAGGTGATTGTTCATATATCTTGTTAAGAAAATACTAGTATGAAACCCGCGTGATGCAGCGGGAAAAAAATAATATTATATTTGTGAAAATTATGGTAACGATTTATGATAGTTTCTCATTCGTCTTAACATAAATAATATGATTCGAGCCGTTCGGGGACTCGGAGCACAAAAATAATTATGTGGTAAAAGTTTATTATTTGGTCTTTCGAACCACAAAATGAATTATACGATAACTGTTTATGTTGGTGTGCCCTTTCGGGCCATCATTTTATTTATTTATATGAGGTCAAGATTTTTGTTAGTGTCTTGTTTCACAATTAATATTTTGAGTGTAATAGTTTATAATTTGGTCCATCGATCTTCAAACTCATTCTCTTAATATATTTCGCATACATGTGGTGATGTAGTAAGCTCATTTGATTGTTTTAGAAAATTGTTCTCCTTCAATCGTTCGAACTATAAAATTCTATTTATATGTTGTGTCTAATAGTTTTTGGTTTGAACCATGTTTTATTAAATAAATCATTGATTTCGGTCCAAACTCGAACTTCAAAAATGAGTGGTAATATATAGCTGAACGATCATAATCATATTGTATTTAATAGTTTTCGACTCTAGTGTTGCGACTATATTTTAAGTGTAATAGTTTTATATATCATATGCGCAGTAAAAGCTTTAGGTCATCCATCATCTTCGGCTATAAAAACAAGTATTCGGTTGCGGTTTTAAATCTAGATCTTTGAACATAACAAGTTATTATATGCGAAACTTAATAAAAAAATTAATTCACATTTTAGATATGACAATTAGATGTAAGAAATTTTTTGTAAAAAATTATTAGTCAAATTAATTGTAATTTAACTTTATAGAGGGTAAATAATGTAAAGTAAGAAAATTGAGTTGAGTCGAAAAGAAAGGAAAGTAAGTTGAAAAATTAAATTATATTTAGATGGTAAATAAGGAGTAATTTTGTCTTTTCGTTCTTAAATTTTAATTTTCAAAAGTTTATAGTTAAATGTTTTATAAATAATATATATATGAGTGTAAAAACTTTTTAAGCATATAAAAACATTTTGTATTCAACAAGTCTTTATATATAACTCCTAGAAGTCATAATTATTATTATTATCAAGACTCAACATTTTTATTTTAGTTATCACACCAACTGCCCCGACAAACCCTGAATTGGTGTCTTAATTATTTCTATATGAGGTATCCTAATCTCAATAATTTACCAATACTTCTTGACCTTATCCTTTTGTAAACGTAACCTTTTCTATAGCCCCTCATTATTTTAATCTACGGAGTATAATACTAGTATTATATATCACGTGAAAATGTCCAGATCGAGAAACATATTTTTGCTAATTTCCCCGTATATTACTACTTGCATATCAAGACTCCTTACAAACAAATATGCTAGAACTAAATTCATCAAACTTATTTCCATTTCTAGCATTCATTGTTCTACTAATCATCTTTAAGCTTTTCAACAAAACAACCAAATCAAACCTACCTCCAACCCCTCCTTCACTTCCTATTCTCGGACATCTTCATCTTTTGAAACAACCTCTTCATGAAACCCTACGTAAACTCTCACAAAAGCTCGGTCCGGTTATGTTGGTTCGTTTTGGAGCACGAAGAGTAGTCGTTGTGACCTCTAGTTCGGCTGTTGAAGAATGCTTTAGTAAAAGTAATGATATCGTGTTTGCAAATCGACCTTTCTTGCCCTCTACTAAGATACTTAATTATAGTTCCACAACCATGGGTGCGGCTCCATATGGTCACCTTTGGCATTCGTTAAGACGAGTTGCAGCTTCTGAGATGTTAAGTACCACCCGTCTAGATGCTACTACTCAATTACGTGAGCATGAAGTTAAACTTTTGTGTAGGCAAATTTTTAAACAGTCGGGAAATGATCAAGTCGAGCTTAAGTTGGGTTTTCGCGACCTTTTGAATAACATAACAACAATGACGATGATGGGGAAGAGATACTATGGTGACATGATACATACCGAGGACTTGGAGTCTGCTACTAGGCTTCGGGAGATGATGGGGGAGTATTTTAAGTTCTTACATACTCCGGATATTGGAGATTTCTTGCCGGTTTTCGGGTGGTTTAATATTGGAGGTTATGAAAAGAAAAGGACCGGTTTAATGAAGAGAATAGATGAGTTTTTGGATGAGTTTATAGGGGAACGACGTCGTGTAGGGAGTTGCGAGTCCGGAATTATCGTGGATAAATTGATAGCTTTGCAGGAACAAGAACCCGAGCTTTATACTGATCAAATCATAAAAGGCTTCATACTGGTAATTTTTTTTTTCTTCGTAATTATCTTATTATATATTTTGTTAATGACATAGACGATTAATCGAACATCTTGTTTAAAGTCGAGATATTTGGTTACAACAGTTAAGTCTTAAGAAATGTTACGATCACAAATACATTATAAAGAGTTTCTTTAACTGCTCGCCATTATGTTGATTGACCACCTCACATACTGTCGGACTAAAAACATTGGGTCTATGAATTGATTATCACAGTTTTTCGCATTTGAAAAGGAATAACCTTTGTAATTTCTGACTCAAACTTACAGATAATGTTAATCGCGGGAACAGAAACACCATATTTAACACTCGAATGGGCAATGGCGTTGTTGCTCAACAATCCACATGCTATGGTAACGATAAAGAACGAGATAGATACTCATGTTGGTTTTGATCGTTTGTTACAAGAAAGTGATTTGGATAAATTAAGTTACCTTCAAAATGTTATCAATGAGTCAGTACGTTTGTATCCAACTCTACCCTTGTTACTCCCGCGTGAAGCTTCCGAAGACATCAAAATCGGGGGCTACTTAGTTCCTCGTGGAACAATGTTGATGGTAAATGCATGGGCCATTCAAAGGGACCAAGATTTGTGGGAAAACCCTGATGAATTTATGCCCGAAAGGTTTGAAGGGAGAAGTGAAGATAAGTATAAAATGCTAGCTTTTAGTGTTGGTAGGCGCGGGTGCCCTGGAACTAGTTTAGGGTATCGTGTGCTTGGTTTGGCATTGGGGACTTTGATTCAGGCTTTCGAGTGGGAAAAGATTGTTGATGAGGAGGTCGACATGACTGCTTTTTATGGTATGTCCATGGCCAAACTGAAGCCACTAAAAGCCCTTTGTAAACCTCGTTCGGACATGATAGCACATTTTCTTTAGGGTTTTGCATTCATATTGATCTATGAAGTATCTAAGCGTTATATAATATTCAAATAAATTTATACTTTTTTATAACACTAAAATTGTCGACACAAAAATGTTAGTATGTCACTAAGAATAAACTTAGCTTAAAAGTTTCACCAATACAAACACTGTCACTAAAACAAGTTTAAATTTTAACATACGTTACATAAAACAGATCATTTATTTATAGACTTGCATTAGAACTATGGACACTTAAGATGGCGAAGAAGGTAATAAAACTTACGTTTATTATAAACGATACCAAATTAACCAGCTATTTCTTTTTATTATCCTTAAAACCGATCAAACTAACTGATAAACTTATAATACGAGTACGACAAAGATCAAAGCCCAAATCTGCACGTCACCGAATACAACTTATATCAGTTCTGAAATGTGAAAGAATGGGATATTTGATTATTGCAATTTGTAATATTCAATGGCCTGCTGAATTTCAGCTAGTAAATTTAATACTAATGGTCGCGAGTCAATAAGACTAAATCTATGGGTGTATTTTCAAAATACCGAAAATTCAAAAGGAAAATTAATAGATAGTGATATAACTTTACTTAGATATTCCAAAGTCAAACCACCAAAAAGGATATATATAATTATATTTTGTCAAAGTGATAATTTAAAATTGTATAAAACTAACTTCCAAGGTGGAAGGTACCAACTTCAAATCCTATTAAGGATATTTAGGAACATATATTTAGCGTATATATATTAACGAGTCATTAACGAATATATATATATATATATATATATATATATATATATATATATATATATATATATATATATATATATATATATATATATATATAGAGGTGGGTTCAAATAAGAACCATTAAATATTTAGGAACATAAAAACCACTTTTTAACCACTAATTTAAAACCAACTTTAAATTAACAATTAACTTTAAATTGACATATCTACAGTATAGTTAGGTTTTAGGAAAAACTAATTGCACCATTAAAACAATCATTTAATTCTCTTTCCAACGAACACCCACTTCATATACTTTTGACAATTTTTTTTTCCCGGTATATACAGTAGTGTATATACTAAATATACACTGGTGTGTATACTATTTCGCCAAAAACATATTTGAACTATATATTGACTAGTGAATACATATGTATACACAATTGAATACACTTCTATTCACTAGTGTATGAACTAGTTCGTGACGTACATTCTAATCATATATTCACCACTGGATACATACATATACACAAGTGTATAAGATGGTATTCATCAGTGTATATGCACAGTTTTTGAAAAATTCAAAATTTGTAGTATATACACCAGTGAATATAAAAAAAAAGTCGTCAAAATTTAAAAAGTTTATATTTTTCTTAAAAAGAATTAAATACTCGTTCTAACAGTATATTTTTTATTTCGTAAAACTTTATAATTTAAAAGATATTTACATTTGAAAATGAAGTGAGTTTTGTTAAATGAATGGTTAAAAAGTGGTTTCTATGGTTCCTTAATATTTAGGTGGTTCTCATTTGAAACAAACTCTCTCTCTCTCTCTCTCTCTCTCTCTCTCTCTCTATATATATATATATATATATATATATATATATATATATATATATATATATATATATATATATATATATATATATATAATGGACTAATTAATGCGAGAACTCTTATTTCTGCAAGAACTGCGAGAACTCTAAAAATAAGTGTCAATTAACATATTATTATGTCCATTAACATGTAAAAACTATTTAATATTAAATATCTAGTAAAAATATAAATGAAAAATTAAAAAAATTGTATGAAATCACACGTATTTTAAATTGTTCACATGATAACGTTTTTTTTTCAAAAAATGAGTATTCATATATGAACGAACATTTTTTACGTTATTTATATGATTTTTATTAGTTTTTTACTTTTCCATTTACCTGATTATTAATCTACAAAAGAGTTTACCTTTGAATGAACAAAGTGAGACGCGATTTAACACTTTTTGTGAGAGTTCTCGCAGTTCTCGCATGAATTATTCAATATATATATATATATATATATATCAATTTGACAAGTTATAGTTGGAGAAAGATTTTGGGTTTACGTGATTCTATTAGGATGAATGTAATCAGTAAAAGTGGTGATGGTCGAAGGATCCTGCATGGTTTGATAATTGGAGTGTTGCTAGTCCTTTAAATAAGTTTATCTCTCACCGGGACATTATGAATGCGGGCTGGAATTTAAAAAGTAAACTTGCTGATCTTTTAGATGAAAATAGTTGGGCTTAGCCGGGGTTTTTGCTGCAAAAATATTCGGTTTTAAATCAGGTTATAGTGCCAAATTTGCTGGAGTGCAGGGATTCAATTGGTTGGGTTGATAATGATGGGTCTGAGGTGTTGTTTTCCGCTGCAAGTGTGTGGGATGTAGTTCGTGACCGTGCCAATCTCGTGGATTGAAAGGATGTTGTATGGTTTTCCAAGGGTATTCCTCGTCACTCTTTCGTTGTGTGGTTACTTGTTCAAAAAGAATTGAAGACTCGGGATTGTATCAAAGACTGGGAGAAATCGGATAAGATAAAAACTGTAAATTTTGTTTTTTTCAATTTACAGTCGGATTCGCATGATCATCTATTTTTCGATTGTTCTTATGCTAAACAAGTTTGGCGGTTGGCATGTGCTGTTTCGAGGATCCTGCTTTCTATATCTAATTGGTCAGACGTTATTGTGTACTTAACGCATCGGGCTAAGAAAGGTAATGCTTGGGGGCTTGGGGGCCGTATTGTGTTTACATCTATAGTTTATTTTATTTTGCAAGAGAGAAATAATAGAATGTTTCAGAAAGGAACGCGTAGTATTGATGTCTTGTATAAGGTTATCTTTACCACGGTTCGATTGAAGATCTTGTCGCTCGGGCTTCACAAACGGTTAGAATGGAAGAATACTTCTACTATCTGGAATTTAGAAGTGGTTGCGGGGCTCGTGTAGGTCGTGGCTTGGTTGAGGTTGAGGTTTTGTTGGTCGCCTATTTCTAGTTGTTCTGAGTTTTTAGTGGTCGGTTTGTTGGTTATGGGTTGTGTTGTTTTGGAGTGCTTGTCTCTAAAATTTTCTGTAGATGATTCTTTTGTTTCATCATGTTCTGTAACAGTTTTATATTTAATCTTTTTTGCCGTGGTTGTTCCCCTTTAGCGAAATATATATATATATATAGATTGGGGTTCAAAAGGGATCCCTAATTCTCTAGAGATCTAGGGATCCCTTTCTAACCACCCATTTTTCCTTTTATCTTTGTTCTTTCTATTTATTTATTTTTTTATTTTTTTCTTCCAAAAATCACATTTGATTTTCGACCTTACTTTTTAAAAATCACATTTGATTTTCAATCTACAAATCTTTTATGGGTAAATTCACGGTTTGATTTAAAAAAATTATTGATTATTTTTTACCAAAATCACATGTGATTTTAACCTACAAACTATTTTGCTTATAAAATCACATGTGATTTTCGAGAAACAAATTTTTCAAGTGTGACTTTAAAATTTATAAATTTTTGAAAATCACATGTGATTTTCGACAAAAAAAAAATTCACATGTGATTTTAAAATTTATAAATTTTGGTTTTGAAAATCACATGTGATTTCAATTTTTTACAAAAAAATCACATGTGAAAAAAAAAAAAAAAACCGAATTAAAAAATGAAAAAAAAAAAAAAAATATATTAAGGGAAAAATGTATGGCTAGGAAGTGGATCTCTGGATCTCTAGAGAAATGGAGATCCCTTTTGAACCTCACCATATATATATATATATATATATATATATATATATATATATATATATATATATATATATATATATATATATATATATATATATATATATATATATAGGTTTTAGCGGGAAAAAAAATATATAAAAGGTTTATTGGCGGACCCTCTCAAACTCGTGTCACTTTTGTGACCGACTGACCCAGCCTGCACGAACTTTTGGTGCCGTTAAAACACCCTTGCTGGGAGATTCGAGAGCATTGGTAGAAAATATTCTTGAAAGGTCACCCACCACAGTACTAGGTTTCGAACTCGTGACGTCACACACAAAGGTGACATGTAATAACTATTGAGGCAAGCCTTAAGGTCTCTCTCTCTCTCTCTATATATATATATATATACTCGTTTAAGCTTCTTTAGACTCGCAAATTCAGTGTATGAAGTTTGGGTTCGAATTCGTTTAATAAATGAGTTGTATGTTATGTTCAAGTGTGGCTCGAACTCGTTTAGACTCTGTTGATATTGAACATTTTACGAGTCGAGTTCAGGAGTAGCTCAACTCATTACAACCTTCCGAGATTGTAACTTTTTACCCTACGTACATGGATGCCAACGCAAATATAAACACGTAACCATGATCGGACATATATATTTAGACAAAAAAAATATTGTTCTTAAATATTGTTCTAAAATACTGCTAGTCATAAAATCATTTTTTTTATTTGACACTTGGGTATGTTTGGATGTCAAGCTAACGTGGTCACAGACACAATAATTTAGAAATATGTATATATATATGTATATATATATGAAGTGGGAAATGGTGCCGATATTAGATTTTGGATCGATAGATGGGTGGGAGAGATCAGGCTTTGTGATAGATTTCCAAGATTGTATCATCTAGATAGACGTAAGGAAGGTAGGGTGGAGGAAAAAGGGAAATGGGTTGATAATGTTTGGTGTTGGGAATGGGATTGGGTTAGAAATCTTAGAGGGAGGGTATGTAAGGATTTAGAAGATCTACAAATTCTTTTGCAAAATATTGTCATTAATATTGATTGTAGGGACCGGTGGAGGTGGGCGCTACAAGAGAGTGGCGACTTTACGGTAAAAGATCTAGCAAAGCTTGTTGATGAAAAAATCCTCAACACGTATAATGGTGGTGAAGCGACAACTTGGAATAATTGGGTTCCAAAAAAGGTTAACATTTTCATATGGAGGGCTTTAAAAGGTAGACTTCCGGTCCGTGAAGAGTTAGATAAAAGGGGAATTGATTTGGATACCGTATTATGTCCTTCATGTGGGGACATGGTGGAATCGTGCTCTCATTGTTTGGTTATGTGTAATTTTGCTATGAGTGTGTGGGAAAAAATTTATTGTTGGTGGAAGATTGGGAATGTTAACGCCTTTTCCATTGAGGAATTCTTTTCGTCTAATGGAAATGCTAATGTCCCTAGTCATTCATCCAAAATGTGGCAAGCGGTGATTTGGACATCCGGATACTTTATTTGGAAAGAAAGGAATGCACGTGTCTTCAAAGGGAAAGCTTCAAGTTTAAATAAAATTCTTCAAGATATTCAACTAAAAAGTTACGAGTGGATTGTGCGAAGATCGGGAAAGAAAAGTATAAATTGGCACCAATGGCTTTTTGATCCGGTTAAATGCCATCTTTGAGATTGAGTTATCATTTTATATTTGTGATCCTGTGATGCCATTCCAATTGGTTTGGTTTTGTCTTTTGTTCCATGTTTATCCGTATGTTCGTGTAGTTTGGCTTATTTTGTTAGTAATTTTTTTTTCTTTTGGGCCCTGTATCTAGTTAATTTTCTTATTTAGCTTTAGGTGGGGTGCCATGTATTGTAATATGTTTCTCTTGTTTTTTAATCGATGCCTTTCAAAAAAAAAAAAAAAAAAAAAATATATATATATATATATGAATGATAAATATATTTAAAACTTTCTAGTCAAAGAAAACAAACGACTAATTCATGAGGCGGCTGGCGGAACTAACACGTATTTTTAAGTCAACTAGAAAATAATCATAAATGTAGGTATAGACATATTTTAAGTATTTTAAAATATGAAAAAAACAAATGTAAAATCAAATATTTGAAACGTAAAAATATAATGTAAAAACAAAAGTTAAATAAAATAATTTGAAATAAAAAACTAAAATTTAATATGCAAAAAGAATAAAAATAGTTTGATAACAAAATTTATTATAAAATAAAATAAAAGTATCAAATATACGAGCTAACTGCTAAAAGCGAAATACATACCAAAAAAATGCTAGCTGTGTGTTACTATCCACAATGTCTCATTAAAGAGATGGGAAATGAATATATGTTGAATTCATTAATATGTCGAACATTCGTTGCACCAAATTAGTTAGATACAAAGGGATTAAAGTAAAAATACGATATTCAGATATCATAATCTCTATCACCTAAAATCCCAAATAACATAAGTTAGAGTAATGCCGTTGAAATTTTTTAAAAAGTTATGAACATGAGTAACTAGAATCGTTGAATTTTATCACACCCTTGACTATTCACTACAGATGAATCATTTTATTTCATCGTCAATTGATATAATTGCATTTCAATTGAGATGAATCATTACTTTTCATCGATAATGAGGAATCATTGTATTTCATTACATCTAAAACTATTTAAGTGTGTGTTTCTATTCAATCGAGATAAATCAATACATTTCATCAACAATGATGAATCATTTGTATTCATCACATCCGGGACTATTCATATGTGTGTTATTATTGTTTTTGAGATGAATTCTTATATTTAAACGACGATGAGGAATCATTGTATTTCATCATATACTTGAAACTATTCAAGTGTGTCTTACTATTCAATGTAGATGAATCTTTACATTTCATCGACAACGGGGAATCATTGTATTTCATCACATCTGAGACTATTGAAGTGTATCTTAATATTCAATCTAAACGAATCATAACATTTTATCAACAATGAGGAATCATTATATTTTATCATATCAACACAAGTGCTTCTTGCAACTAAACACGGATATTCTTGATTATTTATGTAATAATTAATTTTTTATATTACGACATATTTTTAATTATTAAATAAATTTATATTTTAATTATATATAATAATTATTTCCATTGATATACTTTCATAATTAAATTTGAAAAACATGTCAACATAAGTTAATTTTATATCGATCGTTCTATTTTCTTCGAGCTTGATTATTGGTGTCTCTTCAGCTAAAACACAAGTTTGATGTCATGCATATCACAAAGAATGTATGTGAGAGTTTGCTAGGCACGCTATCAATAAATGTCAAATCCAAAGATACTCATAAATCGAGAAATAACTTGTTAAAAGGAAGTTAAAATATAGATTATATAATTTAAACCATAAATTTACATCAATTATCTACATAACTTGTATGTATAATACTATACTACAAATAAACAAATGGAAGTTTGATTTTAGTTATGTGAATGAGGGGGGGCTTCTAATCGGATATAATCGTACATGACTCCTCTAAACGGACCCGAACCTCTCGTTTGAGTTAAATACATCGCGTTTCTTCCAACTCGAAGTTGCGAGGCCAAAACATTGATACTATATAACCAATATAGCCCATGAATCCCGTGTCGTGCAATTGCATTATCCCTCCCAATTAGTCCTGTCGTAAAGATAGGCAACACCCCTCTCGGGTCGTTGATCCTAACCTGAAGAAGGATTAAAAAGATGCTTAAATATTAGTATTTGATGTCTGTACATTACAAACCTTTTAGTGCAAACTTTTTTGATATATGATGTCCTGAATGACATTTTTAGAGTTATTACTTACTTGCAGTTCCGCGCTTGTGGCAGATGCTAATGCTAGTTGAATGGTGTAGTTTCCGGTAGTAACAACGTTGTCAAGATCAAATAAAACAGTCCATGTAGTTGGTATGTATGTTCTATTTCCTACATTTCTATTCACATGAGCGAAAAACCAATCTGTTTCATAATCGCTAACACCAACCCTGTAAACCAAATCTCTATCGGGATACAGATCAGTGTAACGATCCCACAAGCCGTATTGCCTAAACCTGAAGTAGTTCAGATATAAATTTGATCACGTTAAGCATTTTGGTATGAATGAAATAACAGAGAGATATATATATAGAGAGAGAGGGAGGGCCTACGATTCGGTTAATTGGCTCGTATATAACAGGTTCATGAGGGATGGGTTTGGTTCGGGTACATAGAACTCGGCAGCTGTGCGATCAGGGACACCAATTTCCCAAATTGTGGGACCATTTCTGGGTGGTTCGTATTCAAGTACACCGATTCTGATTTTACTTCCTGGTTACTAATCTTGTTAGTCTTTCAATAAGTAAAATGAAAAGAAGAAACCGGTTTTATAGGGTTAATTAAGTTAAGAACCTTGCAACACATTGATGACGGAGTGATACATGTAATCGCCAATGTACCCAGGAACCCAAGCATACAAATTATAGTCACCAGGGCGGACATTTTCGATCTTAAAGTAACCTTCATCGTCAGTTTTAGTCCAAAACTGATAACCCTGTTTATGACAAACAATGATTAAACTCAAGAAATAGTTAACCAAAGGTATAATATAGCTAGTGCTGATAAAATGTACCTTATTTTCTTTTTGCCATGATCCGAGAGTACCTGGTGGAGCCAAGCCAATAAACGCAGAATTCGCACGTGCCAACCTTCCATCACGAACTAGTAGCCGTCCAGCTACTAGACCACGTTCATGGGCACGAGGGAAATCAGAAGAGTTCACGAAATTGTACGGCCAACTCTCCGTTTGAGTTAGCATCTATCATAACACATACCATATAAGTTACCAATCACTTTTATACATGACTACATATTTACCTTGCAAAAGCAACAATTGTAATGGTTAACATAGAGCTTTACCTCCTCTTTGGCATCCACCCAAAGTGAAACAGGATCATCTTCGGTAGTAACTGAGTTCAAATATATAAAAACCGGTCCAAAAACCTTTTTCCATGGCTCCCCGTCTCGAAATCTAATTCCTAAATCAATCCCAGCATAATGGGTGCTAAAAAACATCTGAAAGAAAATGTAACAATGGATTAAAAGCACGTCGCTTCGACTGTTACATATACAACATAGGACAGATCGCTCCATTAAAAGCCAAGAAACAACTATTTGTTCACTTACAGAAAGAGTAATAGGACCAGCATGAGAGGTAAGGTCTTGCTTGACCGGGCCAGCAGTACGAAACTCGTTACTAGGAGTGATCATCCAGAACCCAACCGGTGGATCAGAGCATATCCAACCATGAACCCGGTTATCTTTATTTTCAGTCGAGTATTGGTACTTGTCGTCTACCTATAGTACATTGTAAATGTTGAAGAAGAAACGAGTATCTAACCTCAATTCATATCTACTACTGTCTACTCAATGACCAAAATTAGGATAAAGGGCTAGTACCTCTCCCTTGAGAAGAGAATCAGTAGGATGTGTCAGAAGAACAGCTTCTGGAAAATCCAGGGGCTCGCCCCTATCCCGGTCTTCGGATGTTGGCATGACCCTTTGTCTTTCATCCGAAACAGCCATGTAACGAAACCTTTTTCATGCGACAAGTAAAAAGTTACTGTGTATTTCACGGTTTGCTTAAGTAAACAGTTAGTAAATATTAGAGCAACATTTTATAATCAGGAATAGTTCAATTTTTCTAATGCATCATAAGCATCATATGTGTTGTCGATTGTTATGTACCCTATATTGTACATCCACCTTATATCTAGCAGAGAACGTTTAATTTTATTTGTTGTGGATTTTTTGCTTCCGCACTATTATATGTGATCCATTTTGCGTGTCGCTGCATTTGGTACTCTCTTAGCTATGCTTTTGTTGCAAATTATTACATGACCTCAGCTCGGTTAATAGCCCCGTGCCTTGACTTTGGCACCATTAGTGACCCTACGCGCCCACGCCCTGTTGTTTTCAGCCAAAAGGATCTAACTCTATCCTATTTTGGGTTCTGACTGTCACCCTTTAAGGCCTGGTCAGCTCTATTTGTGGTCCGGTCAGCCCTGCTTTGGGAACGATTGGCCAACCTTCGACTCGGTTAACCATGTTGGTTGCACAATCTTCCCAACTTTCGGTTTGGTCTTCTTCCTAAAAGATTTCAAACCCGTGACCTGAACCTGACTTGGTATGGCCTAAAAGATTGACAAATGCCCGCTTACTTTTTCTTCCAAAATTTTCTTTAAAATAAATTTTTCGCAAAATTTTTTAGCAGTACGACAGATTTTAGTTACTCATTGAACAAATGAAAATAACATCTCTTCTTAATGTTTTATTTTTACTAATTATGAACTATGTTCCTACATTTAACAGATTATCGGCATTTTTATATTTGACCAATTGGGAAGTTGAACGTTCTTACAATTTCTCTTGAAGCTTGAATACAATCCGACCTTGGAAGACATCGGCATCAGGCCACCCTTTTAAACGATCAAAAATCCCATATGAGTAGAATCCACTCGATCCCCTCAAGACGACAAACCTTAAAACGTCACAAAGTTTAATAGGAATAACAAATACAGTTATTATTATAAACTTATGTATTGAGTATTTTACATGCTAGTTAGTGAATGTCTAAACGAGTGACAAACCTTTTGTCGATATTTAAGGAAACACGGTCGTTATTATGAGTAAACGACCAAGGTCTTTTAAAGGAAAGTTCCACTTGGTTTTCATCATTTACAAGAACATCTAAGTGTTCGCCCGTAAGCCTGCAAAATTGACAAACAAATGAATAAAACACAAACTACATGACCCGATTTGAAATCATCAACAATCTTTTGGCCTTCTTTATATTTGGTGATATAATCACGGATCTTCTGAAGGTCACGTTAAACACACTTTTCCGCTAAGCCTATAGCGAATGTCAATCACTCAACAAACATGCTAAATATATGTTTGGAACATCGATCGGTTAGATGATCTTTTATAAAAAGTATTTACATTTTTGTAACTGGATAAATAACCGAATAAACTTACTTGTCCAAATTATCCTTTGGCTTCAAAGGATCACCCCAGTTTACATCCCAATATCTGCGAAAATCCAATCATTTTTAACAAATATATATAACTATTTAAAGAGTTCGCGAAAAAATGTTCATTTAGGTAAACAAAAAGAATCGCGTACCCTCGATCTGATCTTTTATTACGATCATTTAAGATATTGTCAATTCCGTTATATTCTATACCAATGACCGTGCCTTCTGGACTCGCGATACTGATGCTAAATATGCCATTATCCACAACTACCTATAAACGGAATTTGAATTTGTTAAGTACTTGTTTATAGAGTGTTGTTAACAACAACCAAGGCTTTCCGTAAACATCATTGAAGGATTTAAAGGCAAAACAAGGTCATGAAATTTACGTGATCATCGTTCATATGCAATTGTACAGGAGGGTATAACAACGGATTTCTCGACTCCTTCCTTAGAGTTTTTCTGCAATGATCATGTCGTAAAATAATTATTTCGATGTCAAACACAATTTTTTCCAAGTTCAATTAAAATAGGAAATTGTAAACATAGATTCATGTGATTCATGTGACATTTTTGGTAGATCGATTTATGTGACATTTTTGGTAGATCGATTTATGTTAAGTACTTTTTATCGTTTTCTTTATAATGTAATTTTATTAAATATATTATTAAAAAAAAACTTATAGTTATTTTAAAATGAGATTTCTAAATTTAGAAATTACTAAATTAAGTGGAATTATTGAGCCCAAAAAAAAGTTGATAATCATTCAAATAATATATGTTGTAGGGCAACATGCGTAACAAAAAGCAATTTTGGTTGCCATGATAAACAATGTGAGTGGAAACATCACGGGGTTTTTTTAATATATTTATACGTTTTCGACAACAAACCATATGTTTTGTTTTTGTCATGTTTGTTTTACAAAGTTAGTAAAATGGGTTTTTGTTCGTGTCGTAAAAGGAATCCCTAATTTTTATTTTCTTCGTTTTAAAAAATAGTCTATCTTTATATTTATGTCTGTTATAAAATTATAGTCTTATTTTTAAATATTTAAAATTAATTTATCGTCTTTAATATAAAGATAAAATGAAAAATATAATGAAAAAAACACTTATTTAATTATATCTATTTTATTTCAATTGTTTTTTTTTTTCCGAACATTTCTTAAAACGAAGGAATAAGTTTATTTCTATGCCACCCTTCTTTTAAAATGTCATAGATTTAACGGAATATAATATTTTAGTTTATATTATTTATGACCTTGGTTAGTAACTTTGATCGAGTAAATATACATAAGTCTTCATAAGAAAGAAAAAATAAATAAAGATATGGGTTATTAAAATTGTAACAACTAGTGTATTTCTAACCGTTTATCCTTTATACACAAGTGATTCATGTACGCTCATCCATCATATACGGAATTTTGACGGGCATAAAAAGTGTATGATCGGAAAAATAATTTTATAATTCTTAGGGCCTGTTTGCAAGAATCAGACTCGAACTCGGTCCGTGGTCCGAGCGTTTGATTCGTCATAAAAAGGTCGGACCACGGATCGAGCCCGTGATTTTGCCTTGTTCTCAGTCTGCGGTTTTTCTAAATGGACCGAGTCCGAGGCAGAATCACGGACTCGGTCCGTGGTCCGAACTTTTCATGACGAATCAAACGCTCGGACCACGGACCGAATCCAAATCCGTAGTCCGAGTCCGAATCTGATGTTTGCAAACAACCCTTAAACTTAAATTATTGTTTAGGTTGGTTATGATATATTTTTGAGAAATAGACATAGCGATATAAAACTATATTATAAAAGTGGTCCACGTAAACCTCCGAGAGACAACATTCAGTAAATGATTCTAGAATGGACAAAAGAAAGATCACAAGATTGTGTTGAGACATGTGAAAAAGGCAAACACATGCTCACAGTAAATATTCCTTAAATTGGTAAAACGTTAATTTCTTATTTTTATAAAACAAATAGATTTGATTTGGTAATATATACTAAACATGCATGCAATCTCGTTAAAACATAATTTTCAAAGTACTAATACAAATCAATATAATGGACACTTGGTATGAGTTCCGAACACATCGTAAGCTAAACCAGTGTCGACGAATAACCTTATCGAGTTGAAGTAAAGATCATTTATGAAAATGCGGATATTTGTTAGGTTGATTTATAATTAATATTATTTGTGTACTAAAACTAAAGATATAAAAGGAATGGTTCGAATATCAATGAATTGTTGTTTTTGGAAACAAAAACCCAGTAAACCTGGGTTACAAACTTACGAAAAAAGAACGTTTCACTTTTTTCTATAAGGCAAAAAAAGGATAATTTTAATTATTTTAAGGTATAAAGTGATCTCCATGTAAGAAACAAAATAATCCTTTGATCTCACATATGGGATTATTTATTTAGTTTTCTATAACTTTATGTTATCTATTTCCTAAGACCAATTATAGGGATAAATGTAGAAATATATTAAATTATTATAAAGTCTATTGTATGTATCAAATTTTAAAAATCTGCTATTGTATGTATTAAAAATACGTGACATCCATATAAGATGCCACGTAAGATGTCACATCATCGGTTTGTTAAGATTTTATTGATTGGATACATAAAACAACGATTTTTGAAAGTTAGATACATACAATAGACCAATTTAAAAATGGATACATACAATAGACTTTAAAATAAAGATTGATACATTTTCAGAAACTTATCCCATACAATATATAAGTAAAATATTCAATATATTTGTTATATATACGTGTCACCAATGTTTTTAGATATATATATTATTAGATAAATTTTTTATAATGTCAATAGTAGTTTTGTTCAACAAAATCCTCCTATAAGTATGATTTTAAAAGACATTGTTATATAGTTGTTTTCATTCCTAAAGAATTTCTAACGTCATATAAACATAGGAAATGAATTCTTTGTTTCATATTTGTAAATAAGGTAATTGGTGATTTGTGGAAGAAATGAGAAAGTCAGGGTATACAGGTCAACAAAACTACCAAAAAAGCAATAGAAAGTCTAAAGAAATCTAAGAGAATGAGTACAAAGGAAGAAACCTCCAAACCATATATGTACACCTATATAGCTTTGGTTCAACTAATTTTTATTTTATTAAGTTTTCTAGTTATGAATCTAACTTATCAATCTAATCTAGTTAATTGGTTGTTCTATTAAGTTATATTTAACAACTAAAAAATAACCCAACTAATTAAATAGAGAAAAAAGCCATAAGAACTAACAAGACTTGCAGACCAGTAAACATTGTCGATTTTCAACACTTTTACTTGTTTCGGAGGATGCTAGATTAAAAAGATAAAGAGAACCGGTTAACTTTTATAAAAAGAACCCATTTTTTGAAACCAATTTCCCTTGTATATAGAATCTCATTTTAAACTTATTTGAAATGAAACAAAATCGTAGAAAAGGGAAAATAATTAAAAATATAAAAAAGAAAAAGAATCATAAAAATAGATTCATTAATTACGTATTAATTTTAAATTGAATAATTAAACGCATTAATTTATGTTATTGCATGCATTTGAAATGTTGAATAGCAAAATTTTAGCATCCGGTTAATCCTCACTAACTCCATATTCATGGAAATTGGTGGTTTCCATTCTCATTGCCTATAATAATTCCGACCAAATTCCACACTCCCTTTTTTCTTTTACCGAAACACTAGAAATATTATCTCTAAGAGATAATGCATGTTCTTATTGGAACACCAAATAGCAAAATTTTAAGACGAGAAGAATTTGAGCAAGTGCAGTATGTACGACCAAACATTAAATCGTTAAGATTGTGGATTAGAATCTTTATTTACAGAAATGAGAGAAGAAGGAAACTAACTTTGTGCTAATTGAGCTTGAGGACTTGGCAGAAATAATCAACACTTGAAGAAAAACCGCGACGAATAATAATATTTTCCTTGCTAATAACACTTCCTTCTTGTTTCCCATTTCGAACCTGCATTGGCATGGATTCAAGACATTAGAATATATGAAATACAATACAGAAAAAACAATTAAAAGAAAATGTACAATACCTAGTTAAGGACTTGAGATATATAGTTAATGACGAAAATAACCTCACGATTACGATTTAATGTAATTTACCCTTCTGCATCAAGAGACCAAAAGGGTATTTTTGACTTTTGTTGGTGGGGTGGGAGAAGAGAGACAGTAATAATACCAAGCGTTACAAATAAACTTGGTATGTTTATAATTCTAAATAACACTTTATTCCCTCAATGGTTTTGCATATTAATATTTATAGTGGAACGTATTTGGTAGGTTTAGGTAGGTTTTAATTTATTAGGTATACTACCTTAGGGAAAAACCAATTTTCAAGGTTAGACTATGTTTATTTGACAAAAAGAAATAGTAAATGATTTGGTAAAAAAGCAAAGACATATACGGATTAATTTAATTAGGTATTTAAACACTCGAATAGTTTTAAGGAATTTAGGTGGTTTATGGTCATTTTGTCAATCTATGTATTAATGTTTAAGCTTTTAGAGTATTAAATTTGGTCAATGGTTTCTTTTTATGGTTAAGTGTTAAAAGGTTTAATTGTTTAAGGTGAAGTTTATTGAGGTTTGTTTTTGGAAATTGATTTGTTCACAACAAAATTTAGCCATATACAACAATTAATGTAATTTGACAATAAACTCTTCCATTAGTTTTATTAATTTTTCTAGATTTAACCTTTTATTTTTTTTCATTTTCACAAAAGATAATTCTCATGTTCTATTTTTATTTCTTCAAGTCCTACAGCAATATACAACCACCTCTTTTATCGAATTTTATTTTATTTCTATAATTTATTATCCATGCCATCTATTTTAAACTAATGAAGCATGATTATGCCAATTTATGGAGTCGATTTGGACAACGTGTATGCGGTCGTTTGTGTCAAATGTTGATCGATTTTATTTATGTATATAATTTGGTTGAATGTTTGGTCAATTGTTATTTGCTATGTCAGGTCATGGAGCTGTTATGTTTGGTTTAATATTTGGTCAACTGTTACAAACGTTAATATGTTGGGTTTTTTTGATATTGACAGTGATTTTAAGCTTGAACTATCTCTTGTTATCTTAACTTTTATTTATTTATTTTTTGTTTCAAAAAATAATGTAACCATTGTATTGTGGGTTTGAAATGTTAACTTTTTATTTTGGAAGTAATAGATGTATATATGTTAAAAAAGACCAAAACGTGTGTTAAAAATCCTAAGGATATGCTTGCCAAAATTATTTGTGTAGGTTGAATTGTGTAAGGGTTAAATGTGAATATTAATATCGGGGTAAAATGGTGTAGTTATATACAGTTGTTGTAAATGACAAAAATTTATTTTGAACAAATCACTACCCTTTATTTTTATATGCCAAAGGAGAATAATTGAAACTAGTTTTTTGTGACATTCGCAAATTTCTAGGTATATTTCTATCGTCACGTATTTGTTTTATTTATTTATGATATTGTTTTGACCCTATTGTATTCCTTTTATGTTTTATCGTATTCGTATTTTATGAGTATTGTATTCGTATTTCTCGTATTTTATGAGTATCGTATTTGTATGTTATGTAATTCGAATCTTTATGTCGGGAACGTGTAGTTCTAAGTGCCTTTAGTATAAGTCTAGTATGCTCTTATGATAAGTTTAGGGGAATTATGCCTTAATTATACGATTAAAATTAACGTTTGAAAAGTATTTCATTTTTAGTCCTTTCAGAAATTTTATTACAAAACTAGTCCTATGGGAGAAATTCTATTACAATTTTAGTCCTTTTCAGATTTTTATTACAAAAATCGTCCTAAAAGGGTCTACCAACCTTTTTGTCTTATCTATACCAAACTTTTGTCTTTATCCATCATTTTCACCTACACACTTTCTCTCTCAAGAAACACACACACATAAACACTCCTCCTTCTCTCTACATTTTCCGGCGATCCGACCGTTGAAATCCAAATCCGAGACTAGATTATTGTTCACCGTTATCACCTTCATCTATCCTCCAATTTTCGTTACGATCGGGTAAGTATTTCTCGGATTTAGTTTTAAACTTTGTTATTTTGATTCAATACCGAAAATACCACTTTTCAACGTCAAAACTTGGATTTTGTTGAGGATTATTGTTCCTAATCGTATTCTGGACATAGGGTTCCAATATGGGATCATTTAGATGCCTAAAACAATCAGAAATCGAATCTCGAATGCTATTTTTCGTAAAAACCCAGTTACGGCACGTAACTGTGTTACGGGCACGTAACTGAGCACGTAATTGACCCAAATCACGTAACTGATGCCCAAATCACGTAACTGATGTTCATAATCACGTAACTATGGTGTTATTCACGTAATTAGTCCGTGAGTTCCGTAATTGTTCACGTAACTGATCACGTAACTAAGACCACTGGTCTTAGTCACGTAACTGATCACGTAACTAAGACCATTGGTCTTAGTCACGTAACTAGCTTGCTGATTTTCCGAAACGTTTGTAATCCTATTAAATCGATGTTCCTTTTGGTCATTTTAAAACCCGTATAAAACGTTAATCGTTAAGGCATACCCTACTAGACTTAGAGATACTTAGACATGTTTATTTACGTGATGTTTAGGGCACTTAGACGTGGGAGCTTGACGGTATTATAGTATTTCCCGACATATCGTGATTTGGATTTCTTTGCTATTCTGTGAGTTATTCGTTGCCCTTTTTACTCTTTTTACACTTTTTGGGCATGATTAGCGTCGTATAAAGGTATTTTATGTATATGTATTATGGTATGTATTATGGATATGAATGCTTTAGATGGTCTTACGCAAACTTGTACCGCCTTTGTGGTAGTACAAGGCCCCGTATACACACCTGTTAGCTTTTAGCCGCCGGTTCGTATATATAGCGCTATATGGGTCTAACAAACCCTCATTTCTAACACGATGGATGATGGATGCGCCCTGTCCGTGTTAGTAATGTTATGACCGATGATTTTCGAGGACAACCTAGCTTAAGACACTAGGTGGGGTTAGTTTCCAGTATTGTTATGGTTCAGGTGTATCGTATGTTCCTAAAGCTATTATCTATCCAGTATGCTATTTCTATGAAATGATTATGGTATTTTTATGGTTTATGTATGAGTATTTTATCAAAAGGTTTTGTAAACCTCACGTATATTTTGAAACATCATTTTCAAATGACTTATCTTCAAATCTTATCATTTTTGGGTCAAAACCTATTGAAACTTTTCTACTAATATGTTTTTATTTACTATTGCGAATAATTCACCAACTTTATGTTGACGTCGTATTTTAACGCTTTTCAGGGATTTGAGGTTACATTACTTGATGCTATGCTTTGACGGCTACGTGGATCTTTTGCATGGGATTTGTTTTGCTTATGTTAATTCCTTAGTATCCCAAACTCTGTAGCCGTATTTTGATATTCGGATGATTGTAATAAGGATTCTACTTTCAAACTCTTTAATCTATGTTGATGATGTATGGCTTACTTATGTTTATGTAACCTTTGAATCTCTGATACCGTATACACTGTACACCTCGGTTCCGCCATTTTTGCGGGGTGTGACAGAAGTTGGTATCAGAGCCAATGGTTATAGCGAACTAAGTGACCTTACGGAATCACTTAGACTATGACCTAGGCTTTTGGACCTATCTGATTTACTCTATGTGCGCATTTCTTTCTTTTGTGGGCCTGTATGTGATTCGTATGCTTTATGTGCTTTATTTTGCATTTATATGTTTTGAGGCCTGCTCGTTTTAGTCGCACATCCGGTTATCGTTCTGATTTATTCTGTTTGACATTCGTAGAAGATGCCGCCTAGGAGAGCTTCTACTAGGTCTACTTCGGCCGTCACTGCTACGAGAAGGTCGACGAGACGAGGTCGCGCCAGTGTGAGAGCGGGTGCTACGCCTCAGAATACCACTGCTGCCCCCAATGCTAATACCGCTACTCCGAACATCAGTCAGTTGATTGCGGAGCAGATTGCAGCGGCGATACCAGTGATTGTGGCACAGCTCAAGGAGACACCGGTGCAGGATGCCGATTTAGGGTTTGAAGAACCTGTGATGCCGAGTAATGGATCAGAAGGTACGGCGTCTGGGCGCGATGGTTCCGATGTGGGAAGAGCAGTGCATGTGGGAGTCGGTGGACCGAGTATTATTATTGAAAATCCACCCCGAGGCTGTTCGTATAAGGCTTTCCTGGATTGCAGACCTACTGAGTTTGAGGGTACTGAGGATGCTGTTGCTACCCTACAGTGGTTTGAGAGGATTAAGTCTGTGTTTGATGTCTCGGGATGTGCTGAGGAGAGCAGAGTTAAGTATGCTACGTTCTTGTTCCAGGGTAAAGCCCTAACTTGGTGGAACTCGGTGAAACGGGCTCAGGGCCGAGCTGCTGTTACCTTGATGACCTGGGAAAACTTGAAGGCTATGATGAGGAAAGAGTATGTGCCGTCATCTGAGACGCAAAGATTAGAGAATGAGTTATGGAACCTGACTATGCAAGGTGCTGATTATCGTGGGTATGTGAATAGATTCTATGATTTGTGTGTTTTGGCTCCTCGGTTGGTCCGCACGGAGAATGAGAGGATCGAACGCTTCACTCATGGGTTGCCCCAGACTATGCGAGATCACATTATTTCTCACCTTCCGGGTACCCTACAGAGTGCAGTTGATATTGCTGGTCGGTTGACCGCAAGTATGGTCCGTGGTGGTGTTCTTCAACCGGTTGTGAGCCGAAGAGATTCTGGTAGATATGATAGGAGAGATATGGGTAATTCGAGGAAGAGAAGCCATGGTCATGATCAGAGACCCCAACTTCCTCAAGTGTATGCTTTGACTGGTTCTGGAGCGGGTTATCAGGGCGTGCGCCCGAAGTGTGGTACATGCGGCAGTGAGCATGCGGCGAATGTGGCGTGTTGGGTTTGTAAACGCTGCAAGAAGTTAGGCCACACCGAGCAGTTCTGTGGAAGAGCTAATGGAGCATGTTTTGAATGTGGAGAAGTGGGTCATCGCCGTCATCAATGTCCCAAGCTTATAGCACCTACTCCCCTTCCTACTCATGGTGCTGGTACTAGTGCAAGAGGAAATCCTGCCAAGAGCCGAGCTTTCGCCATGGAATCTTCTGAAGCTCATCAGGATCCTACTGTAGTCAATGGTACATTTCTTGTCGATGATTATCCTGCTTTTATCTTGTTTGATTCGGGTGCCGATAGAAGCTTTATTTCTAGTGATTTCCGCCCCTTAGTAAACCGTGCATCTAGTCCTTTAGAGCCTGCTTATGAGGTAGAAATAGCTGATGGTAGATGTGCTTGTGTTAGAGAAGTTATTCGTGATATTCCCCTCGTATTAGCCGATATTCCTTTTGTCATCGACCTTATTCCTATGAAACTCGGTAGTTTCGATGTCGTTGTCGGTATGGATTGGTTAGCGAAGCATAAAGGAGAAATAGTCTGTTATGAGAAACTTATTCGTATTCAGAAGCCGGATGGAGATCAGTTGATTGTACACGGAGACAAGGCTGGAAAACGTCTTAAAGTCATCTCAAGTTTGAAAGTTCGCGAGTATGTCCGCCAAGGTTGTTCTTTATATCTCGCTCATTTGGTGAAGAAAGATTCTACGATAAAGCTTGATGGTGTACCGGTTGTTCGCGAGTATTCTGACGTTTTTCCTGAAGATTTACCTGGAATTCCTCCCCAGAGACAAACCGACTTTCGTATTGATCTTGTTCCCGGAGCTGCACCTGTTGCTAAAGCTCCGTATCGTTTGGCTCCTTCCGAGATGGTTGAGTTGTCGAAACAAATTCAGGAATTGGTCGATAAAGGTTTTATCCGTCCTAGTTTCTCCCCGTGGGGTGCTCCTGTCCTCTTTGTTAAGAAGAAGGATGGCTCCATGCGTTTATGTATTGATTATCGGGAGTTAAACAAGCTGACTGTGAAGAACCGTTATCCCCTTCCTCGTATTGACGACTTATTCGATCAACTTCAGGGTTCTTGGTATTTCTCTAAGATCGATCTTCGCTCTGGTTATCATCAGTTGAGAGTTCAAGAAGATGATATACCTAAGACCGCTTTTCGTACTCGGTATGGTCATTATGAGTTCATGGTGATGCCGTTTGGTCTGACAAACGCCCCTGCAGCATTCATGGATCTAATGAACCGTATTTGTCGTCCGTATCTCGACAAATTCGTTATCGTATTCATCGACGACATTCTTATCTATTCCCGAAGTTGCAAGGAACATGAAGAGCATTTGCGTCTTGTTCTAGAAGTGCTTCGAAAAGAAAAGTTGTATGCGAAATTCTCTAAGTGCGAGTTCTGGATATCCGAAGTTCAATTTCTTGGCCACGTAGTTAGCGCGAAGGGTATTCATGTTGACCCTGCTAAGATTGAAGCCGTTAAAAGTTGGATTGCACCAAAGTCACCGACCGAAATCCGTTCGTTTTTGGGTCTTGCTGGGTATTATCGCCGATTCATCGAGAACTTCTCCAAGATCGCTTCACCTATGACAAAGTTGACACAGAAGAGTGAACCAGTCGTTTGGGGTTCCGATCAGGAGAGAGCCTTTCAGGTATTGAAGCAGCGGTTGTGTGACGCTCCTATTCTTAGTCTGCCAGTTGGTTCCGAGAATTTTGTTGTTTATTGCGACGCTTCGCACAAGGGTCTGGGTTGTGTGCTTATGCAGGATGGTAAAGTTATAGCTTACGCTTCGCGTCAGTTGAAAATCCATGAGCAGAATTACACGACACATGATCTAGAATTGGGAGCCGTCGTATTCGCATTGAAGATTTGGAGACATTATTTGTATGGGACCAAGTGTACTGTATTTACCGACCACAAAAGTCTTCAGCACATATTCGATCAGAAGATGCTGAACATGAGACAACGACGCTGGGTTGAGTTATTAAACGACTATGATTGCGACATTCGCTACCACCCTGGTAAGGCGAACGTTGTTGCTGATGCACTAAGTCGTAAGGAAACAGTCAAGCCAGTCCGTATACGTTCTATGATGGTATCTATTCAGACGAGCTTGAAGGCTCAGATTATTCATGCACAGGAAGGTATTATGACAGAGGGCCGTGTCAAAGAAGAAAGATTGTATAAGTTGGCGTTGGAATTAGAACCGAAGGAGGATGGAGTTCTGTATTTCCTCGAGCGTATTTGGGTTCCGATTAGTATCCGTCAGTTGATTCTGGACGAAGCCCATAAATCTAACTATTCCATTCATCCGGGTACCGACAAAATGTATCATGACTTGAAAGATTTCTATTGGTGGTCGGGTATGAAGCGTGAGATCGCCGAGTATGTTAGTCGATGTTTGACCTGTTCTAAAGTGAAGATTGAGTATCAGAAACCGTCTGGGCTACTCCAACAACCGAAGATTCCCGAGTGGAAATGGGAGCGTATTACTATGGATTTTGTTACAAAGCTTCCGAGATCTTCGAGTGGTTATGACAGTATCTGGGTTATTGTTGATCGATTGACGAAGTCTGCTCATTTCCTACCGATTCGCGAGAATTATCCGATGGAGAGATTCGTACGTTTATATATTGCAGAGATTGTATCGAAACATGGAGTCTATGTATCGATTATTTCCGATCGTGATGCTCGTTTCACCTCACGATTTTGGAAGTCATTCCAGACTGCTATGGGTACAAGATTAGATATGAGTACCGCCTATCATCCTCAGACCGATGGTCAGAGTGAGAGAACTATTCAGACCATGGAAGATATGCTACGAGCTTGCGCAATTTATTTTGGTGGTAGTTGGGACGTTCATTTGCCGTTGATTGAGTTCTCGTACAACAACAGCTATCACACGAGTATCAAGTGTGCACCTTTTGAAGCTTTGTATGGCCGCAAGTGTCGATCGCCTGTATGTTGGGCAGAAGTTGGAGATAGTCAGATTTCTGGTCCGGAGATTATACAAGAGACCACTGACAAGATCTTCAAGATCAAGGAGCGATTGATTACTGCAAGAGATCGACAGAAGAAGTATGCTGATAAGCGCAGGAAGCCTCTCGAGTTCAGTGTTGGAGATATGGTATTATTGAAAGTATCTCCATGGAAAGGGGTTGTCCGATACCTTTGAATCTCTGATACCGTATACACTGTACACCTCGGTTCCGCCATTTTTGCGGGGTGTGACATTTTTTTCTTCTAAAGGTGGTGTCACCTTCTAATAAAAACAGAAGTGTAGAAGTATTGATTGGGTTTTAAAAGTAAAGATATTAACATGATACATTTGTTGGAGCATAAATGTCTATGCTTGTAGTTTGTATTGTATCTAGGATGTATCGTGAAGTGTTAGTTATACATAAATCGAGTTGTAAAGCGAAAAACCCGTATTTATGGCTTGTTACGCAACTGTTGCGCACGCTTGTTGCGCAACAACAGTGGTGGGTGTTGCGGTTGCGTAGCAAGGTTTCTGGGGTATAAATATCTCACCAAACTGCCATAAATGGACTCTAGAGAGAGAAAATGTTGTTACGGTTCTAGAGAGGAAGTAGCGTAACAACATCCCGAGTGGTCCAAAGTCGTTCTAATCAATTGTATTTGATATTATTCGTATTGTTTATCATTACGTTAGCTTAATAATATCAACTTTTAGTTAAATCGTGAGTTTCACCTTTACATATTCTCTATTTTGTTATTCCGCATATAAATAGAGTTTGGGTCCAAATCAAGGTTCGGGAAAGGCGACCAACAACATTAATAAATAGCAGCGATAAAGTGGTATAGATAATTGTTAGAATTGAATTGTTGTAATTTTACTGATTATTCGTAAAAATATGCATATAGTTTTGTGCTTATGATTATTACCTAATGAAATTACAAAGGTAAATAAAACATCAAATATTGTATTTTAACCTTAACATATAATTTACATTGAATTCTAAAAAAAACGTTTATTTTTTATTTTTATAAAACATCCCGCTACGACACAGTAGCATCCACTGCGTCGCAGTCAGGCTCCAAATTAGAATTTTTTTTTTTTGTCTTTTTGATTATGAATTTACTACATTTCTGTTCACTACTTTTTTTTTTTTTTAATTTCTGAATCAATTGATTCGAATTAAAGTGAATTCAAGAAGTTTAATTGTTCTTGAGTTTGATATCCGGCTCTATAATCAATCTTATATTTGATTTGTGTTCAACTTTGCTTCCGCGACATTTAATTTTTAAAATCTTCAAAATCCTTTGTTCTTGCATCCATTCAATGTACCTTGCACACTCTATGTTCTGGAAAAGCTTGATGGAGCTCAAAATTTATCGGACATAGCTTAGTACAATTAAAATTTGTTTGTCAACAAAATGCAAATGCAAATCGGGTTTCATTAAAGGTACTATTGCTCGTTCACTTACTAATGAAGTAATGATACATTAGCTCAACAATGGCGGTAATTGGATTATGAGTTCTTTATCTTCTTGAATTGAAAAATCAATCATGTTTGTTGAGTGCATTTGAGATTGGCGATAATTGGAAAAGGGTATATTTATTGTGTTTTTCCAATTTATCTCCATTACAACTACTTTACTTCGTACATGATATGCTATATTAACCTCCTATTTAAATTACATAAGTTCCTATGGAATTGTGCATAATATTGTTTTTTTAATTTTTTGGTATTTTCAAATTTAGTCCCTCAACTTTAAGAATTTAGCGGTTTTGCCCCCTCAACTTTAAAAACTTTAACGTTTTCCCCCCTCAACTATAAAACTTTAACGCTTTTTCACCCTCAACTTTAAAAAATTTAACGCTTTTTCACCCTAAACTTTAAACAACCTTTAGCTTTTCCTGTCTGCACTTTATATGCTTTTGCGTTTTCCCCCCTCAGCTTTAAATAATGCTTTTACGCTTTCTACCCCTCAGAATTTTTTTTTGGATTCAACTAATACGAACATGTACTCAGATTAATAATAAATGACGGCATCGTTTTAGCAAATAGCTACATTTATATTTCGATAAAAAAGTAAAAAAACAAAATGTTGAGTCGTTTTATCCGGAGTAGGATAAACGACATCCTCTCCTCTTCTCGAACACGTATTCAGATTAATAATAAATAACGGCATCGTTTTAGCAAATAGCTACATTTATATTTCGATAAAAAAGTAAAAAAACAAAAAAGTTTAGTCGTTTTATCCGGAGTAGGATAAACGACATCCTCTCCTCTTCTCGCTTCGATCAATGACTTGATCCGGAGCTGATGGGATGGAAGGTCGTAAAAGTATTATTTAAAATAAAAAAAAAGTTAGGAGAAGTAAGAAATAAAAAAGACGTGGAAGCCCAACAATAATAAGCCCAAACGAAGCCCAAAAAAACAAAAAAAAACACCCTCAACCCATACCCGGGCACGAACCATGGCCTTATCTTGCATGCGACGGAGGTTATGGGAAACAAACTGTAATCGAACTCGTACGAAATACCGCAAAAAAAAGGAACCCGTGCAGCGCACGGGAAACCTCTAGTTATTTATTTATTTGCGATTAGTGCTTTTCACTTTTACCTTTTTAATATACTCAAAAGGCCCAAATGTTACACTTTAGTTACGGGTGTTCGTTTGGATGGACCGGTTTGATCCGATCCAATTAGATGAATCCGATTAAATTTCGGTTCCTAAAATAAAAATCTGAACCATCTAATAAAACTTAACATCCAAACCGAACCGAACCAAATTACAATTCGGTTGGATCGGCTTTTAAAATTCGGTTTTATCTTAGAATTCAACCTAATAATTTTAGTTACACTTATGTGCAAATGTATTAAAATAAAGTTTGTAAATATGAAAAAGTTGTAATTTTTTGTCAAATATTACTAATTTATTTAAAAAAATAATAAAAATGATATTAATAGTACATATGCGAAACTTATAGTTAAAGAAATTAGTAAAAAATTAAAAGTGTTATATACTTGTATAAATCAAATGTAATTTACTATTCGATTTTTTTGTACTATTAGATTTTTCTATAGGAATCAACCAAAATACTAATTCGGTTTTGATCCAATTCGATATGAAATCCAAAAAGCCAAATCATATAGTCCAATTCAAATTGTCCAATTAAACAATTCGATTTTATCCAAATAGTGAACATGGTAATTGTAATTACTTGTGTTACAGTAAAATGGTATTTATCCAAAAAGGTAATGAACAAATATTTGACTCATGTTGGACTAGGCCTTCGCAAAATATATTTAATAGGTCTGCAGCCTACTAAAATGAGAATCACTTATATTTGGTCCACAAAACTTGATCCAAAAAACTTCAAAAACGAATCATAAGGTTCTTAGTTATCATGCCAAAATAAAAATTTGATTTGGACAATCACTACAAAAATATAGCCTATAGCCTTTTAGTGACATGTTCAGCTACCTGCTTTTTAATGTGGCAAAATAGCAACTTCGACAACGACCTATTTAAAGACGTAGACATAGTATATGTCACAAATAAAGTCGCAAAATTCATCAGTAGATGTTAGTGTTGCTTATTGCATCACAAATTTTAGTTTATCGTCTGGTATGGTTATTAGGTTCTTTAATGAAATAAATGGATGTTTCAAGAGTTTTTATGTTTAGCTTGTGCCCAAATTGCAGATTAACATACAATAATTTCCAGATGATTCAAGGATATATTGGTCTCATCAGGTGTTGCTATTGGTGCCCATCAATATTAAAGGTTAAGTTTTTCCAGACTTAGGCATACGTTGTCGATAGAAAATACCTCTTAACTATTATTTGTTTAACCATCAACAGTAAGAACGTTGAACCATCCTCGTCTATACATCTCTCTCTTTTTCAGGGTACCTTTTTATGACATGTAAAAGGTATTTACATAGTGGCAAAACATATTTCTATTGATCGTTTTATTATAATAACAAGATCTAGTTTGAGTAGCTCGCTGTTTGTTTGGATAAATTAGATGTCAACCGAAGAGGTAAACGAGTCAGATGCATGTGATGTTGATGAACAGTCAACTATCGAAGATAGGCGTGTCGTTCTAAGAATTCAAGGAAAAGCGTAAGTTTGTAAGTACATGTATATGTTCATGAGTACAACTTTTAACGAATATTTGTTTCTTTGAAGGTTTATTCCCTCTCATAGCGTGACGAGTAGCATCACTCGAATTTGGAAAGCACAGGTCAATGGAGTTTGGGATTCGTGGACAATGATCCCACAAGAAGAGAAAGATATTTGATTTGACGCGTTTAAGGTATTTATACACAATCCCAGATGTAACGTTTTCTTTTCTCTAACAGAGCATGTTTGGTTTATGTTTGACTACTCAAGGTTTATGCTATAATGAATATTTGTTAAACATATCAGCATAAATACAAGTGGGATACAAGGATCGAGGGTGATGTTAAAAAATTATCTGACATAGTTGGTTCAAAGAGCTTACGAGACTTTATGTGTAAGGCTAGGAATACATCTTCAACACATAAGCCACCATTTCTGAATCTTACCGCCTAGCAGTCACTATGTACAGGGTGGAAATCAGGAGAGTTTGTTGTCAAATCAGATAGAGGGAAAAGCTCGTCAAGCTAATAAACGTTTGCATACCCGGTGGTTCGATCTCAATTATTGAGAACAAAAGGAGAATGGTATAACAATTTACTATATTATTTATTTAATTATCTTTTTATTGTTTTATTAATATTTTATAAATGTTCTTTATAACTTATGTAGCACAAGGAACTAAAACTAGAACCGAGTGCTGCTGAATTTTTTCCTCGGACTCATAAGAAAAAAGACAACACATTTGTTGACAATGAAGCACATGAAACATGGGTAAGTTTTATCCCCTTGACTTATGATGCACACACTTTCTAGTTTTTGTTCTTAGATGTTAATAATTTATATCTTTGGTTAGTGAAATAAGATCTCACGAAATCATTGGTTTATAAGCACGATGATTTGGCTTAGTCAGATTTTTGTTATGTAGTACAATGAAATGATGTATACCTTTTCGGGTTTTTTTTTAGTTTGGTTGATAAGAAGTTAAGATAAAAAGAATTAGTTATTCCGTGTTTTCTTTTGGGCTTAAGCTTTAAGAGAGAAAAAAAAAATGCTTATACATTATAGTTTGAAATATATAGACTGAAATATATGTTTTAAAAATGTTGTTTGCATGTTAGTGTGATAGTGCTTGGAATGTGTACATATTTATGCATTTAACCCATTTGACCCGTTATTTATTATTATTATTTAATACAGGAACAATACAATGACAAATATGGTGTTGATGACTCTCTTGATGTCGAATCCGGAAATATGTCCAACACCTATCTAAGATGGGTTGATCATGTTGGGATAAAAAATGGGAGATTTTATGGTCAAGGATCTAGGATTGATGAGTATTCTCGTCATCGCTACAATATCGATGAGCCTTTCAACAAAACTTTAGATAACCAAGACCTTCGAGACCTCATTGATTTACAACATACGAAGTAGATTCTTCAAAGAGCTGATCTTGATCGTGTAATAGCTGCACAGGAAGCTCAAACGCAAAAACTCGAAAAAGTTGTGAAATTCCAAGAATAATTTGAGGAAAGCTTGAGAAACATCATCTCACAGGAAGTTGGAAATGTTGTTGCTCGAGAAGTGGGTAAGATTATTGCTTAGCAAGTGGAAAGAGTCGTCACTCAGGAAGTTGGAAAAGCTAATCGTCAATTTCTTGATGCTCTTAAACGTCGGCAATAGGGTGTGTGTTTGATATTCAAAACTTTTTATGCTTTTATTTGAAATTAGAAACTATTTGATATTTTGATGGTTGATTTAGAATTAAAAACCTTATGATATTTGGTTGAGTTCGATATGATATATAATATTTGTGATACTTTTTTGTTTTGAATATTATAATTGTTTATTAGAAAGACTTAAAATGCGACGAGGTAGAATCGTGTATAAAAACGACGTTCCTCAATATCTTCGAAAATAATATTTTCATTCAAGACATCCAAATTCAGTCTGTTTCCATGAATCCATGAGGTAACACATACTTTCGAATGTTGTAATGAACGATAATCAATATGGTAACAAGGTTTATTAAACTTAAAAGTATCAAATGTAATATTACCCATCTTATTGGTATTAAGACTAACCGGTGACCAATAGAAGAATATATAAACTTCTGATGATAACCATCTTCTTAGAATTATAGAGCAACACGACCCACGACACTGTCAAGTAACTTTATAAAATTTATATTATAAATAAAATATTTGAAAATTTACTCAACGTTTAAAGTTCAAAAAACTAATGGTTAAATACAAATTTTATATCAATTAATTTGAATTGCCTTTATTTTATATAAGTATATATTTTTTATGAAATTAGTAATCGAATTAATTAAAGGAAATTAAGATTATTTTATATGTTATATTCATTAACGGATATGTTACTAATTATACTTTACTTAAAAATGAAAATGTTTATATATTAATAAAGATAAAGATAAAGATAGTTATTATTATTTATTAATTATTGTTATAATTAAGAAAATGTCATTAATTGTAAAGTGTTTTCAATGATAAATTTTGTGAAATATATAAAACGGGTAGATTAGTAATTTCAATTATTTAATATTTAAGATGTTAAAGGAGATTATTTATATTGTAGTAAAGATTTTGAAACCTTGACCTGTGATGTCTTTCAAATGTACACCTGTTTTCACTTTGAGCGCCAAGTGAAAAAAAAACAAAAATCCAAGAATATGACTGCATCACAAATAGGTTGTCTACATAGGTTTTTTAAAACCTTCTTTTATTAGTAGATAGAAAGTCAAAATGGAATTTCACGTTCCACTCAGCTGTCATTTATGTAACGAATGTTAAGGTCCGAACCTTCTAGATTATATCTCAAACCTTAATTGTGTATTTGTGTTTAAATTATAACACGTGTAAATATCTGAATTCAAGATATATATTATCCAAAGTAGTTTACAAAAACCTAAAAGGGTACTATATATAGACTAAGTCTATATCTTAACACACAAGCCACTTTCATACAAGCAATCGTAGAGAAACCCCAGCAAGTTGACACTATGAACCTTCACGTCAATCACAGCCGTTTCCTTAGTTCATTAAAAAGTTATGAGAATCGATACAAAGGACAAAAATCTCATGGTATTGTAGTTAAACACCAGCAAGAAGAACAACAATGGCGAGAATCTATCGATCCTGATAAGCTTGTTCTTGGCAAAGTTATTGGTAGTGGGGCTTTCGGTGTTGTTCACAAGGGCTCGTACTATGGTCAAACTGTTGCAGGTAATGTTCTTAACGGATCATAAAACCATGAGTTAATATGATTAGTTTCTTTAATCGACTTTAAGGGTATTATATATCGTGTTATTAATTAAGGTTTTAATTGTTTTTTTTTCCAGTGAAAGTTCTTGATTTTGGTGATACGGAAACTACGAAGGATTCTACGGAGATCATGCAGAATTGTTTTAAAAACGAAACTAGTTTGTGGCATAATCTTGATCACCCAAATATTACGAAGGTATGTTTCATCTAGGCTTAGGGTTTGATGGTACAAGATATTATTATCTACAATGCGTAAAGTATAAAAAAAATATATTTAGATGCATCTATACATATAAACCATGTATGTTACCATCTAATTATCGTCTAAAATTTCAGATGATTGGAGCAACTATGTCCATGAAGACAAATACCCGGGACAAGAACAAGAAACCTGGAACGATAAACAAGTTTTGTATCGTCTCTGAGTACCTAAAAGGAGGCTCGCTCCACGATTACCTAAAGAAGAACGAATACAAGAAACTGAGTATGAAAACCGTCATTCGTTTTGCACTTGATATCGCTAAAGGGTATGAAATCGTCACCTTACTTCTAGATATTTAACTTCAGTTTCATAAACCAAACACTTATATATATATCCCTTAATTTTATTGCTAGGTTGAGTTACCTACATTCAAAGAAAATTATTCACTTTGACGTCAAACCAGGAAACATGCTTATCGACAAAAACCAAACCATCAAGCTTGCTGATTTTGGAGAATCTGTATTCGAGGGGGAGCTTTTCGTGCTGAGTTCTAAAATCGGCACTCCTGGCTATATGGCTCCAGAGGTATAATTTTGTTTATAATCCTTTAATTTGTACTCAAATTGTTTAGTTTATGAAAATCAATTCTGGATGTGATTGTAGGTTTATAGCAAAAAAGCATATGGATATAAGTGCGATGTTTTTAGCTTTGGAATTTGCTTGTGGAAGATATATTGTTGCGATATGACATATACCCATAATCTAGCAAACATTCCCGAAGATATATACAAGGTATGTGTGTATATAGTATGTATGTATGCATAATAATGTTATTCATCTTTTGGGTATAACTGAGTTCTAAGGAAGACGTTAACTTGAAGTTGAATTTTTGACTTGATTACAGGATATGAGACCAAGCATACCAGTGAACTGTCCAAGATCGTTAGCTCGATTAATGGAAAAATGTTGGCACGCAGAATGGAAGAAGAGGCCGGAGATGACATCCGTTGTTGCCGAATTGGAAGAAATTGCGAAATCTGAAGGATTGCAAACAATGTCAGAAGATAAAAAAAGAGTAGTAAATTGTTTCGGGTTCTTCAATCATGAACGATAGAATACTAGCGAGGAATGTTGACATGTAAATCATTTCTGTTGTAAGCAAGAAGCGGTCATAGAAATCGTTAAGGAGTTATTAACTGTTGTAAAGTGAATAATCGTTTATTGGAATGACGAAATGAATTCATTATTGAACATTTGGAAGAAATATAAAACATATTATTATCAGTAAAAAATATATCTACTCATAGCATTTAGTATACAATATGTTTCTTCTTTCCGTTGTAACATACTCACACCCATTTTTAGTTTGAAAGTCTAAATAAATAAAACGACGATAATCCATATTAAAATCATGCTAATGCAACACAATCTTCATGGCAATCAAGTAGCTTCAACACATACTTAAGTTCCAACAATACCTAAGAACACATAAAAAGAATACGTCAACAAAAGTTGGTGAATAACATGGGTTTGATCGATCGACACAAGTATAAATGCAAGTAGTTAGTCATAAAAGTAGACGCGTAAAAGGAAATTTATAATTACATAAGCCATGATATGAATCCTTAACCGTTGTGATATAAAAATATCGTTTCGTGCCCCTACAAGTACATTAGTCAAGTACCTTGTTAACAAACCTCAAAACCTACAGTGTGTGACATCCCGTCATTTTGAGGTATTAAACGTTACCGTTATCTTTTCTTTTATTCGCAATTGTTTTGACCCTTTGTTATTTTGCTTTGTTTTGATTTACGCTTTATTTATTTGTCGGGTTTTACGTTTATTTGGTTGCTTCGTCCTTCGTGACGGAAGCGTTATAGTTACCTAATTGCCTATTAGTTAGTATTTTCGTGTTTTTAGTTAGGGTGTTTATGCTGTAATCGTTGGTTAAAATTAACGTTATAAAAAATATTACAAAGTTAGTCCTCTAACTAAATATCTATTACAAAGTTAGTCCTTTAACGGGAACTAACGAAATCTGTTACCAAATCAGTCATTTAACGGAGACTTAACGGAAGGATCTGGTTAGAAAAGGACTGCGTTGCAGTCCACACTGACTGCGACGCAGTTAGCTGCCTGGCAGATCAAGCCAATACAAATTTTTCCCCTTTCTTGAGATTCCACACAACCCATCCTTTTAACCCCGGGATTTGTCTGGAAAACTACAAAAAATCTGTGTTTTAGCTTGTTTGTAACACCTCTCTATCCAAAATTCAACTTTATCTTTCACTTTCCCATTTCTCTTTCATTTTTATCTCTAACATCCATCTCATTCTCTCTCAATTTCTCTCAACTTTTCCAGAAAGTTTGAAGGTTTTAGTTATAATTTGAAGAGGGTGTTCAAGTTAGAATTCATCTCCTACCACTTTCCTTTGTAATCCTTAACTTTTGGTAAGTTTCCTCTATGAGTTTCTTCACACTTTTACTCATTTCCTTCTATGTTGTTAGATAGTTTCTAACACCCCTTTTGGTAAATTGTCATGCAAGGTTATTCTTCCCTTTTCGTCACCTTTACTTTGAAGTTTTCATTACCACCTCGAAGAATCCATATTCTTGAGTTTTTGGTAAGTAAAGTCTCCCTAGCTTTCTCTATTTCATTTCTATTTTGTGAACTAAAACTAATGGTGGATATTTGAGTGTTAGAGTCCATTTTCTCACCACCCCCATCTTTGGGAGTTCACTAGACGGATCGTGTTCTTGCTTCCTTTGTGACTTTGTAGATTTTTAGGGGTGACGAGGGTACTCTCTTGGTTTCTCCTTAATTCCTCTCTTTCCATTTTCGGTTTTGCCTAAGTTGGTTAATTCGCATATAAAACGGATAATTTGGAGAAAACATGAACTTGGACTAAATCTACAACTTAAAATGTGTAAAAATGTCATTTTGACAATAAGTAACATAATATTATCATATATTTGTAAAACTACACATTTACTTTATATAAGACCTTGTAAAGGTAATATGGACATAATGGTAAGTTTAAAACAATTGCGAATAAAAGAAAAGATAACGGTAACGTTTAATACCTCAAAATGACGGGATGTCACACATTGTAGGTATTGAGGTTTGTTTACAGGGTACTTGACTAATGTACTTGTAGGGGCACATAACGATATTTTTATATCACAACGGTTAATGATTCATTTCATGGCTTATATAATTATAAATTTCCTTTTACGCGTCTTACTTTTACGATTAACTACTTGCATTTATACTTGTGTCGATCGATCAAACCCATGTTATTCACCAACTTTTGTTGACGTATTATTTTTATGTGTTCTTAGGTATTGTTGGAACTTGAGTATGTGTTGAAGTTACTTGATTGCCATGAATATTGTGTTGCATTAGCATGATTTTAATATGGATTATCGTCGTTTTATTTATGTAGACTTTCAAACTATTTTCTCCATGTCAAGGGCGCTTTATACATTACTTTTATTTACGTTTCCGCTTATACTTTGTAAACGCTTTTGAAAACTCTTTTACCGTGGTACGGTCCACGAAGAGATCCCGTTTTTAGGTCGTATATTATTACATATATGTAAAACTACACATTTTCTCTTTCATTTCACAATTTCACCATCTCATTTTAACCATATTCTCTCCAATTTCTAGCGATTGTGAGCCTTAAATAACACACTTTCAAGTGAGTTTTCTAGTTGGAAAAGCTTTCTATCATCTTCTACCATCATCTCTTGGTTTCCTCCAACTTTGGTAAGTAATCTCTACATGAAAAACTCCATTTTCCTTACTCTTTTCTTTCTCTTATGATAAGAGATTTCTAACACTTTTGTTTATGTGGAATACAAGGTTTTTCCACCACCTTCACCTTTTCATATTCAAGATTCCACACACCACCTTGAAGATGTGCTCATATTGAGTTTTGGTAAGGAATCCTCCATCAAATCTTTACTTTTCTTTCTATTTTACAAGCTCTAGACTAATGGTGTCCTAATTTTTGTGTTGGAGCCGGTTTTCTCACCACCGCCACCACCAAAAGAGCTCATTTTCCGGATTCTTTCTCATATTCTTCATATTGATACTTGTTGAGTTTCGCGGAGGTCTTCGGTACTTTCTAAGCTTCCCTACTCACCCTTTATGTTTTTCTTCATTTTCGGTAATTTATTTAAATAACCTTTAAAATTGTAAAAATTGGACGAAAACCTAAAGATTTAACATAATATGTCAAATATTTCTTATTATAAGATTTTTGGTAATAATAACTTAAAATAGTGAAGATATGAGATTATGTGTAACATAGTAAAATTATAACGTATTAAACGTGTTGGACAAATTTCGGATTTTAGACATAAACATATGTAATATAACATTTTTGGACAGTTTACTATTAGTATTAAAACTTGTCTTAAAACATAAATTAATTAAAATGGTTAAAATAACAATCTGTTTTTGGGCTCCAGTGCGCCGCAGTAATAGCTTACTGCGTCGCAGCGGGTGCGGAACAAGTCTAGTGCGTCGCAGTGGTTATTCACTGCGCCGCATCTATGAATTAAGTACGTTTTTCACTTTTGGCAATACTTGGACTGCGTCGCAGTAGCCCATTTGTGCGTCGCATTGAGCTTCAGAACACAAATATTACATATTTTTGACAAATAAAAACATGTATAAGTATATATTTTACGTAAAAACAGTAAATATTAACAAATAGACGTCGTTGGACTCAAAAGACGTAATCGCAATCATCAGCCTAATATTTATTATTATGATATTTATTAAACGTATATTTTTGATAAATACACTTTTCTCAAAAATACGATCGTAATCTAAAACGGTAATAAATATTGTATTTTCGTTAAACTCTTTTTAAAACCGTTTTTAAACTAGTTTTTACTCAAAATATTTAAACTCTTTAAACGTTGAATGTTGACTTTTTAGTTAACTTTGACATCCTTTATGAAATCGTGGACTTTGACCAAGTCAACTATATTTTGACGTTGACCTTGTTTGACTTTGACTAAACTTTGGCACGAGTATTCATCTTTCAATCGCTATGTTAGTCACTTTCGGCTCGAAATATCATTCCATTCTATAGTCTTTATTGACTCCAAATTATCGATATTTTCTATAGTCATTATTGACTCGAGATATCACTATCTTCTACTTGTCACTTTCGATTCGAAATATTATCCTTTTGAAAACACTTTGAATATACTTTATGTCATAACGTTAATTAAATTAATAAAGGATAAACCGTACTAGACTTATAGAGATACTTAGACTTTGTTATGTCGGTGTTTCTAGGGCACTTAGGCGTTGGAGCGATATCTCAGTTTTGTCATCCCGACATTGCTTTCACTTGACCTATGAGTTATGCGAGCCCCATTTTTACTAATTACCTTTGGGCTGGAAAGCGTTATTTGAAAACTTGTTATTACTTAAATCTTGTTTTACCTAGTGCATCAGAATTACCTTAGATTGTATGATCATTAGGCCATGTTAGGGCCCCATGTTATACCTGTTAACTCTTTGAGCCACGAATTTCATATATATATATATATATATATATATATATATATATATATATATATATATATATATATATATATAGAGGTTGGTTCTTGTAAAACAAACGTTAAGGTAAAATAAGTAAAAAAAAGTTAAAAAATAATTTATAACGTTAGATATTTTGGATTATCGTTCATTTTAACCATATATCAAACTTTAGAAAACGAAGCTTTGTTGTACATCAAAAAATTGGTAGTTTATCGTTGTGCATCAAATTTGAATATTTACTGCACAAAAACAATGAATTTGATGCACAGCCCCTAAACGACATATATTTTGATGCATATCAAAACTTGCTTTTTTAAAGTTTGTTATAATTGAATAAATAAACATAATAAAAAATTACATATATTATAAGTTATTTTTCATATTTTTTTTACTTAATTTACTTTAAATATTGGTTTATAAGAACCTTCATACATATATATATATATATATATATATATATATATATATATATATATATATATATATATATATATATATATATATATATATATATATATAGAGTTGGTTTTATTTAAGAACCATGTAAATATTTAGGAACCATTAGGAACCAATATTCACAAGTGTATATATATGATATTCACCAGTGTATATTTAATATGATATTCACCAGTGTATATACATATAATATTCACCAGTGTATATACATATAATATTCACCAGTGTATATATATATATACATATGCTTTATATACACTGGTGAATATCATATATATACACTGGTGAATATTGGTTCCTAATGGTTCCTAAATATTTAGTGGTTCCTAAATGAACCCACCTCTATATATATATATATATATATATATATATATATATATATATATATATATATATATATATATATATATATATATATATATATATATATATATATATATATATATATATATAAGGGTTTTACGGAACCCTCATTACTCGATGGAATGTCCTTATTAGTGAATGTTATGGCCGTTTGTGATTATTTGTTGTCTTTGGTTGATCGCCTTAGGATTGGGGTTACTTATTATGGTTAGGATCAGGTAAATGCTTATATAGGTAATATACGTCGCACTAGTGTTGTAAAACAAGATACTTTGGAACTTATTATTACTATTGTTGTACTTATTTAAACTGGGTCAAATTTGACCTTTTAACTAAATGTGAATAATACACCTACGTGTCGTTTTTAACGGTTTTTCAGGATTTTGAGGTTACCCTTTTGTGATGGCATGCTTGTGTTGCTTTGTAGACTTATTGGATCTTTTATCCGTTTTCGTGTAACTATAACGTTGTGATTAGTGCCTAGGAGATCCATGTTTTATATTTTATGCAGATTTGTGTTTTGATACGCTTTTGTAGTATGGCAAAACATTGTAACTTTGATTTATATTTATAATTATGATGTATTTTGTTATAGTAAATTTTGGAACCTTAACTTGTGATGTCTTTCAACTGTACACCTTCTGTTTTTACTTTGAGCGTGATGTGAAAAAAAACAAAAATCCAAGAATATGACTGCATCACAAATAGGTTGTCTACATAGGTTTTTTAAAACCTTCTTTTATTAGTAGATAGAAAGTCAAAATGGAATTTCACGTTCTACTCAGCGGTCATTTATGTAACGAATGTTAAGGTCCGAACCTTCTAGATTATATCTCAAACCTTAATTGTGTATTTGTGTTTAAATTATAACACGTGTAAATATCTGAATTCAAGATATATATTATCCAAATTAGTTTACAAAAACCTAAAAGGGTACTATATATAGACTAATTAGTCTATATCTTAACACACAAGCCACTTTCATACAAGCAATCGTAGAGAAACCCCAGCAAGTTGACACTATGAACCTTCACGTCAATCACAGCCGTTTCCTTAGTTCATTAAAAAGTTATGAGAATCGATACAAAGGACAAAAATCTCATGGTATTGTAGTTAAACACCAGCAAGAAGAACAACAATGGCGAGAATCTATCGATCCTGATAAGCTTGTTCTTGGCAAAGTTATTGGTAGTGGGGCTTTTGTTCACAAGGGCTCGTACTATGGTCAAACTGTTGCAGGTAATGTTCTTAACGGATCATAAAACCATGAGTTAATATGATTAGTTTCTTTAATCGACTTTAAGGGTATTATATATCGTGTTATTAATTAAGGTTTTAATTGTTTTTTTTTCCAGTGAAAGTTCTTGATTTTGGTGATACGGAAACTACGAAGGATTCTACGGAGATCATGCAGAATTGTTTTAAAAACGAAACTAGTTTGTGGCATAATCTTGATCACCCAAATATTACGAAGGTATGTTTCATCTAGGCTTAGGGTTTGATGGTACAAGATATTATTATCTACAATGCGTAAAGTATAAACAAAATATATTTAGATGCATCTATACATATAAACCATGTATGTTACGTACCATCTAATTATCGTCTAAAATTTCAGATGATTGGAGCAACTATGTCCATGAAGACAAATACCCGGGACAAGAACAAGAAACCTGGAACGATAAACAAGTTTTGTATCGTTCTGAGTACCTAAAAGGAGGCTCGCTCCACGATTACCTAAAGAAGAACGAATACAAGAAACTGAGTATGAAAACCGTCATTCGTTTTGCACTTGATATCGCTAAAGGGTATGAAATCGTCACCTTACTTCTAGATATTTAACTTCAGTTTCATAAACCAAACACTTATATATATATATCCCTTAATTTTATTGCTAGGTTGAGTTACCTACATTCAAAGAAAATTATTCACTTTGACGTCAAACCAGGAAACATGCTTATCGACAAAAACCAAACCATCAAGCTTGCTGATTTTGGAGAATCTGTATTCGAGGGGGAGCTTTTCGTGCTGAGTTCTAAAATCGGCACTCCTGGCTATATGGCTCCAGAGGTTTAATTTTGTTTATAATCCTTTAATTTGTACTCAAATTGTTTAGTTTATGAAAATCAATTCTGGATGTGATTGTAGGTTTATAGCAAAAAAGCATATGGATATAAGTGCGATGTTTTTAGCTTTGGAATTGTGGAAGATATATTGTTGCGATATGACATATACCCATAATCTAGCAAACATTCCCGAAGATATATACAAGGTATGTGTGTATATAGTATGTATGTATGCATAATAATGTTATTCATCTTTTGGGTATAACTGAGTTCTAAGGAAGACGTTAACTTGAAGTTGAATTTTTGACTTGATTACAGGATATGAGACCAAGCATACCAGTGAACTGTCCAAGATCGTTAGCTCGATTAATGGAAAAATGTTGGCACGCAGAATGGAAGAAGAGGCCGGAGATGACATCCGTTGTTGCCGAATTGGAAGAAATTGCGAAATCTGAAGGATTGCAAACAATGTCAGAAGATAAAAAAAGAGTAGTAAATTGTTTCGGGTTCTTCAATCATGAACGATAGAATACTAGCGAGGAATGTTGACATGTAAATCATTTCTGTTGTAAGCAAGAAGCGGTCATAGAAATCGTTAAGGAGTTATTAACTGTTGTAAAGTGAATAATCGTTTATTGGAATGACGAAATGAATTCATTATTGAACATTTGGAAGAAATATAAAACATATTATTATCAGTAAAAAATATATCTACTCATAGCATTTGGTATACAATATGTTTCTTCTTTCCGTTGTAACATACTCACACCCATTTTTAGTTTTATTTTTGAAACAGCAAGACTATTATTAAAAACGATCCCATGCGAGAAGCTTAGGGGTAAAAAAAACATGAGTTTAAGGGAGGGGGACAAGGAAACAAGATAAAAAAGTGGATACAAACAATAAAAGAGTGAATATAACCTATTGATCCCAAATTCTAACATTGTCGCACCTACTTGATATTAAATAGAAAGATATATTTCGAATCTCTCAAAAACACATATCATAAGTAAGCTTAACACCAAAAACGATTTTACCATTCCGAACACCAATAAAAGAGCGGATATAACCCATTGGTCCCAAATTCAAATAACATTGTTGCACCTACTTAATATGACTCTCTCAAAAACACATATTGTTGGTCGCCTCTTTTACGATCTCCTTTGAATCCTACAACAAACTAATTGCGGAATAACTAGTATGTATAAGTAAACGGTGAAGAACAGATGCAATAACCAAATGAATGATTCTATTAACTTTACGTGTTTGTTTACAATCATGAATAGAACCCACAAGACTTTAACACACAAGAACAGCTAATTACGCTCACAAACCCTAGCTCACGTAACTATTCTTGATTTGACAGCTCTGACAACTTTCAACAACCGCATTTATGATCCCGAGGCTGCTATTTATAGGCAGCACGGAATCCTAGAAGAGTTACGCGCACGTAACTGTCTAGGAGACAGTTACGCGCGTAACTCTCCTAGTTACGCACGTAACTCACGAGTTACGTGACCGTAACTCAGTTACTTGCCGTAACTGTTTTCGTAAATGCGTTTGGACTTTACAACTCGATCTAATTACATTCTAACTCTATGACACGTTCAAATGAATACAAATACAGACAATAATGTTCCAACAAACTCCCCCTTGGATGTAGCTTGTATTCTTCAAAATTGTCTTGAACTTTTGGTGTCGAGAGATCGAGAGTTGATTCCTTTAAACTTCAAAGAGACTTGTACGGTGTAAAGTTTGCAACCGATAACTTGCGAATCTTTCTCACAGCTAATCTTCATCATTAAGCAACGCGGCTCCATGAATATCAGCTTCGAGTCCTTGACTTCCAAGAAGTGCTAGACTCTTCAAGATCCGATCCTTAACTTTGTAAAACCTGGCTTACAAAGACAAAACTGACCAAATACGTGTTTTTGTTCTTTAAACTGATAAAATTTCTCATTTTTCAGAAAACACGTGATAAAACCTTTTAACCATAAACGATACGTGACAACGAAGAAAATAAACATAGAAATAAAATATTGTTGGATTTTTGTTTGTTTTCTTAACCTAAAACCGAAACTCTTTTTGTGGTTTTTAACTATAAGCTATTCACACTACTTTAGCAACCTACAAAAGGGCAAATCTTTTTGGATAGGGATTAGTTTGCTTTTAGGATCATATCGCATAAGTCGAATCACAAGAATCAGCCGATTATTAGTATATTTGTCCTCTTAAATACAACATAGATATCATACAAAAAATCTTCCGATTATTTAAATTACAACTGTTTATATGGATCCCACTTATATTTACACTTTGCTAAATCCGAACTTCCCTCAAAGCGTCATCAAACTTCCAGTATTTATTTAGGAAACCCGTCACCTTATTCCTATTTTATTAACTACTCTAAATATTGAAAAAGCATACATATAGTATAAAGATTAAGCACTTATGCATTTTTCATAATTAAAGAAGCTCTTTTTCTTTTTCTTCTTTTTTTTATTTATATATATATATATATATATATATATATTTTCTTTTTTTAATATAAGCTTAAGAAGCTTTATTGACTCGTGAACTCCTCCCTCTGTCTTTGCCGTTTATCAAGTAAGCATCAAGAGTTACGGAATTCTTATTTGACTCTACTCTCCCCTTTATACTAACTGCAAGGAAACTATGATTTCGCAACCTTATAGAATCCAGGAGCGCCTCAAGGATACGAGTTTTACTTAGCTCCTCAACCTTTATACTAACTGCAGGAAACTATGATTTCGCAACCTTATAGAATCCTGGAGCGCCTCAAGGTGTTTAGGAGTTTTTAATAATTATATAAATAGAAAACTCTTTGAGTTTTAGAAAAAACGATTTATTATATTTTTTGATTTTCTCTCAATTTTTCTTTTCCTCGCTTTTTCTATTACTCTCAGATACTTATTTATATATATATATAATCCTATGGTGACAGATTCCAGGCACACCGAAAGTTTTCAGCTTATCACTGAGATGAACAAACTTAACCGTGTTACCCATTAGAAACAGGTTCGGAAAATTGTTTATATGATATTGGCCGTACCTACTAATACATCGAACAAACACTTATGATTCTGAGTTTTTAAAATCTGCGATGTACTATCATTTCCTAAGGTTTTCACAAACTTTCTTCCCCTCTTTTTATGTTTTTCTGATTTTTATTGATTTTATAACTATACAAATCCTAAAAACTTAAAAAGAAAAGTTTCGAAGTCACGATCAAAGATTTAGGTTTTTATCATTTGGACACTTTATACTCAATTGAGATAATTATGCTTTGACTCAATGAGATTCAAAAACTTTAGACTCATCCGAGATTATTTAACTTTAGACTCGATGAGTTTCAAAACTTTAGACTCTTTTGAAAAGAGTTTTGCATTTAAGCAAAACAGATTTTGTTCGAGTTCGCAACTGTTATATGCTGCGAAGTCTAAACGCTTTAAACTTAAGATATAAGCATGTAAATTAAACTTGAAAGTAGAAGTTTGAACGCAAACCGGACTACATAACTCAAATAGGAATCAAAAGCCTACCGAATCATGCATCACACACATTACAAACAAACACTCAAGCAAAATAAACATATATATATCAAAAGATGTTTACAAGAATTACAGTCATAAGAATATAGTTTGAGCTGGGAATAAGAAAATACCAAAAACCAGCTAACACCTGCAAACTAATATCTATACTGCTTCTTCAACCACCAACGGTAGATTCTGCGAATGATAACCCTTTTCGACGCAAATGTGAACCACATGCGAGAAAATAATCCCAAAAGATTTTTCATTCTCGGCTGAGTAAATCTTCTTCTCATTAAGCCGCTTCAAGTCTGCTTCGGAGAGGCAGAGAAGATGGATAGGATCATAGATCCTCAGCAACACTTTGCCATCTTTGCCAAACACTACTGCCTCCCGAGCTTTCTCGTCAAACCCCCAAGACTCAACGTCAGTCAAGAAATCCTGAGGTAACGAGGGCATCCTGATCCGCCTGAGCTGCTTGACTTCAGGATAGATGTGTTCCAAGTTTCGCCTCTTTGTCTTGGGATTCCTTTTCTTTGACTTCTGGATCACAGGCATGGTGAGCTTGAAGTCCACAAGCTTTCCATATAAGATGTCGGATCTCAAACGTTTGTAGAAAAGCTTGGCTGCATCCGTAGTCAGGTTGGTTGGTTCCAAATCCGCAAGACGTTTCAACTCATAGTGGGGAAGAGAGTTGAACGTCGCCTATTTCATCCGCATGTACTGCACACCATCAACCCGCAGCAAGACAAAATAGTCGGTGTTATCTATGTAACGCCATGCAAGAATGAGCCTCTTGCACTGGCCCACTAGATTACAACCGACGATAACACCCAGTTCCCCAAATACTGAATGATCGATCTTTCTCCCTCGGCTATCAATATAATGAATAGGAGGTGGCACGAGAGGAGCGGGGACAACTGGAGTTTCCGATGCAGCTTCTTCTTTAGACTTCCCCTTTGAACCAGAGGGGGAAGCAATCTTGTCTTTAACACTAGACTGAACTTGGGATGCAGTGACTTTCTTCAATCTCGCGGAGTCGACCTCGTCCTCGGAGTCCTCAAACATACGACTCTCCTGGACCATTGAGGCAGCATCTCCTTCTGGCATCGGCATGGTATCAAATTTAGGAACTACACCAGTAGAACCTTGAAATGACATCGCCGGCTGTGCGGACTGAAGCTGATGAGATTGGGTACCTGCAGAGACTAAAACAAAATCAACATTAAGGTTAGCAGTCTCCCCCTCAAGTGGTGCTTCTTTTGCTGGATATCCTTGATCTTTTGCAGAACCAGACGCGGATTCACCGTGTTGCGCCTGTTCTGAAGGATCGGCCTGTCCCTGATCACCCGAGCCCATAAGAGATTGAGCACCGGCATCACCACCATCATCAGGTTTATCTTGATCATTGGTGTCATCTTTCGGTTCATCGTCCTTCGCATCATCATCATCATCCTGATCATCTTCATCCTCATCATCATCATCGTCTTTCTCCTTTTCTCTCGCAGCTAGCAGCTCATCAAGGAGCTCATTGAAGATTTTATATTCTCCCCGAACCACCTTAACATCGTTCTCAAAAACAGCAAGCCTCTTCTCCAAAGTTGCAATCTTACGATCTCGGGCTTTCACCTGACCTTCGAGCTGCGTTATCCTCTTTTCATTCTCAGTCAGTGAACCCTTGAAGGTAGCAAGCTGATTCTGCATCTGACTCACCAGATCACTTAAGCCAACAGTGATCTGTGGTCGAGAAGAACTACCTGATGGTGTAGAAGTTACCACTGGTGGAGTGAATGTGAATGTAGGTGGTGGAGGAGGAGTAGTGATAACCGGTGGAGGAGTGGTAGTAGTGATTGGAGGTGGAGGAGCAGTGGTGATAACCGGTGGAGGAGTGGTAGTAGTGATTGGAGGTGGAGGAGCAGTGGTGGTGGCTTGCCTTGACCTCTTCACCAAGGGTTGTTCTGGAGGAACCTCTGGGGAAGTAGTAGAGGGATGTGGGCGCTTGATCGCTGATGATGGCCCAAATGTACCAGGTTGAATACCCCCGAATTCTGCTGATTTCATCCTGACAGCACGAACTGGCTTGGGAGCAGGAACAACAGCTGCCGGTTCCTTAAACTGTACACCTTTGGTAGCCTTTCCCTTACCTTTAACTCCCCCTTCGAGAGCAGTACCCAATAAAACAACCCCTGCCTTCGTGGCTTTCTTCAACAGCCGATTATATCTGTCATTATAATCCTCGACTGCCAAAGTCTTCTTGAGTACTTCCAGCTCACTGAATTTCTGCTTCAGCGTCTTCGCGGTGTCGGAGATCTCAACAGTCTCCTCCGATCCATCGTCACTATCTTGATCCTCATGTCCTGATCCAGAAGCCTCCGAATCAGATTCATCAACAAGAGTAATCTTCTGCTTTCCCTTACCCTTAACCTTTTCGGAAACACCCTCAGATTCTACAGCTTGCTTCCCTTTACCCTTTCTTTGTCTCTTACTTGTAACACCCTCAGTAGCCACCGATTTGGAAGATCTCCTAGATCTGGTTGGCTTTGGAGAGTCAGGAACAATCAGATCATCATAAGCGTTTAGCGCCGGTACTTGAAAGGCAGCATCAACCAAAGCACCCTGAAGTTCCAGCTCATCACCGCCTCTGCAGTCGGCAAAGACACGAGGGTTTATCTGCTGTGCCTTTCCGAACGGACCGTCATAAGCTAGGTTCGGAAGGAGATGATCGATCATCAGTGTCACAAATCTGGGGTACTGATCAACAGTCTTCTTCTTATCCTCCAGATTCCAGATCATGCTGTTGAGAATGAATCTGGAGGTGTTGTACGGGTGGTTGAAGACTAGAGACACCATCAAGGACTGACCCCTTCGATCCAGGACATCGTAACCCCCTTTCCACTTTGACATGCACATAATGAGCGTGTGCATGAGAAAGCGGTAGAGTACCGGCATCTGGGACTTTAAGAACTGGAGGGAGTCCAGACGCCCAGAGTATCCCATCTTCTTGAAACAACCAAAAATGACATTGTCTGGCAGTAGATCAGTAGCTTCAGCAGAATCACGGAACTGAAGAACTGTTCGGATAACATCCTCAGTAACAACTACCGGAAGACCCTGAACCATGGAATCAATAGAGGGTGGCTCAACCGTCGTATTTATGCTCGCATTCTTCCATAACTCAGTAATAAGATCCAGCTTCAACTTTGGATCAACTCGGAGGGCATAAGAAATCGGGCTTCGAGTCAAGTAGTTGATAATCCCTTCGAACCCTGCGCCTCCTTTCACAGCAGATAGGAGTGCCACTGAGTTGTGTCGCTTGATGGCAACATCCGTCTTGGGAGCTTTAGGTGCCATTCTACACAAAAGACAACAAAACTCGCACAAAAGTTAGTACACGCACAAAAACTACTAAAAGACATTGTAAACAACATCCTAGACGTGCATAGACTACTTTTGAGTGAAATTGGGTTACGCTGCAATCGTTAGAATCAATTACATTAAGCAAATGGAATTTGCAAAACAGATGTGAATCTGTTGACAGTTAGACGCCCATAACTGTATAGTTACGCGCGTAACTTGTCTTACGTAATCGATTTTTGAAAAATTTGGGCAGCATAACTGGACAATTTAACGGTCGAGAACAATTTGCTTTAATAATTACGTGCACGTAACAGGGAGTTACGTGCACGTAACTAAAGTTACGTGACTTTGAAAGATCAGATGTTGTCAAAGTTACGTGCACGTAACTTGGTAATTACGTGCACGTAATTCAGAGTTACGTGCACGTAATTAACAATTACGTGCCCGTAACTGGTGCAATCCCTCGTTTTCTTACGCTCAATAAAACTCAAAATACGCTATGGTTTTTATCTTAAAATCAGTTCAATAGCTATATTTCGAGTCACATTAGTTTTTACACTACACACATTTGATGTTTGTGTAGAAATTTACAGCTAAAATCGTGATTTTTAGGTTAAAACTAAAAAATTCTTTAAAACTTCGATTTTGGTCGAAAATCAATAATCAAACACCACCATTATACTCGGAAATCAGTTTGTGATGATCAATTTCATGTTTCAATAACTGATTTTGGGTCTTTGATTATTATCTACCCAAATCGAAACCCACATCACCCAAACACCCCTTTAAACTCGAAATTAGGTCGAGATACTTATACCTTGTTGTTTAGATGATGATTCCGAGCAGATAGATGATGAAAAACAAGCAAAACAACTCGAAATAGAGAAAACTTCGTGAGAGGGTTTTGAGAAAGAGGGTTTTTGAAAGTGAGTAACTGTGCTATTAAACTCCAATTTATACCCCTTTCTTTATCAGTTACGTGCACGCAACTGAGAGTTACGTGCCCGTAACTACATAGTTACGTGCACGTAACTTCCTAGTTACGTGCACGTATCTCCCAGATACGTGACACAGTGTTTTTCGAGCGTTTTTTTCGATTATAAACTTGTTTTAATTCACGTTTTTATCTTTAGACTATTACCGAATAATAGAAAACAAGTTTTTAACCTTTAAACTCTTTCTTAGAGATAAAAACGATTATACACTCAAACCTTTACACTTTATCTCGAGATAAAGAGTCTTTAGACTTGACGGGAAGGCATATGATGAGTCGAGCATGTTTAAGCACTCGGAGCCTTCCAATCGTCAAGAATGTACTAGAAACCGTCTTTCCAGGGGAACTTGATCCATAACACGTATGTAAGCTCATATGTTTCCTCCTGTCACTGTAAATCACTTCAAAAACACGAGAACCGTAAAATTGAAAAATAAAAGCTATAAACCTAAGAAAAGTTAAAATCTTTTTGTATATTTTTTTTAATTTTAAGGAACTTAGAGATTAAACAACAACTTAAACCAAAAATCTTTTTGAGTTTTTTTTTTTAATTTTAAAAATATTTACAAAAATAGAGGTTCGTGTCAAGCGATTTCTAAAACGGTGAGACGGTTTAACTTGATCAGTTCTTCAAATCGCCCCTTATGAAAAGCTTTTGTCAAAAGATCGGCCTTTTGATTTTCGGTTGCGATTTGGAGCAACGTGATCAAGTTCTTATCATAGCAATCCCGTATGAAATGAAAACGAATACTTATATGTTTCGTTTTCGAATGTTGCACCGGATTGCGTATGATGCACACTGCTGCTGTGTTGTCTATGTTAATAGGGGTGCGAGAAACAATCAAACCATAATCGCGTAGCTGATGCTGGATCCAAAGAACCTGAGCACAGCAACTTCCCGCCGCAATGTATTCAGCTTCCGCAGATGATAAGGATACCGCGGTTTGCTTCTTGCACTGCCACGAGACTAAACGCGATCCAAGGAACTGACAGCCACCAGTCGTGGACTTCATGTCAGAATTGCAGCCCCCATAATCTGAATCCGAATACGCCGTCAACTCAAAGTCTTGATCGTCATAAGGATACCAGAGACCCAGAGTTGGTTTCCCCTTGAGATAACAGAGAATCCTCTTCACGGCCTTCAAATGACATGCCTTAGGCGCAGCTTGATAGCGCGCGCACAAAGACACAGCAAAAGTGATATCCGGACGAGAAGCCGTTAGATACATCAGTGAGCCTATCATCGACCGATACAGCTTCAGATCTATAACTTCATCATGAGGTGCTGGACCAAGTTTGTGATTGATCTCGAGAGGAGTGCTAACTGGTCTACAGTCAAGCATCTCGAAACGAGTCAATATGTCTTGCACATACTTGGTCTGATGAATGTAAATTCCCTTCTTCGATTGTTGAACTTGCAAGCCCAAGAAGAAGTTCATTTCACCCATTGCACTCATCTCAAACCTTGACGTCATCAACTTCTCAAAGTCTTTACACATCGAGTCATCAGTTGACCCGAAGATGATGTCGTCGACGTATATCTGGACCAGCAGCAAGTGTTCTTTCCTTTTCTTTGTGAACAATGTTTGATCAACCGTGCCTCTTGCAAACCCGTTGTTTGTCAAGAAGTCAGAGAGCGTTCCATACCAAGCTCTAGGGGCCTGGTGAAGACCATATAAGGCCTTGTTCAGCTTGAAAACGTGATCAGGATGTTCGTAATCCTCGAAGCCCGGTGGCTGAGAGACATAAATTCACGTATTTCACCATAGAGGAACGCACTCTTAACGTCAAGTTGATAAACCTTGAAACGCCTGTGGGAAGCGAATGCAAGGAACAGCCGAATTGATTCCAAACGAGCAACCGGTGCGTAGACTTCATCATAGTCTAGACCTTCTACTTGTTCGAAACCTTGAACAACTAAACGGGCTTTATTCCTTACAATCTCGCCTTTATCATCTCTCTTTATCTTGTATACCCACTTCGTCTTCAATATCTTTTCCCTCCTTGGAGCCTTGACCCTTTCCCACACATGTAGCTTTAGAAACTGTTGAAGTTCCTCTTGCATGGCTTCTACCCAGAACGGATCATCTAGTGCAATGATGACGTTCTTTGGATCTATTTGGGATAGAAAGCATGCTTCGAAGACTTCCAGAAGTGCGGGACTGGCCACGAATTCATCCAGGTGTGCCGGACGTTTCTTTTCTCTCACTGATCTCCTCGGAGAGATGACATTTTCAGCCTCATTTCTTTATTTTCTTGTACAACCTTCCTGATTAATCACATTTTCCACGACCTGAGCTGGAATTTCTGCTTCATCAGAAGGTGGAGCTGGATTCGAGACACCAGCATTAGAAGGTTGAGGAGCACTTTCGATGTCATTAGATTCCTCTTCATCAATTTCTTCAATCTGAGCTACGGAGTCTTGAAAATCATTGTTATCACTCTCAGAATCATCTGATGCAGCTTCTGATGCAAATTCTGATGCAGTTTCGAAGACTGGTGAGTCTGGCCGAGTCGGAGCTTGTTGAATAGCTGGAAGATCAATGACGACCTGAATCGGAATCGGACCAGATGAAGTGGACGGTGATGCATCTTCACTTTGAGTGTGAAATTGGTTAAAGAATGTATCATCGATTCCTCCCCCTTGCATCATGGGCCCGCTTCATTTCTTGCAACCGGAATGGAGGCACTAGGATAATCAAGGTTGAAAGACTGAAACAACGAATCATAATCGAAGAAGTGTTCCGACCTCACCAGGTGTAGGTGGAGTATACCGAAAACAATTCACCTCATACGCTTCTTCAATTGTGCCCGTGGTCTTATCAAATACCCGTCTACTGGGAGACTCAGCCGAATAACCGAGAAAGTATCCAGGATGCGTCTTTTCACCAAACTTGGAGATCCTTTCCTTGGTGATCATGATCTCACAGGGGCATCCAAACGGTTCGAGGAATTGCAGACTCGGCTTCCTTTTATTGATCAGTTCGTAGCTCGTCTTGTTATGACGTTTGACCAAGGAAACGCGATTGAGAACATAGCATGCTGTGTTGACTGCTTCGGCCCAGAATGAAACTGGCAGTTTAGAATCCGAAAGCATCGTACGAGCCGCTTCAATGAGAGTTCTATTCTTCCTTTCTGCAACCCCATTTTGCTGCGGAGTTCGAGGAGCGCTGTAGTGGTGAGAGATACCCTTAGATATACAAAACAGCTCCATGTTGTTGTTCTTGAACTCCGTGCCATTATCGCTTCGAATAGATCTGACCTTTAACTCGAGAAGGGTTTCTAGTCGAAGAAGGAGAAACTTTAGTCGTTCAG
>CAJVGC010000432.1:52557465-52562465 GCA_910822075.1 Senecio squalidus
ATCCTGAGACAGCACGAACTGGCTTGGGAGCAGGAACAACAGCTGCCGGTTCCTTAAACTGTACACCTTTGGTAGCCTTTTCCCTTACCTTTAACTCCCCCTTCGAGAGCAGTACCCAATAAAACAACCCCTGCCTTCGTGGCTTTCTTCTTCAACAGCCGATTATATCTGTCCATTATAATCCTCGACTGCCAAAGTCTTCTTGAGTACTTCCAGCTCACTGAATTATTCTGCTTCAGCGTCTTCGCGGTGTCGAGATCTCAACAGTCTCCTCCGATCCATCGTCACTATCTTGATCCTCATTCCTGATCCAGAAGCCTCCGAATCAGATTCTCAACAAGGAGTAATCTTCTGCTTTCCCTTACCCTTAACCTTTTCGGAAACACCCTCAGATTCTACAGCTTGCTTCCCTTTACCCTTTCTTTGTCTCTTACTTGTAACACCCAGTAGCCACCGATTGGAAGATCCTAGATCTGGTTGGCTTTGGAGAGTCAGGAACAATCAGATCATCATAAGCGTTAGCGCCGGTACTGAAAGGCAGCATCAACCAAAGCACCCTGAAGTTCCAGCTCATCACCGCCTCTGCAGTCGGCAAAGACACGGGTTTATCTGCTGTGCCTTTCCGAACGGACCGTCATAAGCTAGGTTCGGAAGGATGATCGATCATCAGTGTCACAAATCGGGGTACTGATCACAGTCTTCTTCTATCCTCCAGATTCCAGATCATGCTGTTGAGAATGAATCTGGAGGTTTGTACGGTGGTTGAAGACAGAGACACCATCAAGACTGACCCCTTCGATCCAGGACATCGTAACCCCCTTTCCACTTTGACATGCACATAATGAGCGTGTGCATGAGAAAGCGGTAGAGTACCGGCATCTGGACTTTAAGAACTGGAGGGAGTCCAGACGCCCAGAGTATCCCATCTTCTTGAAACAACCAAAATCACATTGTCTGGCAGTAGATCAGTAGCTTCAGCAGAATCACGGAACTGAAGAACTTTCGATAACATCCTCAGTAACAACTACCGGAAGACCCTAACCATGGAATCAATAGAGGGTGGCTCAACCGTCGTATTTATGCTCGCATTCTTCCATAACTCAGTAATAGATCCAGCTTCAACTTTGGATCAACTCGGAGGGCATAAGCAATCGGGCTTCGAATCAAGTAGTTGATAATCCTTCGAACCCTGCGCCTCCTTTCACAGCAGATAGAGTGCCACTGAGTTGTGTCTCTTGATGCAACATCCGTCTTAGTGGTGCCATTCTACACAAAAGACAACAAAACTCGCACAAAAGTTAGTACACGCACAAAAACTACTAAAAGACATTGTAAACAACAGAGTGAAATTGGGTTACGCTGCAAGCGTTAGAATAATTACATTAAGCAAATGGGAATTTGCAAAACGAATGTGAATCTGTTGACAGTTAGACGCCCATAACTGTATAGTTACGCGCGTAACTTGTCTTACGTAATCGATTTTTGAAAAATTTGGGCAGCCTACTGGACAATTTAACGGTCGAGAACAATTTTGCTTTAATAATTACGTGCACGTAACAAGGGAGTTACGTGCACGTAACTAAAGTTACGTGACTTTGAAAGATCAGATGTTGTCAAAGTTACGTGCACGTAACTTGGTAATTACGTGCCACGTTAATTCAAGAGTTACGTGCACGTAATTAACAATTACGTGCCCGTAACTGGTGCAATCCCTCGTTTTCTTACGCTCAATAAAACTCAAAATACGCTATGGTTTTTATCTTAAAATCAGTTCAATAGCTATATTTTCGAGTCACATTAGTTTTAACACTACCACACATTTGATGTTTGTTGTAGACAATAATTCTTTAAAACATTCGATTTGGCCGAAAATCAATAATCAAACACCACCATTATACTCGGAAAATCAGTTTGTGATGATCAATTTCATGTTTCAATAACTGATTTTGGGTCTTTGATTATTATCTACCCAAATCGAAACCCACATCACCCAACACCCCTTTAAACTCGAAATTAGGTCGAGATACTTATACCTTGTTGTTTAGATGATGATTCCGAGCAGATAGATGATGAAAAACAAGCAAACAACTCGAAATAGAGAAAACTTCGTGAGAGGGTTTTGAGAAAGAGGGTTTTTGAAAGTGAGTAACTGTGCTATTAAACTCCAATTTTACCCCTTTCTTTATCAGTTACGTGCACGCAACTGAGAGTTACGTGCCCGTAACTACATAGTTACGTGCACGTAACTTCCTAGTTACGTGCACGTATCTCCCAGATACGTGACACAGTGTTTTTCGAGCGTTTTTTTCGATTATAAACTTGTTTTAATTCACGTTTTTATATAATAGAAAACAAGTTTTTAACCTTTAAACTCTTCTTAGAGATAAAAACGATTATACACTCAAACCTTTACACTTTATCTCGAGATAAAGAGTCTTTAGACTTGACGGGAAGGCATATGATGAGTCGAGCATGTTTAAGCACTCGGAGCCTTCCAATCGTCAAGAATGTACTAGAAACCGTCTTTCCAGGGGAACTTGATCCATAACACGTATGTAAGCTCATATGTTTCCCTCCTGTCACTGTAAATCACTTCAAAAACACGAGGAACCGTAAAATTGAAAAATAAAAGCTATAAACCTAAGAAAAGTTAAAATCTTTTTGTATATTTTTTTTAATTTTAAGGAACTTAGAGATTAAACAACAACTTAAACCAAAAATCTTTTGAGTTTTTTTTTTTAATTTTAAAAATATTTACAAAAATAGAGGTTCGTGTCAAGCGATTTCTAAAACGGTGAGACGGTTTAACTTGATCAGTTCTTCAAATCGCCCCTTATGAAATTGTCAAAAGATCGGTCCTTTTGATTTTCGGTTGCGATTTGGAGCAACGTGATCAAGTTCTTATCATAGCAATCCCGTATGAAATGAAAACGAATACTTATATGTTTCGTTTTCGAATGTTGCACCGGATTGCGTATGATGCACACAACTGCTGTGTTGTCTATGTTAATAGGGGTGCGAGAAACAATCAAACCATAATCGCGTAGCTGATGCTGGATCCAAAGAACCTGAGCATAGCAACTTCCCGCCGCAATGTATTCAGCTTCCGCAGATGATAAGGATACCGCGGTTTGCTTCTTGCACTGCCACGAGACTAAACGCGATCCAAGGAACTGACAGCCACCAGTCGTGGACTTCATGTCTGAATTGCAGCCCCCATAATCTGAATCCGAATACGCCGTCAACTCGAAGTCTTGATCGTCATAAGGATACCAGAGACCCAGAGTTGGTTTCCACTTGAGATAACAGAGAATCCTCTTCACGGCCTTCAAATGACATGCGCTTGATAGCGCGCGCACAAAGACACAGCAAAAGTGATATCCGGACGAGAAGCCGTTAGATACATCAGTGAGCCTATCATCGACCGATACAGCTTCAGATCTATAACTTCATCATGAGGTGCTGGACCAAGTTTGTGATTGATCTCGAGAGGAGTGCTAACTGGTCTACAGTCAAGCATCTCGAAACGAGTCAATATGTCTTGCACATACTTGGTCTGATGAATGTAAATTCCCTTCTTCGATTGTTGAACTTGCAAGCCCAAGAAGAAGTTCATTTCACCCATTGCACTCATCTCAAACCTTGACGTCATCAACTTCTCAAAGTCTTTACACATCGAGTCATCAGTTGACCCGAAGATGATGTCGTCGACGTATATCTGGACCAGCAGCAAGTGTTCTTTCCTTTTCTTTGTGAACAATGTTTGATCAACCGTGCCTCTTGCAAACCCGTTGTTTGTCAAGAAGTCAGAGAGCGTTCCATACCAAGCTCTAGGGGCCTGGTGAAGACCATATAAGGCCTTGTTCAGCTTGAAAACGTGATCAGGATGTTCGTAATCCTCGAAGCCCGGTGGCTGAGAGACATAAATGTCTTCACGTATTTCACCATAGAGGAACGCACTCTTAACGTCAAGTTGATAAACCTTGAAACGCCTGTGGGAAGCGAATGCAAGGAACAGCCGAATTGATTCCAAACGAGCAACCGGTGCGTAGACTTCATCATAGTCTAGACCTTCTACTTGTTCGAAACCTTGAACAACTAAACGGGCTTTATTCCTTACAATCTCGCCTTTATCATCTCTCTTTATCTTGTATACCCACTTCGTCTTCAATATCTTTTCCCTCCTTGGAGCCTTGACCCTTTCCCACACATGTAGCTTTAGAAACTGTTGAAGTTCCTCTTGCATGGCTTCTACCCAGAACGGATCATCTAGTGCAATGATGACGTTCTTTGGATCTATTTGGGATAGAAAGCATGCTTCGAAGACTTCCAGAAGTGCGGGACTGGCCACGAATTCATCCAGGTGTGCCGGACGTTTCTTTTCTCTCACTGATCTCCTCGGAGAGATGACATTTTCAGCCTCATTTCTTTCTACATCACCTTCATTTTCTTGTACACCTTCCTGATTAATCACATTTTCCACGACCTGAGCTGGAATTTCTGCTTCATCAGAAGGTGGAGCTGGATTCGAGACACCAGCATTAGAAGGTTGAGGAGCACTTTCAATGTCATTAGATTCCTCTTCATCAATTTCTTCAATCTGAGCTGCGGAGTCTTGAAAATCATTGTTATCACTATCAGAATCATCTGATGCAGCTTCTGATGCAGATTCTGATGCAGTTTCGAAGACTGGTGAGTCTTGTCGAGTCGGAGCTTGTTGAATAGCTGGAAGATCAACGACGACCTGAATCGGAATCGGACCAGATGAAGTGGACGGTGATGCATCTTCACTTTGAGTGTGAAATTGGTTAAAGAATGTATCATCAATTCCTCCCCCTTGCATCACGGCCGCTTCATTTCTTGCAACCGGAATGGAGGCACTAGGATAATCAAGGTTGAAAGACTGAAACAACGAATCATAATCGAAGAAGTGTTCCGGACCATCACCAGGTGTAGGTGGAGTATACCGAAAACAATTCACCTCATACGCTTCTTCAATT
>CAJVGC010000432.1:52567465-52627139 GCA_910822075.1 Senecio squalidus
TTCGATTAACTGAGCCAAGATCTCTTTTGAGTTCGCAATTGAAGCTAACTTTGCCTGCAGAGTATCAATTTCACTCTGTTTCTTTGCGACAGTTAATTTTTCAGCGGCAAAAGCATCAGAAAACTCTTGGATCTTTGAAATATGTCGAGTAATAACAATTTTTAGATCAGAAATTTCAACTTGTTTTTCTTTCTTAAAAGCAGTTAATGTTCTGTTTTCTTTAGACAAAGCATCATTTTTTAATCTAAAATCATTAGCCTCAACACTTAACTCTCTAGCTGAGTTACTCCATACAGCGAGCTGGGCCTCTAGCTCGCTGCAGTTAGTACAAACAGGTGTGAATGGATCGATATCTACCTCAGGCTTAGGAGATGTAACATCTGAAGTAGAGGCCATGAGGGCAAAGTGCTCCATCCTTGGTGCGATATCCTCAAAAGCATTCCAGTCAACCCGGTTATCCACAACCATGAGTGCACTTGCATCCTTTTCTGCATCTTGAATTCGGAGATTCCTAGATGCTTGACCTTGATATCCTCCCTGTTGATAGCTTCTTCCTTGACGAGGGGCTTGACCTTGGTGTTGTTGACCATATCTTTCTCCCTGGTCATGTCGAGGGTCTTCGCGTGAATGTTGACCACATTCACGAGCAAAGTGGCCGTAATTGTTGCATTTAAAGCACTTTACCCTCGACTTGTCGAAACCCATCCCACTCTTTCTATCACCCCCTACGAACTTCTTTCCTGTGCGGTTGAGAAAACTTTTTATCCTCTTTGTCATCATGGCCATGTTCCACCGAATATCCATTTCCTCTAGATCGTCGGGATGAACCTGCTCATAATCTTCCTCGTTGAGAGCGGAACTTGTAATCCTTCCGTCGATCAAGTCGTTATAGGCTGCGACGAAACATGACTGTAAGCGATCAGGTTCCATATTCTGGGAACTAGAAGCACTAAATCCCGTTTCCTTTCCTCTCCCTTGAGACTTTAGGAGGGAAGCAGCAAATGCCGTATTCATTTCCCGTCGCGATGAGCAAGTTCTACAAGTAGAACGTGTAGGACAGAGTGAATCGGTCGAGCTTGACACTGGAGAACTGTCTTGAACACTCGGAAAGCTGGGAGTCGGAGGCAAGTAGCTTAAGGAAGGAGATACTTGGGTTGATGAGATATCCGAGAGGAAAGCAACTCCCGCATTATCTCTAAGTACCTTCTGGGAGAACACGTTGCTCCCATATGCTTTCTCCTGCATTTGCAGATTCGCTATCCGCAGCTTGTCGATGAGATCCTCAAAGTCATAGTCTCTTAGCTCGGGTTTATCTTTCAACAGTAACACCCGGACTTCCCAATGTGGCGGCAAGCTATCAAAAAATCGCGTGTTTGTCTGAAGCTTACTATACTCGACCTTTAACTCGTATAGGTCGTTTATCAACCGACAGAATCTAGAAATTAGCATATCTAGAGTTTCACTTTCTCCACACTTGAAGTTGTCAAATTGCCTCTTCAACATGTCTGCCTTGATAACTTTCATTGCTTCCGTACCTCCATATCTCTTCGCGATAGCATTCCATAGATCGTGGGGATTATCGATCATCCGGAAAATAGCTCTCATCTCATCGGTTAGACAGAACTGAATTGTTCCTAACGCTTTCTGATTTTTGAGAAAGAGAGATTTCTCATCATCGGTATAAGTAGACGGAGCTCGATAGGTTCTAACACCGGTGGCTGTGTTGACGTCGGAGGGAGCTTCATACTTCGTGAGGATAGGAGCCCACATACTCGGATCTGTACAAGCAACATACGTCCTGAAGCTCAACATCCAATCCTCAACACTTCGGTTTGGGTTGTATAAAGGAGGAAGTTGAGGATTACGGCTTGGTTCCATGTTGAATGTATTCGAATTCGTAGAGAGAGCCATCACAAATCCACACCAATACCCAAAATCAGCAACTAACGAATACCCGAAAACCTAACCTAACACCCACTTAACGTTTCCAACGAAAAACGGGCAGAGTAACGGCTAGAAAATGGAGTAAACGAACGTCTTCAGCAGCCTAGTTACGTGCACGTAAGTACCTAGTTACGTGCGTAACAAACGTCAAGTAACTAAGAATTACGTGCATACAAATTACGTACGTGACCAATTACGTGACCAGTTACGTGTGTAACTTCCTAATTACGTGATCAAGCAACAGACTTACGTGATTGAGAAGCTTAATTACGTGACAGTTACGTGACAGCAGCAAGAATTTCTTCAAAACAGCCGTAAACGAAGAAATACTCAAAACTAAGCACCCATCTTCTGCAGATATCAAATACACCCAACTGTAGACGTAATATCTGAACCCCAATACCAAACTCCGGCTAGAAATGCCTAGATCTAAAAAATCCCGAAATAAAGTAAAATTACTCCAAAACCTAGATCTATCCCCAAATCAGCCCCAATCTTCACCAAACGGATTCAAAGACCTCTATAGCAAGTATAGAGGCTCTGATACCACTTGTTGGTCGCCTCTTTTACGATCTCCTTTGAATCCTACAACAAACTAATTGCGGAATAACTAGTATGTATAAGTAAACGGTGAAGAACAGATGCAATAACCAAATGAATGATTCTATTAAGCTTACGTGTTTGTTTACAATCACGAATAGAACCTAAACACTCGATTACAAGACTTTAACACACAAGAACAGCTAATTACGCTCACAAACCCTAGCTCACGTAACTATTCTTGATTTGACAGCTCTGACAACTTTCAACAACCGCATTTATGATCCCGAGGCTGCTATTTATAGGCAGCACGGAATCCTAGAAGAGTTACGCAGACAGTTACGCGCGTAACTCTCCTAGTTACGCACGTAACTCACGAGTTACGTGACCGTAACTCAGTTACTTGCCGTAACTGTTTTCGTAAATGCGTTTGGACTTTACAACTCGACCTAATTACATTCTAACTCTATGACACGTTCAAATGAATAGAAATACAGACAATAATGTTCCAACACATATCACAAGTAAGCTCAACACCAAAAACGATTTTACTATTCCGAACATTCCGTGTTGTCCAGACAGCCATAAAAATCACTAGTAAGCATCCATTTTAGAGTAATGAGTCGCGAGCATCCATCATATCAACAATGAATAGTTTATAGAAGCTATATTCTTGTAGTCCGCACAACCTACAAAAATATTTTTAAGTTATATTCCTATAATTTATTTCCAAAAACTGTTATAAAGATAAAATATGACATTAAAAAGATATAAATTTTTAACTCAAAATTTAACTAACAATTTAAATCGTCTAGAAATAAAAATAAATATAATTGTATATGACACTAATAATTACACCCTCCGTTCCAAAAACACTGTCTTCATTTTTATTTATATTTGTTCCAAACTTATTGTTATATTTTTAAATATGGATAATTAAAATGAAATATCGTCCTTGCACAAAACGGGATCTCTTCGTGGGCCGTACCACGGTAAAAGAGTTTTCAAAAGCGTTTACAAAGAATAAGCGAAAACGTAAATAAAAGTAATGTAAAGTCCAAGCGCCCTTGACATGGCGAAAATAGTTTGAAAGTCTAAATAAATAAAACGACGATAATCCATATTAAAATCATGCTAATGCAACACAATCTTCATGGCAATCAAGTAGCTTCAACAAATACTCAAGTTCCAACAATACCTAAGAACACATAAAAAGAATACGTCAACAAAAGTTGGTGAATAACATGGGTTTGATCGATCGACACAAGTATAAATGCAAGTAGTTAATCATAAAAGTAGACGCGTAAAAGGAAATTTATAATTACATAAGCCATGATATGAATCCTTAACCGTTGTGATATAAAAATATCGTTTCGTGCCCCTACAAGTACATTAGTCAAGTACCTTGTTAACAAACCTCAAAACCTACAGTGTGTGACATCCCGTCATTTTGAGGTATTAAACGTTACCGTTATCTTTTCTTTTATTCGCAATTGTTTTGACCCTTTGTTATTTCGCTTTTTTTTGATTTACGCTTTATTTATTTGTCGGGTTTTACGTTTATTTGGTTGCTTCGTCCTTCGTGACGGAAGCGTTATAGTTACCTAATTGCCTATTAGTTAGTATTTTCGTGTTTTAAGTTAGGGTGTTTATGATGTAATCGTTGGTTAAAATTAACGTTATAAAAAAATATTACAAAGTTAGTCCTCTAACTAAATATCTATTACAAAGTTAGTCCTTTAACGGGAACTAACGAAATCTGTTACAAAATCAGTCATTTAACGGAGACTTAACGGAAGGATCTGGTTAGAAGAGGACTGCGTTGCAGTCCACACTGACTGCGACGCAGTTAGCTGCCTGGTAGATCAAGCCAACTTTTTCCCCTTTCTTGAGATTCCACACAACCCATCCTTTTAACCCCGGGATTTGTCTGGAAAACTACCAAAAATCTGTGTTTTAGCTTGTTTGTAACACCTCTCTATCCAAAATTCAACTTTATCTTTCACTTTCCCATTTCTCTTTCATTTTTATCTCTAACATCCATCTCATTCTCTCTCAATTTCTCTCAACTTTTCCACAAAGTTTGAAGGTTTTAGTTATAATTTGAAGAGGGTGTTCAAGTTAGAATTCATCTCCTACCACTTTCCTTTGTAATCCTTAACTTTTGGTAAGTTTCCTCTATGAGTTTCTTCACACTTTTACTCATTTCCTTCTATGTTGTTAGATAGTTTCTAACACCCCTTTTGGTAAATTGTCATGCAAGGTTATTCTTCCCTTTTCGTCACCTTTACTTTGAAGTTTTCATTACCACCTCGAAGAATCCATATTCTTGAGTTTTTGGTAAGTAAAGTCTCCCTAGCTTTCTCTATTTCATTTCTTTTTTGTGAACTAAAACTAATGGTGGATATTTGAGTGTTGGAGTCCATTTTCTCACCACCCCCACCTTTGGGAGTTCACTAGACGGATCGTGTTCTTGCTTCCTTCGTGACTTTGTAGATTTTTAGGGGTGACGACGGTACTCTCTTGGGTTCTCCTTAATTCCTCTCTTTCCATTTTCGGTTTTGCCTAAGTTGGTTAATTCGCATATAAAACGGATAATTTGGAGAAAACATGAACTTGGACTAAATCTACAACTTAAAATGTGTAAAAATGTCATTTTGAGAATAAGTAACATAATATTATTATATATATGTAAAACTACACATTTACTTTATATAAGACCTTGTAAAGGTAATATGGACATAATGGTAAAAGAAAAGATAACGGTAACGTTTAATACCTCAAAATGACGGGATGTCACACATTGTAGGTATTGAGGTTTGTTTACAGGGTACTTGACTAATGTACTTGTAGGGGCACATAACGATATTTTTATATCACAACGGTTAATGATTCATTTCATGGCTTATATAATTATAAATTTCCTTTTACGCGTCTTACTTTTACGATTAACTACTTGCATTTATACTTGTGTCGATCGATCAAACCCATGTTATTCACCAACTTTTGTTGACGTATTCTTTTTATGTGTTCTTAGGTATTGTTGGAACTTGAGTATGTGTTGAAGTAACTTGATTGCCATGAATATTGTGTTGCATTAGCATGATTTTAATATGGATTATCGTCGTTTTATTTATTTTAATATGGATTATCGTCGTTTTATTTATGTAGACTTTCAAACTATTTTCTCCATGTCAAGGGCGCTTTATACATTACTTTTATTTACGTTTCCGCTTATACTTTGTAAACGCTTTTGAAAACTCTTTTACCGTGGTACAGTCCACGAAGAGATCCCGTTTTTAGGTCGTATATTATTACATATATGTAAAACTACACATTTTCTCTTTCATTTCACAATTTCACCATCTCATTTTAACCATATTCTCTCCAATTTCTAGCGATTGTGAGCCTTAAATAACACACTTTCAAGTGAGTTTTCTAGTTGGAAAAGCTTTCTATCATCTTCTACCATCATCTCTTGGTTTCCTCCAACTTTGGTAAGTAATCTCTTCATGAAAAACTCCATTTTCCTTACTCTTTTCTTTCTCTTATGATAAGAGATTTCTAACACTTTTGTTTATGTGGAATACAAGGTTTTTCCACCACCTTCATCTTTTCATATTCAAGATTCCACACACAACCTTGAAGATGTGCTCATCTTGAGTTTTGGTAACGAATCCTCCATCAAATCTTTACTTTTCTTTCTATTTTACAAGCTCTAGACTAATGGTGTCCTAATTTTTGTGTTGGAGCCGGTTTTCTCACCACCGCCACCACCAAAAGAGCTCATTTTCCGGATTCTTTCTCATATTCTTCATATTGATACTTGTTGAGTTTCGAGGAGGTCTTCGGTACTTTCTAAGCTTCCCTACTCACCCTTTATGTTTTTCTTCATTTTCGGTAATTTATTTAAATAACCTTTAAAATAGTAAAAATTGGACGAAAACCTAAAGATTTAACATAATATGTCAAATATTTCTTATTATAAGATTTTTGGTAATAATAACTTAAAATAGTGAAGATATGAGATTATGTGTAACATAGTAAAATTATAACGTATTAAACGTGTTGGACAAATTTCGGATTTTAGACATAAACATATGTAATATAACATTTTTGGACAGTTTACTATTAGTATTAAAACTTGTCTTAAAACATAAATTACGTAAACTGGTTAAAATAACAATCTGTTTTTGGGCTCCAGTGCGCCGCAGTAATAGCTTACTGCGTCGCAGCGGGTGCGGAACAAGTCTAGTGCGCCGTAGTGGTTATTCACTGCGCCGCATCTATGAATTCAGTACGTTTTTCACTTTTGGCAATACTTGGACTGCGTCGCAGTAGCCCATTTGTGCGTCGCATTGAGCTTCAGAACACAAATATTACATATTTTTAACAAATAAAAACATGTATAAGTATATATTTTACGTAAAAACAGTAAATATTAACAAATAGACGTCGTTGGACTCAAAAGACGTAATCGCAATCATGAGCCTAATATTTATTATTATGATATTTATTAAACGTATATTTTTGATAAATACACTTTTCTCAAAAATACGATCGTAATCTAAAACGGTAATAAATATTGTATTTTCGTTAAACTCTTTTTAAAACCGTTTTTAAACTAGTTTTTACTCAAAATATTTAAACTCTTTAAACGTCGAATGTTGACTTTTTAGTTAACTTTGACATCCTTTATGAAATCGTGGACTTTGACCAAGTCAACTATATTTTGACGTTGACCTTGTTTGACTTTGACTAAACTTTGGCACGAGTATTCATCTTTCAATCGCTATTTTTGTTAGTCACTTTCGGCTCGAAATATCATTCCATTCTATAGTCTTTATTGACTCCAAATTATCGATATTTTCTATAGTCATTATTGACTCGAGATATCACTATCTTCTACTCGTCACTTTCGATTCGAAATATTATCCTTTTGAAAACACTTTGAATATACTTTATGTCATAACGTTAATTAAATTAATAAAGGATAAACCGTACTAGACTTATAGAGATACTTAGACTTTGTTATGTCGGTGTTTCTAGGGCACTTAGGCGTTGGAGCGATATCTCAGTTTTGTCATCCCGACATTGCTTTCACTTGACCTATGAGTTATGCGATCCCCATTTTCACTAATTACCTTTGGGCTGGAAAGCGTTATTTGAAAACTTGTTATTACTTAAATCTTGTTTTACCTAGTGCATCAGAATTACCTTAGATTGTATGATCATTAGGCCATGCTAGGGCCCCATGTTATACCTGTTAACTCTTTGAGCCACGAATTTCATATATATATATATATATATATATATATATATATATATATATATATATATATAGAGTTGGTTTCATTTAAGAACCATGTAAATATTTAGGAACCATTAGGAACCAATATTCACCAGTGTATATATATGATATTCACCAGTGTATATTTAATATGATATTCACCAGTGTATATACATATAATATTCACCAGTGTATATACATATAATATTCACCAGTGTATATATATATATACATATGCTTTATATACACTGGTGAATATCATATATATACACTGGTGAATATTAGTTCATAATGGATCCTAAATATTTAGTGGTTCCTAAATGAACCCACCTCTATATATATATATATATATATATATATATATGGGTTTTACCGAACCCTCATTACTCGATGGAATGTCCTTATGAGTGAATGTTATGGCCGTTTGTGATTATTTGTTGTCTTTGGTTGATCGCCTTAGGATTGGGGTTACTTATTATGGTTAGGATCAGGTAAATGCTTATATAGGTAATATACGTCGCACTAGTGTTGTAAAACAAGATACTTTGGAACTTATTATTACTATTGTTGTACTTATTTAAACTGAGTCAAATTTCACCTTTTAACTAAATGTGAATAATACACCTACGTGTCGTTTTTAACGGTTTTTCAGGATTTTGAGGTTACCCTTTTGTGATGGCATGCTTGTGTTGCTTTGTAGACTTATTGGATCTTTTATCCGTTTTCGTGTAACTATGACGTTGTGATTAGTGCCTAGGAAATCCATGTTTTATATTTTATGCAGATTTGTATTTTGATACGCTTTTGTAGTATGGCAAAACATTGTAAATTTGATTTATATTTATAATTTTGATGTATTTTGTTATAGTAAATTTTGGAACCTTAACTTGTGATGTCTTTCAACTGTGCACCTTCTGTTTTTACTTTGAGCGTGATGTGACAAAAAACAAAAATCCAAGAATATGACTGCATCACAAATAGGTTGTCTACATAGGTTTTTTAAAACCTTCTTTTATTAGTAGATAGAAAGTCAAAATGGAATTTCACGTTCTACTCAGCGGTCATTTATGTAACGAATGTTAAGGTCCGAACCTTCTAGATTATATCTCAAACCTTAATTGTGTATTTGTGTTTAAATTATAACACGTGTAAATATCTGAATTCAAGATATATATTATCCAAATTAGTTTACAAAAACCTAAAAGGGTACTATATATAGACTAATTAGTCTATATCTTAACACACAAGCCACTTTCATACAAGCAATCGTAGAGAAACCCCAGCAAGTTGACACTATGAACCTTCACGTCAATCACAGCCGTTTCCTTAGTTCATTAAAAAGTTATGAGAATCGATACAAAGGACAAAAATCTCATGGTATTGTAGTTAAACACCAGCAAGAAGAACAACAATGGCGAGAATCTATCGATCCTGATAAGCTTGTTCTTGGCAAAGTTATTGGTAGTGGGGCTTTCGGTGTTGTTCACAAGGGCTCGTACTATGGTCAAACTGTTGCAGGTAATGTTCTTAACGGATCATAAAACCATGAGTTAATATGATTAGTTTCTTTAATCGACTTTAAGGGTATTATATATCGTGTTATTAATTAAGGTTTTAATTGTTTTTTTTTTTCCAGTGAAAGTTCTTGATTTTGGTGATACGGAAACTACGAAGGATTCTACGGAGATCATGCAGAATTGTTTCAAAAACGAAACTAGTTTGTGGCATAATCTTGATCACCCAAATATTACGAAGGTATGTTTCATCTAGGCTTAGGGTTTGATGGTACAAGATATTATTATCTACAATGCGTAAAGTATAAACAAAATATATTTAGATGCATCTATACATATAAACCATGTATGTTACGTACCATCTAATTATCGTCTAAAATTTCAGATGATTGGAGCAACTATGTCCATGAAGACAAATACCCGGGACAAGAACAAGAAACCTGGAACGATAAACAAGTTTTGTATCGTCTCTGAGTACCTAAAAGGAGGCTCGCTCCACGATTACCTAAAGAAGAACGAATACAAGAAACTGAGTATGAAAACCGTCATTCGTTTTGCACTTGATATCGCTAAAGGGTATGAAATCGTCACCTTACTTCTAGATATTTAACTTCAGTTTCATAAACCAAACACTTATATATATATATCCCTTAATTTTATTGCTAGGTTGAGTTACCTACATTCAAAGAAAATTATTCACTTTGACGTCAAACCAGGAAACATGCTTATCGACAAAAACCAAACCATCAAGCTTGCTGATTTTGGAGAATCTGTATTCGAGGGGGAGCTTTTCGTGCTGAGTTCTAAAATCGGCACTCCTGGCTATATGGCTCCAGAGGTTTAATTTTGTTTATAATCCTTTAATTTGTACTCAAATTGTTTAGTTTATGAAAATCAATTCTGGATGTGATTGTAGGTTTATAGCAAAAAAGCATATGGATATAAGTGCGATGTTTTTAGCTTTGGAATTTGCTTGTGGAAGATATATTGTTGCGATATGACATATACCCATAATCTAGCAAACATTCCCGAAGATATATACAAGGTATGTGTGTATATAGTATGTATGTATGCATAATAATGTTATTCATCTTTTGGGTATAACTGAGTTCTAAGGAAGACGTTAACTTGAAGTTGAATTTTTGACTTGATTACAGGATATGAGACCAAGCATACCAGTGAACTGTCCAAGATCGTTAGCTCGATTAATGGAAAAATGTTGGCACGCAGAATGGAAGAAGAGGCCGGAGATGACATCCGTTGTTGCCGAATTGGAAGAAATTGCGAAATCTGAAGGATTGCAAACAATTTCAGAAGATAAAAGAAGAGTAGTAAACTGTTTTGGGTTCTTCAATCATGAACGATAGGATACTAGAGAGGAATGTTGACATGTAAATCATTTGTGTTGTAAGCAAGAAACGGTCATAGAAATCGTTAAGGAGTTATAAACTGTTGTAAAGTGAATAATCGTTTATTGGGATGACGAAATGAATTCATTTATTGAATATTTGAAAGAAATATAAAACATATTATTATCGGTAAAAAATATATACGCTCATAGCAATTGGTACACAATATGTTTTTTTCCCAAGGTAGAAGCTTAGGGGTAAAAAAATTCATGAGTTTAAGGGAAGGGGACAAGGAAACAAGATAAAAAAGTGGATACAACCAATAAAAGAGTGGATACAACCCATTGATTTCAAATTCAAATAATATTGTCGAACCTACTTGATATCCAACAAAAAAATATATTTTGAATCTCTCAAAAACACATATCACAAGTAAGCTCAACACCAAAAAAGATTTTACCTTTCCGAACATTTCGTACTGTCTAGGCAGCCGTAAAAATCACTAGTACGCATCCATTTTAGAGTAATGAGTAGCGAGCATCCATCATATCAACAATGACTTGTTTATAGAAGTTATATTTTTATAGTCCGCTCAACCTACAAAAATATTTTTAAGTTATCTTCCATTTAGTTATTTCGAAAAACTATTATAAAATAAAATATGACATTAAAAAGATATAAATTTTTAACTCAAAATTCAACTAACAATTTAAATTGTCTACAAATAAAAATAAAATTAATTGTATATAACACTAATTATTACTCCCACCGTTTCAAAAACACTGTCTACATTTCTATTTATATTTGTTTTATAATTACGGATAATTAAAATGTAATAACTTTCCAATTTATCCTTAAATATTTTCAACCTTTTAAATTTTCAAAGTAATTCACCTCTTTAACACAATGGCAAAATAAGTAATATAATTCAAATATACTTCATTAACCACACTTATCTTATTTCGATCGTTCTTCGTTTTCAGACATTCTTTTTGGAACGGAGGGAGTATATTAATAAGATAGGTTGCTTGAGCGCGTTTTGACCCTTACAAATGTACTTCGGGTGGAAAACCTGCAACACCGCTTCGAATAACTCGAAAAATCCAAAAATAGACCCGAATCACATTCATATATATTGAACACCCTCCAACACCGAGAGTTTTGTTTTACTTACCCACCTCTATTATAGCATCCATGTTATTTTTGTTTTTCAAGTTACTTATTAAATTCGAACCAAACCGATTTACAATATAAATTTATAATTTGCTAAATCTAAGAAGCAAAATCGAATAAGAATTTTAAACCAAATCCGAAAAGCAATTTGAATTCGAAAAGTGATTCGAATTCGAAAACAAAAAACAATTTCCATATATATATTTTTGTATATATATATATATATATATATATATATATATATATATATATATATATATATATATATATATATATAGAATATGATGTAAATTTGGGTTTCGGGTCATGACTTTTCGAATGGGTTCGTGTTGAAAACCGATTCAAAATTCTAATAAAAATATTCGAATTCGATTCGAATTAAAATATTCGAATTCAATTCAAATTGATTTTCGTTTTTTTCGAATTACATTCATATATTGAACGCCCTACTTACAAACAATTACTTCAAATTTTAAGTTAACCATAAACAATAAAATCATAAAATAAAAATCAAATTTTATACTTAAAAGATAAAATATACCTTACTTAATAAAATAAAACATTAATAATAATAAATTATAAAGGAAATTCAAAAAGTTGTCAAACTAAAAATATAAATGCCTAACAAAAAAAAACTCGACACCTAAATAAAGATGAAAAGATGACGTGATGAATTATTATAATTTTATTGAAAACGCATACTAGCAAGGCGCTAGACACATAAATAACAAAAACATTATAAAGAACCAGTACAGTGTATTGCTAATTCACTCTAACCAAACAAGATTACACTTTTTATTCCTATTAGAAATCCAAATGAACGAAAGACGACTAATTTTTTCCAGCAACTAATCCAAACTCTTTATATTAGTGATGTTTTTGAAAGTCACATCATTCGTGTGCTCCCACAAGACCCAAATCGTCGTCCGAACCACCACGTCAAGAAGTAAAAATAAACGTTAATGTCACATATGCATAAACCCTAAATATCTTTTTTTAGCGAGAACTTTAATTTTGCGACAATTCTTTTTTTTGCGAGAACTTTTATTTTTGCAACAACAGCGAGAACTAAATCTGGACCACTAGTTTTTTTTCCATCTTTTTTGTTTATTTTTAAGTTAAAAGGGTAAATTAGTCTATTCCATTTCCTTATTTTTAGTTCACTTTGTTTTTAATTATTCTTTTCTCTGATTTTCCTTTACTTTTTTCAAATTAAAAAAAAAAAAAGAACACTACGAATTTTCTAACAACATTTTTTTTCCAGACTCACATTTGTTTTTATTAATTAATGAAGAAAACATAAGTCAAGTTGTTTACGAGTATCTTTGTTTCATGTCCACATGAACAATTTTTTTGTTTAAAACAATTCATGTTGTTCAAAGAATGTTCAAGTCGTTAACGAGTATCGTTTTGTGCATATATAAACACGTAATGAGTTTATAAAGAAAATATGTAGAATATACTAACAAAAATAATCTGAAGATATAAATGATTAAAAAGTATGTTCTGTTAATTATTATCCTTGAATTTAGTGTTCACAGGTACGTGTTCATATGGTCACAAGTATATGTTTACAAATGAACAAATTTTCTAAAACGATAAAAACAAAAAGGAAAAAAAAGAGAAAGTAAATTAATACCAACTAGATACCATATTTGATTATGTTTTGTTAACATAATAACATTACACAATACTTGAGTACTAAAAAGAAAAGAAATAATGAGTGTTATCTTCGATTCATATCTGATCATGTCGCCATCTTCGGATGTTCACATAGTACCAAACAATGTTTATATATCTTCAGATTTTCGTTCATTTTATCTATTATCTTCTTGCACCATCTATCTTCAATTTACAGAATCTGATAAAAGTTGAATAAAATAACCTTAAACACCGATCTATACAAATTCAAAAATTAAAAAAAAAAAAAAAAAAAAAAAAAAACTTGATTAAACAGCGAACATATATTAATTGATGAAAATACATAATTAAAAAAAATGAAAATTTGACTATTATATACTTACATTTGAAATCCGATTTCGGCGAATATCAAATTGATGAAATTAAAGTGAAATTAAGAGGTAATAAGACCTAATTATCAAATTAAAATCACCTAATTGCATAAATTACCTGATAAATTGATGATTAGTTTCTCCGATTAGCGAAAAAAAGCCCCAAAAGCGACGCATACGAAACCCTAGAGATAGAAAGTGTAGAGAGAGAAAGAAAGTGAAGACTTGAAATTACAAATGCATATCTATTTTTCTTTTGCGTTGGAGAGAAGAACCAGATAGATAGAGACGGCAGTTTATTGTTCTGAGAGGGAAGAGGTAAGGTTTAGGTTAAATATATATTTAATATAAAACTAATTTTGTTTAATAGTAACTTCCTAAAATACCCCTAAAACCTTTTATTAGTTAGCATCTCATTTTCAATTTATTTATGAAAATACCACCTTGCTTTTGAACCATTTTCAATTTATTTATGAAAATACCACCTTGCTTTTCAATTTATCTCGTAAAAATTTTGGTTCTCGCATGAACCATTCAATATATATATATATATATATATATATATATATATATATATATAGTGAATGGTTCATTCGAGAACCATTATTTTTGCGAAAACTGCGAGAACTAAATTCTAGCCTTTAGATCACTTGATCAATGGATAAAATGATTTGGACTAAAAATGTAATTAAACCAAAGATAAAAAAAAGTTAATAAATTTACGAAGGATAAATTAGTCTTTTTTCCATAATCCTAATTAAAATGCATGATTTGTGGGAGGAAGTTTACCCATCTCTCTCTCTCTCTCTCTGCTTATCTCAACAAAAAAAGAAAAAAAAAATCCATCTCCTTTTTCCATAGCAAAAGCATATTACCATTCATTATGTTCTATTTCATTGGTTCTCTTGTTTTCTACGACGCAAAAGAAGAAGAAAACACACAAGATTGATGATTGTAAGTTTGTTTATTATAATTTAATTTTGTTTAATTTCCTTTTACCGATCATCCTCTCCGGATATTCCTCCATGTCCCCGCCGCTCATCCTTTACGACAATTCCTCCATCCCGCCGCCGATCCGACACTCTGTCGGTTCCTCACGTAGTCACGATGTAAGTTTCAGGTAACTTTTTGGCATTAAAAGACTATGAATTAAAAGTATATGAATTTTTTGGGAAAAAGAAAATAAATTGATTTTGGTAATATAATTGTTTGATGTAAAGGGTATTTGAGTTTTTTTTTTTCTATTTATGTGTAATTAGGATGTTCATTAGTTGAAGAAAAAAGGAAAAGAGAAGGTACAAAGATTGATGGAGGAAGAAGATGGGTGGGTTAAATTTGTAAGTAACATATGTGTTGATGTTAAAAAAAACTCAGATCTAATAAACTATTAATTATGTTTTTTTTTGGTGTTATGAATGTGTTTGTGTGTTTTAATTTTGATTATAGTAATGTTATTGATTATTATAAATTTTAATTTCACTTTTCCAAAATTCATTTTTATTTCGAATGGTTTTTTTTTATGTGATTTTTAATATAACTGGCTCGTTTTTTGATTAAGGTTTTTTTGAGTTTTGAGATTATTAATATTGACATTTGAAATAATAATTAAATTTTGTTTCATTTTTTTGGATTTAATTAGATCTTGAGCTTAATGGAGATAATGAAGACTATGATAAACATATAGCGATTATAAACACCTGAAAATGATCAAAACACCGTGTTCACATAAGCACATGAAGACCATGTTATGTTCACCTCTGAACATATGAAGACCGTGTTATATACATGAAGGTTTTTTAGGTGTGTTTTGATGTGAACATCACCGCGTGTGTATATATGAACAACCGAGTTTTTATGAGAACTGATAATTTGTTTGGGTTTTTAAGTTATTTATATGTCTATAATTTGTTATAAATAAGATTTATTCTATAAACTCATAGTAATTGGTTGTTTTGAATATTTATCAACTTATACCGTTTGGTTACCAATAAATACTTACATGTAAATAGGTGGTTCATAAATGAACAACTCAAAACTTAATACATGTACTTACGAAAGAAAAAAAAAATTGCACTTTCAAATATATATCATAGTTTATATTTGCACACAAAATGTTTGGCTTATTTTCCAATACAAGTTAAATATTAAAAAGACATATTTTTCAAGTAAAAGAAAGTCAGAAAAAAAAAACCACGAAAAAAAAAAATTATAGTTTGTTTATTGTAAAATAACAAATTACTTATTTGCCCTTTTTATTAAAAAATAAACTTTTAATATTCAAAAAAAATGAGTGGTCCAGAATGAGTTCTCGCAGTTCTCGCAGAATTTTGTGTTCTCGCATGAATCAGTCTATATATATAGTAAAGGGTTCGGCTAAAAACGTCTCGAATAATACGAACGGTAAGAACGTATCTCAGACTTCCATTCTCCGTCGATCGCATCTTCTTCAAAAGCTTCCAATATAAATTAAACTTTCCTTCTCTCTCTTCATAATCCTAAAATTCAAAACCCAGTGCATCTTTATCTTAAAATTAGATCTATACCATCTTTGAAATGTAAATCGAAAATCAAATTCAAGACCCATGAAATTTGATACACAAATTGAAATCGTCGACTTTCAAATAAAAAAAAGAAGAAGTATACTACTAATATGTGTACTGCGTGTAAATGAAGAAAAGAAAGAAGAAAAAATCAAGGGTTTTTGGAAACAGAGCATTCGAATGGAGAAGATGAACTAGATGCATTTTATTAGGTGTATTTTTTCAATTTTCATTATTTGATTTAATTTCGTATGTTTGAACACTTTTTTGTGTTTTTCGGCAAAGAAGTACATGGAAAATGTTATAAAACAATTTGAGGTTTGGTTATATGCCTTTTTTTTAAATGGTAGGTGCATTTTCTAAAATGGTAGGTGCTGAATGTTGTCCAGGGATATAAAAAAACAGTAAGAACCAATGTTTCTCCGTAATTTTCTTTATTTACGTAAATGCCACCGCGCTATTGATCTAAATTATGTAATGGACGGCCAGAAATCGTTCTTACTGTTTTTAGCTTAAGATTTTTTTTTAGCCGAACCGTACCCTATATATATATATATATATATATATATATATATATACATATATTGAGTTTCAAAAGGGATCACTAATTCTCTAGAGATCCACGGATCCCTTCCTAACCACCTATTTTTCCTTATATCTTTGTTCTTTTTTTTTTACTTTTTTTCTAAAAATTTTTTTTACTTTTTTCTTTTACCTTGTTATTACTTTTTTTTTTCTTCCGAAAATCACATTTGATTTTCAACCTTACTTTTAAAAATCACATGTGATTTTCAATCTACAAATCTTTTATGGGTAAAATCACGTTTGATTTTAAAAAATTATTGATTATTTTTTACCAAAATCACATTTGATTTTTAACCTACAAACTATTTTGTTTATAAAATCACATGTGATTTTCGAGAAACAAATTTTTCAAGTGACTTTAAAATTTATAAATTTTGGTTTTTGAAAATCACATGTGATTTTCGACCAAAAAAAAAAAATTGATTTTAAAATTTTTATATTTTGGTTTTTGAAAATCACATGTGATTTCAATTTTTTACAAAAAAATCACATGTGATTTTGAAAAAAAAAAAAAAAAAAAGTCAAGTAAAACATAGCAAAAAAAAAAAAAACCGAATTAAAAAACGAAAAAAAAAAATGAAATTAAGGAAAAAATGTATAGCTAGGAAGTGGATTATTGGATCTCTAGAGAATTGAAGATCCTTTTTGAACCTCACCATATATATATATATATATATATATATATATATATATATATATATATATATATATATATATATATATATATATATATATATATTCACTATATATATATATATATATATATATATATATATATATATATATATATATATATATATATATATATATATATATATATATATAGTGAATGGTTCATGCGAGAACTCTGTTTTTTGCGAGAACTTTTACAAAAAGTGCTAAATCACGTCTCACATTGTTCGTTCACATGTAAACTCTTTTGGAGATTAATAATCAAGTAAATATAAAAGTAAAAACCTAAAAATAAAATCATATAAAATAACGTAACAAAATTTCGTTCATATATGAACTCATTTTTTGAAAAAAAAACGTTCACATGTGAACAATTCTAAATACGCGTGATTTCATATAATTTTTTTTATTTTTCATTTATATTTTTACTAGATTTTTAACATTAAATAGTTTTTATATTTAATTGGACATAATTACATGTTAATTGACACTTTTTTTAAGAGTTCTCGCAGTTCTCGCAAAAATAGGAGTTCTCACATGAACCAGTCCATATATATATATATATATATATATATATATATATATATATATATATATATATATTATAGAATTGGAAAAAATCGCGAAATCCGAAGGGTGGCAAACTATTTCAAAAGATAAAAAAAAAAAAGTTGCCAAATGTTTTGGGTTTTTCAAGCATGGAAGATAGGATGCATGTCAAAGAAAGAGTGTTGATGTAATGTAAGGAATGGAATGGTTATAGAAATCGTTTAGGATTTACAATTAAAATGTTGTAATGTGAATTAATAATCGTTCACTAGGAGATCGAAATCAACGATATAATTAAAATGTTGTAAGCTATACACTACTTTCTTTCAATCTCAGTAAAACCAATGGGCAATTTTGAAGCTAGTCATGTTCCAAAAGAACGTGGTTTACTCTAGTTACAAGTGCGACATATGCTTCGAGCATATGTCGTGTTTAATGGAGATGTCGACGGTACTATGAACATTAGAAGATGTGACATGCTTCTTTGGAAAAATCTCAGTGACTATCAAATCCCCGTAAGAGTTAATCGTTACATTAACCGAGGCGGGTTTGCAGGTGTATTCGACACAGGCTATCACAAAATTGATCACGCCTTAGTTACGGAATTAGTTGAAAGGTGGCGTCCTTAGGTATAATTTTTGTTTATAAAGCGTTACTTTATACTCATATTGTTAAAATAAAAAGATATAACAACTTTCCGGATGAATGTAAGTTTTTAGCAACAAAACTTATGGGCATAAGTCCGATGTTTTTAGCTTTGGGATTTGCTTATGGGAGATATATTCAGTTGCGGCCCTGGGGTTGCGGCCCTGGGGGTGTGCTGGTCGTGCGGTCGCACGGGGCCTCCGATTTTTAGGGGCCTCAGATTTAAAAAAGAAATTGTTTTTTTTTGTACAAGCTTATAAATTATACTAGATTATTGTCCCGCGATAGCGGAAAAAAATAAAAATTGAATTGTAATTTTATGTTTATGTAGATTTTAATTTACGATGAAAAAATAATGTTATACGTATAATACATATATATTTTTACGTTTATACAATGTGATTTATAATTATAATAACATATAACACATTTACTTTTATACACATGTTTTGATATTTTATATTAGGAGATTTTAGAATAATAATAAAGTGAATCATAGTCAAAATTGAAAGATTCTATAAATAAATTATAATTATGTTTTTTTATTTTAGAAGAGATGGAATGAAATAGAGAATGTAATTATGTATTGAAAAAGGATGTAAAATGAAAATACTATTTGATGACATCATCAATCTGATCTAACGGTTGATATCAAAGAGGTTAATCCATCCAAGAGACCTTACTTTGCCATGTGGCATTTAAGGCCTCTCTTTTATTATATATTAAAGATTTGTCCCACATTTGAGTCACAAGAGAAAGAAGAGTTTAGTTTTTACTTTTGTCCCACATCGGTGGAAGAAGAAATGAATTAATTGATTAGATAGCTATAAATTAACCTACCTATGCCTTTGAAAAAATCACACCACATACTTTCAATTTCAGGTACGTATTTGATTATTATTTATGTTTAATTTTGCCAAAAGTATCGTATTGGATAGTTTATCTATTGTCTAAGAATACAATATATATTATTTGTTACACAGTTAGTTAGTAGATAATTGTTAACATGTTAAGTTTTTATTTATTTTTTATATAAAGGATGTCTCCAACTAGAAAATTTGACTCGGGTTCTTCTAAACGCAAAAGAAAAGAAAATGAAGAACGCTTTATTCGTAATCAAAGAGGTGCTATCGATAGATTCATTATCAAACAAGTACGAGAAGGGGTAAAATGTGAAGCTAATCGGGAATCATTTCAGGTAGAGGAAATAATAATCGAAGATAATACCATAAATGTTGATAAAGTTCAATCTAACGAGGATCACAGAGAAGGTGTAACACCTGAAACTGATGAAGAACCTAAAGAAGAGGAAAATATTTCAATCAACATATATGAGTCTACGAATTGGGACACCCTCGATATTAAATGGAGAGATTTACTAGTGAAAAATGGCCCTATAAGAGATATATTAAAAGGTAAAGGTAAATATGTAAAAAAGAGACGTTTTTGTCCAGAATTTTATGATAAGTACTTACCAAACGGAGAGAAGCATCATAGAGATTGACTTGTGTACTTTAAGGATCTTGATAAAGTATTTTGTTTCCCTTGCAACTCAATACCTAATTTTTTGAAACGGTTAAACACTTATTATGTTTCTTGTTTGGCATTCAAAATATTGTTGACTGTTCTCATTACTGTTGCATCCGCGGAAAGAACCTTTTCTAAACTAAAACTTTTAAAATCTTATTTGCGGTCGACCATGTCTCAAGAGAGATTAAATGCATTGGCTTTAATTTCAATGGAGAACGAGTTTCTTGATAATATTGATTATGAAAGTATAATAGATTAATTTGCTTCAAAAAATGCTAGAAAATCGATGTTTAGAAAATAATAATGTAGCTCGTGTTTATTATAATGAAAAGTATTTATTATAAATTTTATAGAGCCTCTTTTATTTTTCTGCACTAGGCCTCCGAAATGTCAGGGCCGGGCCTGGATATATTGTTGTGATATGGCATATACGTATGATCTAGATAACTTCACTGAGTACATATACGCCGCGTATGTAAGTACGTATCTATGCATACTATTGTTATTCATATAACCGAGTTCTAAGGAAAAATCTAACTTGAGATGTTTATTATGGATTGATTTCAGTTATCGAGACCAATCATACCAGTGAACTATCCAAGATCGTTGGCTCAGTTCCTGGAACAATGTTGGAACACAGACTCGGAGAAGAGGCCAGAGATGAGATGGGTGGTTTCCGAACTAGAAGAAATTGTGAAATCCGAAGGGTGGCAAACAATGTCAGAAGATAAAAAAGGGGTTGCCTGTTTCGGCTGCTTCACGCATGGAAGATAGGATGTACGTCGAAGAGTGTCATTGACATAGAAATCGTTTATATTGTGAATATTATTGATAATGTACGAGTAAAGTAAATAATGCACGTTTTAGTTTTTTAAAATGTAACTCGTACATTATTATCGAAACTCTTTCAAATCAAATGACGAAACACCACTACAACTTGTTATCCTTACTACACAAACACTCGAACCGCCGATCAATTCAACAAATCCATGCTCATTTGATTACCCGCGCAGCATCAACACCGCCACTCGCTACTCTTTGGACCACGGTCCTCCGTCATTACTCACTTGGGGTGTCCCCAAAAGAAGCTTTTTTGCTCTATAAACACCACCTCCGCCCCACCACCTTATTTTCGGGCGATAGTTTTACTTACGCTTTCTTGATCAAATCATGTGCTAATTCAAACCTACCCGTTTCAGGTTCACAGCTACATTCTCTCACGTTTAAATTTGGGCTCGAGTCTCATGTTTACGTGCAAACAGCTTTGGTTAACATGTATGCTGTTTGTGGGTGTTTAGATGAATGTCTCCAAGTGTTCGATGAAATGCCTGATAGAAATGTAGTTACTTGGAATGTTTTGGTTACTGGGTTGGCGAAACAAGGTGAAGTTGTATTAGCAAGGTCTTATTTTGATGTAATGCCGGTTAAGAATGTTGTTTCTTGGAGTGGTATGATTGACGGGTATACACGAGCAAATCAATTTAACAAAGCACTTTCGTTGTTTCGATGCATGGTTGCATTACCTGGTAATATCAAGCCGACTGAAATAACTTTTTTAGCAGTTTACCCTGCGATTTGGAATCTTGGTTCTTTAGAATTATGTCAATCGGTTCATGCTTATGGAGAGAAAAATGGATTTTATGTAACAGATATACGTGTTACTAATGCTCTTATTGATGTCTATTCAAGATGCGGGAGCGTGCAAAACGCTCTGCGAGTGTTTGAGTTTATAGAAAGTGATAAGAGGAATCTAGTGTCATGGACATCGATTATATCCGTGTTTGCAAATCATGGAATGGCAAGAGAAGCGTTAGATAGCTTTAAAAGAATGGAGGAAGTGGGTATGAAGCCGAATAGGGTTACTTTCTTGAGCATTCTAAGTGCGTGTAGTCATGGAGGATTAATTGAACAAGGGTTATTGTTTTACAAAAAAATGGTTAACGAGTCTTGTATTGCGCCTGATATAAAGCATTACGGGTGCTTAGTTGACATGTTGGCTAGAGCAGGGAGGCTAGAAGAAGCCGAGAAAATGGCTTTGGAGGTACCTAAACATATGGCTAATGATGTACTTTGGAGAACACTTCTTGGGGCGTGTAGTTTCTATAATAATGTCGAAATGGGTAAGAGAATCACAAGTCGGATATTTGAACTGGAGAGACGTTATTCAGGTGATTATGTGCTTATGTCAAACATCTTCTCGGGTGCTGGTGATTATGCTGATTCGGAAAATATTAGGAGAAAAATGGATCAATTGGACGTGTGTAAACTACGCGGTTGTAGTTCCATTTAGGGCGAAGGGGATTTAAACGTGGGCAAAGGCTTCAACTTGATTGCTGGCTTTCTTGTGTTTACGGTTTATCCTAGTTATGAAAAAACACATAGCTGGTGATTATATGCTAGATTTATAAATTTACCAAATTAGAGTTAAATTAAAGTTTAAAGACATTACGATAATCGTGTTGTATAGTTACCAAAACTCTGTTTGACAAAGCATACATCACCGGTTCAGGTTTTGTCGACTCACAACATTTTTTTAAGAAAACGATTTGGCATATGTATATAATCAAAACAGACTTTTCACTATTTTAGACCCATTTGACCCGTTCTCTTAATTGTTTTGAATTGACATATTTGAGATAAAGTCATAAAACAAATCCAAATCAACCATTCATAAGTAAACGGGTCAAAAAATCCACCAACACAAACAAGATTTTAAGGTTAACCGAACTAGAATCCGTAGTCATCGGTCTTAACCAATCTGTACTTATAAAATCGGGATAAGCTAAAAACATACTTTCTATAACCCATACTTCAAAAATAAAAAATGATGTATATAAAACACTAAAAAATGATTCAATTATACAATAACTAATCTCTAGTATACATTCACTTTTCGGTCCAGCACAAAACAAGTGTTACGCTCTGTATTTTACTTCTTGTGGATCTTCTTAGAATTCCAAAAAGTAAGCAAATATCTTGTTGCGGGATAAGGGCAACCAAAAAACCGAACAATATTCTGGCAATCTTTTTCTTCAACTTCATCATTTGTGTTTGAATTCGAACTTAACTTACTTAAATACGTTTTCCCTTCATATATATAGCAGAGTTGTTGCCACAAAAGAACAGCTAGACCAATTGCCACAGAAATGCTTGCAAAGAATAAGTAAATTAGTACAAAACCTCTGATCGATAGAGACTCTACAGAAATGAGGAACGGGAGTGTGAGTTCCTTGAAGAATGTGAAAAAGGTCGACTTGGTCAAAACAACAGTAGGAATATGTCGTAAGGGGGGCCAGATATGATATGCTATGTATGGAGCTACAATCGAAACATAGGAAGTACTAGCGACTGCTGAGATCAGGAAGAGAATGAAGCTTTGATGATTTCCCGCACCAACACAATTGCCAATCTGCATAAGTACAAGCAAATTTCAGTATTTAACCAAAATGGTCTTTTTCTTAAAATTAGGTAACATTTACGCTTAAAATTGTAGATGAAGACTTACAAATGGGCAATGATGATCCATGTCTAATACACACATTCCACATGAACGGCAATGATGAGTGCCGGGTGGCTTTGGTTTTGAACACATGTGACAAAAATTATAATCCGGGAGACCACCTCTTCCTACCGCCGGGTAACTCCCCCAAGCTATAAGTGGTGGTGCTCCAGGAGACCGAAATGCAGCAAGAACGTAAGTTGAAAGTGTGGCTATTGATAAAATAGCCGTTACAGTCATATGAAATATACCACATAAATAACTCATCGAAAAAACAATAGGATAAATAGCCCACACGCCACTACCTGTAAATTTTCACAGTTGAAAATATCGTTAAATTCGTAAGTAGCTGAAACTGAATGTTATGTTAAATAAGTTATGTGGTAAAACGGAAACGATACCTATAACGAAAAGCATAAATAGCAAAAGGATAAAAACAAAACACCGGTCTCGAATACGTCTCCACCGAGAATACTTATTATTGTGTTTACGTGCATTGTGATTAGTTATAGCACCACACCAACCGCACTTGAAAATAGGTGCATAAGGTGAAATAATAAGCCGGAGTCCACATCCCCAACAGACTGTTTCGTGTTCATCACTTATAGATGTTACATAATGGTCCTCCTAAAAAGTAACAAAAAAATTAGGAGACCGTTAGCACGAAATTTAACCACCATCAATATCAACTATTCTGCAACTCTGCGGATTATTTAGCGTATAGATGCATGCTAAAAGTTTCATGTTTGAATTTGGAAACGCATCAAGTTCAAAAATGGCCGGCCGGAAGCATCTACAGGGTGTGCACCTCACTGGGCCCAATTCAACAAAACTCAAGTAAACAGGACCGGTCCGAAGCACGTGCAGGGTGTGCAGCCGAAAGGGGCCAATTTTAAAAAAAACGTATATATATGTAATTAGACGACGATTTTATTGTAAAAAGTGTTCTACATATAAAAGAAAACTGTTTATGAGGAGTCTAATTTCAAATTTCGCAAGGGGCCTTCATATTTTTGGGACCGGTCTTGCAAGTTAAACCACGGTCAAGTTCAATAACTTAACAATATGAGCCATTTTTATAACACACAATATAAATTTTAACACATTTGTCCCTTTCGGCCTCACCGGACTTAGAACCTACAAGCAACTCACATACGGCCAGGCTACAAGTTTCGGTTGGTCAAATATTATAACTATTATCTTATAGTTGACCTCCTAAGTCATAAATAAAACTCAATGAATCGGAAGTTAGAATCATCATCAAAAGTTATGAAATAAAGAGTATTTGATGATCCGACCTGTTTTGGAGTATTGCCGGAGAGTAGCGGCGATGAGGCGGAGGACGGCGGAGCTGAATCCATATTTCTTCAACGGATTGAATCACTTTTTGATTTATGTTTGACGAAAAACCCAAGGTTTGAAGAATTCTAGATGACAATTTTTAAGAATAGTAATCTAATCCTAAGTTGAATCGAACAACACTTTAGTTTAATTTAAGAGTTTTGTACCCTCAAAAACCACTTATTATATGTGGTATCGAATATAAAACCGACTTGATTTGTTAAACACCCGTAAATTTTTAACTATTTATTAGAGTCGTGGATGAATCGAACGTTCAGCAAAAGTTTGTGAATTATTCGATGAAAGTTCGTTTATGTTTGTTTATTTATTAAAAAAACGAATACGAAAACAATTTTTTGTTTATTTAACTAAACCAACGAACATGAATAAATGCGTCGTTCGTTTATTTACGTTCGTTTATGTTTGTTCATTTATATGTTTATTTCATTATGTTTTTGAACGTTCGTTTATATACAACTAGGTTATAACATGTGTTGTTTTTATTCCGTGATATTTCTATTAAAAATTTCGAGATATTTCCATTTCTATTATTTAATAAAACTAGATCCGATAATAATTATGAAAAATCAAAACGACTATGATATTTTTATTAAAAATTTTGAGATATTTCGATTTCTATTATTTAATAAACATAAGTCTAATAATAACTATGAAAAATCAAAATCATGAAAATGTTAATAGGAACAATTTTATTTCAATAAATATAGATTTAAAAATAATTATAAAAAATTTAAACGGTGAAAGTGGTTTATAAAAATACATTTCTCAATTTTTAAAAGGTTTAAATATACATAATATAGTTATGATACTAAAAGGGTTAGAGTGAAAATACTTTTGGGGGAAAAATATTGGTGAGTAATGATATGGTGATGACACATGTCAAACTGAACTATGCTTTATTTAATACTAGCTTATTGCCCATGTGTTACATGAGGTTTTATAAAAAAACGTTTCGTTAAAAACGGTTAATTTTTGTTTTCATATTTTGTATATTTAGTTTGAAAAAAGATTATTAGATAAAAGAGATTTTTTAAATTAAATTAGTTAGATTTATTTATCCTTTACAAATTAAAAAAGATATAAGAAAATGACATTTAAGCCAATGACATCAGCATTTCAAAGATCAACATATGTGGACAACCTAAAAAGCTGACACGTCATTATAATGACGTCATCCTAAAGTCTCTCTTATTAGATAAAAGAGATATAGATAGATATATAGATAGATTATCATGTATAACTATATAATATAAATATAAATATAAATTAAGATATTAATTTTTTTTTCTTTGGTTAATAGAGAAAAGATCAATTAAGACCTATAATTTTCTTGAGACAAAAATACCTCATTTTGGTCCTTTATCCTATTTTAATCTAATGGTTAAGATTAAAACCAAAACTCATTTTTCTTTTATTTTTTAAAATTAATTTATCTCACAAACCGTTCATCGTTAGACGAAACAAAATACACCGTTGCGATCGTCTTGTTTTTATCTTTAATTAGAGCAGTGGTGTTATATACTTTCGACGATTTTTTTTTTTTTTTTTTATATGGGTATTGAAATTATAACGATAATATCATATATGATATTTACATCATTACGTAAAATTGTATAAAAGAGAATTACTATAAAATGTATAAACTACCTAAATTTAGAAAAAAAAAATCGAATTTTAACTAGTTTTATTTTTTTCTCGTTTTTTGATATAAAATGTGATATACTAAAATCACATATGATACTACTATATCATATGTGATATTACTGTAAATCATATATGATATGAATATAAATCATATGTGATATATATTAAAATCGCATATGATAATATTATATCATATGTGATATTACTGTAAATTATATATGATATGAATATAAATCATATGTAATATATAGTAAAATCACATATGATAATACTATATCATATGTGATATTAGTGTAATCATATATGATATGAATATAAATCATATGTGATATATACTAAAATCATATATGATAATACAATATCATATATGATATTACTGTAAATCATATATGATATAAATATAATCATATATGATATTATGTATGTAAAAATTTTAAAACTTAAAAGACAATAACACACATGATGTTAACTCTAAATATGAATTTTAATACACAACAATTTATACAATGTCTAACCTATATAGACCCAGAAAAAAGTTCGAATTTTGACGACTTTTATTTTTTCGTTTATGGCAAAATGTTGAAATTCGTAAGACAATATCACATATGATTTGAACACTAAATACGAGTTTCGAAACATAGATTTGTTATATTACATACATTCAACTTAAATCAGAAAGAAAAAAAAAAAAAAAAATGTCAAACTACTGATATCACATATGATAAAACAGTGATTTGTAATATAAAATTTCAAAACTCGTAAAAAAACCCAAAAATAAATTTCGTCAAAAGTATATATAGTGGGTACTCTATACAAAGGTAATTTAATGTTCGTTACAATGGTATAATTTATTCGTTTAATACATTTACGATTTTTGAGATATTTAATTTTTAAACAAAATTATATTTTAAGTAGGTTTTTAAAATTGAGTGTTGTGATTGGGTCTTTTGGTCTTAAATTTTTTTATGGTCTTTTTTTATCTCAACCCTTGGTTAATATTCAATTACTTAACTAAATATTGATAAGTAAATAATTGTAAGTGTAAAATAATATATATTCAAATTTTAAGAATATTTGGATAGCTATTTTCATATTTTTTATGTAACTATTATATGTTTGTTCGTTATTGTGTCGTTTATATTCGTTTATTGTATCGTTTATTTCCGTTTATTGTTCGTTTATATTCGTTAATTGTTTTAATAATCAAAATTTGAACATCAAAAGATAAATTTTATAAGAAATAATTGATGAGATGCTATAAAAATGATAGTAAAATGTATATACTCTTATAATTTAAAAACTTGGTTTCCAAGTGGCAAGAAATAAGCCTTCCAATTACGCCCTTGAACCTATTCCACTTTAGCAAACCCGTGCATTGAATTAGTTTTTTGATAACAACAATAGTTGATTTGAAGGTGAATCGTGTAATTAAGAATACATATATTGGATTTCGATGGTTACAACGTCCTATCATCTGATGGGATCGTCCTTGTAGCCTTGCTTGGTTGGTAAGACACAGACCTCCTATTTGGGAGGTTCTGTGTTCGAACCCCGGCAACTACTAGTGACATCCCAGTCTCCCGATGAAGGTTGGAACCCAGGTTCAAACCCAAGGGGGCACAGGTTTTACCCCAAATGGTGGGGGTTTTCCCTGTGAACCACCGTGATGGCATCCTGCCCGTATTAAGGGTTGAACAGGCTCTGACCAAACCGAACGTTCAAAAAAAAAATCTGATGGGATCTCTTCATGAATGTTTATTTGTTTATATACCATTCCTAATCAGTCTCGGTTTCAGGTTTCAGATGATATTTTGATGAGTTTTTATTTTGAATCATAATATTTTGTTTTCTTTCAATCCTAATGCTTTTGTTGATGTTTAAGGCCGGGTTGATGGGCGAATATTGTATTGTTCTTCAACTTTTTATTCATGAAAAGATAGTTACAACAACCCTAATCCTCGTGTATAACATGTTGTGTAAATGAGTTAAGGAAATCTAAAGTTATGTCATATGTGGAATGGCCATTGACGAGATTGTACAGGTTTCATGACTCTTGAGGAGGTAATGCAAAACCTAATGTCATTTTGTTCGCTTCCCAAGTTTAGTTTGTAATGGTTAATTATATATAACTAAAAGAATTTATAAAGTGGCAGAAGGCAAACGGGAAAAAAGCTGCTTCGTTAACCCTTTCTGAATTGAAAAGCCAATTAGTTTGTAATTATACCAAAGTAATAGTACAAAATATTGTGGTTATCCGTTCATCCCACAAGAACTTAAACTAGTATTTAATAGTAAAAATGATTAGAAGTCCAAAGAAATAGGATTTCGTAGAGATATATGTTAATAGAACAAGGATCAAGTAAAAAGGTTTTAGAAATAAAAAGAATAGGGAGTAAGGAGGTGGTGACACGTGGCAGAGGAAAAAAAAACCCATTATTATAACATAAGGGGTATAATCGTCATTTAACACCAATTTTTTAGATCTGGTTTTAAATCAATTTCTATCATTTTCATCATTTTCATTTTTTTCATTTCAACAAATTTCATCAACGGTTTTTGCGATCTGCTTCCGATCTGCGTCGGTTTCATTTCAACAAATTTCACCAACGGTTTCATTTCAACAAATTTCATCAACGGTTTCATTTTTTCATCCGGCTGCTTTCCGATCTACGACGACGGTTTTTGCGACGACGGCTTCCGATCTGCTTTCCGATTCATCCGGTGAGCTTCATCCGCGGTTTCCGGTGGCGGCGGTTAGTGTAAGGTGATAAAAAGGGGTTTATATACTGGTGTGACAGTGGCGGTGGATAGATGACGACGAATGATTTTTCCGGCGAGCTTCATCCGGCGGTTTCCGAAAAGGGTATGAAAGTTGGAAAGTATTACGAAAATGCCACCGCGTTTACTTTTTTGGATCCCTTTTTGTTGACTAAATGAGTGGCTAGGATTCCTCCTTATACTTTTTATTTTAAAAACTTTTTACAATAACTAACCCCTATGTTAATATACATATAATATATATATGTTAGTATATATATATTACTAGATTATTGTCCCCCGATAACGCGGAAAAAAATAAAAATTGAATCATAAATTTTATTTTTATGTAGATTTTAATTTATTATGAGAAAATAGTGTTGTACGTAGAATACATATATATATATATATATATATATATATATATATATATATATATGTGTGTATATATATATATATATATATATATATATATATATATATATATATATATATATATATATATATATATATATATTGGGGTTCAATAGGGATCTCTATTTTGCTAGAGATCCAGGGATCACCTTCTCAGCCACAAGATCACCTAAATTGTGTGGCTGAGATTAAAAGTTGACTTTAATGAAATTATAAGGAAAAGACACGGAGGGGTAATATGGTCTTTTTACCTTTTTCTCTTTTTTAGGTCCACGCGCTCCAATCTTAACTTAACGTGTTCCTGATTTTGAAACATAACTTCACCGATTCAGTTTTTAACCTAATTTTTTCGATTGAGAATCGAATTGAACTCTAATTCGTCAATTGAAAAACGAGATAAATCTCTTCTTATCATCAAATTCTTCCGATTAAACATGTCATCCACAGGTAATGTTTTGATTTCTTTTATCAACTGTTTTATACATTTTTTTTTTTTGTGGTTTATTCAGTCACATGTGATTTTGTTTGTTTTTTTATATTTTTGTTGTTCTTTTGTAGGTCGTACTCGTAGAAGTGAACGTATATCCAAAAGAATTGGGTTGAGTAAATTTAAAAACACACCCAGTACTCCTGTTGTTATTGAAGATGTTGTTAATGGTAATGTATCCAGTTTTTGTGTATATATTATTTTTATATGATGTTTTTGTTTTATTTTTTCATGAATCTGTATACGTAGTTACATTTGTTTTGTTCTATGTTTTTATTTTGCAGCTGAAGCACAATCACCTGTGACTGGAGCACAAACACCTGTGACTGGAGCACAATCAGCTGTTTTTGAAGAACAATCACCTGTGACTGGAGGACAAACACCTGTGACTGGAGCACAATCACATGTGATTGGAGCTCAAGCACATGTGTTTGAAGAACAATCACCTACTCCTGTTGTTTTTGAAGATGTTGTTAATGGTAATTTATCCAGATTTTGTGTATATATTATTTTTATATGATGTTTTTGTTTTATGTTTTCATGTATCTGTATATGTAGTTACATGTGTTTGTTCTATGTTTTTATTTTGCAGCTGAAGCACACGCACATGTGTTTGAAGAACAATCAACTGTTTTTGAAGTACAATCACCTGTGATTGGAACCCAAGCACATGTGTTTGAAGGTCCATCTTATGTTTATGACACTACTGTTAGTGAATGCGAGAAAGAGAAGACAACGCAGGTTATGTCTAAGAAGTACACAAGAAGTAAGATTCTTGAAGAAATTAGAACTTCATCATTTCGTCGTTCTACAAGGAGTTCTGCTATTAACTCTGATGATTTATCAAGACGGAAAGAGGTTGTTTGTAAAAGGAAATCAGTTTCTGTTGGTGGTGTTGATGATTCTGTTTTGGTAAAGGTTGCTAAACCGAAGAAATTTTTAGCTATTAGAACTCGCATGTCCCCACATAGTTTATTCATTGCATTGAATAATTTAAGTTTAGAACAGAAGTTTTGTTTAAAAGAAATGGGTTTTGGTGGTTTATACAAGATGCCATGTGATGGGCTTCCTGCACATATTGGTCATTTTGTTGTCGATAATTTTAATCCAAGTAGTATGACTTTGAAGATGAAGAATGGCGTAATTAATATAACTGAGGGAGCTGTTCATGAAATTCTTGGTATTCCTTGTGGTGGGTTGAACATTTGTGATTTAAATGAACTTCCTATGGAGGATCGACCTTTAATTAATCAGTGGTATTCTCAGTTTCTATCTGGCAATAAAGTTCGTGCAACTGATATCTGCAAAGCTATTGTCAATTCTTCTGAAGCGGGAATTTTGTTTAAACTTAATTTTCTGGTCTTGTTTTCAAATACAATGGTTGGATGCCCTAGTTCCGGTTCCTGTGATGTTAAAGTTTTGAAGTTTTTGGACGAATCTGTTGATATTTCTTCTTTAAATTGGTGTCGTTATATTTTAGATTCTTTGGAAAATAGTAAATGTGGATGGCAGAAATATGGGAGTCGTTTATATGGTGGTCCACTTACTTTTCTTGTTGTAAGTTCTTTTCTTTTCTTTATCATTCTTATTATCTATTGTTTTATTGTTTTGTTACTTAATAAATTTTTGGCTTTTATATATAGCTTTTGTATTTTGATTATGTGAAATTCCACTTGGATGACATACCTCGTGGGAGACCTGCAATTCAATTCTGGAGTATGGATAAAATGAAGGCTAGGGAAGATCTTGAAATGAAAGAAGGAGGTTTTGGGATTTGGGATTTGCAACCTGATTATAATCAGTTGATCATGAACGAAGATTTTGCTGTTGATGTTAGTTTTTTTACTTCTTCTTTTTATAAACATTCCCTGAAATGATTAATCACCGGTGATTTTATTATATAGTAACATTCTATAGTTAATCACCTGTTTATTATATAGTAATCACCGATGATTTTATTAAAATTAAGTCACTAAAATGATTAAACTGGTGTTTTGTTTATAAGATAAAATATAAGGGCTTATTAGCTTATTGAGTTTTCTTTTAACTATTTGTTTTTAATATTTATTCTTTTTCTGTGTTTTTTGTTATTTTGATTTTTTTTGTTTTTTTGTTTTTTTTTTTTTAGGATATGGTGCGTAAACTGCAGTCGAAATTTTCCGTTTTGTTGGATGATAAAGATGATATAATGTCATATCTACAAGAAGCTGTCCACAAATTTCCTCTTCATCCAAAAATATTGGATTTTAAAGAGTTGTTTAAGTCTGTTTTTGTTTGTGATGATGATGATATTGAAGATTCAGTTCAAGGAGGTGTTTAAACATTAGTTGTTCTTTGTTAAGTAGTTTGTTTGTTGTTAAGTAGCTTTTTTATGTAACTGATTTATGTTATTTGAATGCTTTTTAGAATTTCTGGACAAGTTATGACCTATCTTTCAATATATTATATTTATGTGCCTTTTAATTTAGATCAACTCTTTTTTTTTTTGTGTATGTTTAAACATATAGGCATTAAACTAATAGTAATCACAGGTGATTACTATAAAAACAACAGAAATCTTCAAACACATTAAAATTGAAACACAAACAAACATATATTAAAATTCAACAAACACAAACAAACAGAAATCACATTTCCTCTTTATCTTTCTGAGATAAGAGGTTTACATACCAACAAACACATTAAAATTCAACACAAACAAACATAAGACAAACAAACAAACATATTGGCTTCATACGAGGCAATCTTTTCATCTTAGACGTCGTATTTTTCCACATTGAACACCAATTTAAGACCAGAGTTTGTTTGTTGCAAGGTTTTTGTGAAGAGCAACATAGTCCCACATCGCAACCCATGTCTTTTTCTCCATTTGTTCCATTCACCATTGATAGTCACATGGCTGGTTGGAACATTCCTTCGTGGGTCGGGGTATGTTTGCATTGCGAATAACCTATTGGTATCATTGGTGAAAACAATGTCACAATATTCATATTCAGTAAGGTTATGTTCCCTTACAAAGTATGCTGGTATTGTCTGCAAAAAATGACATAGTTATTGTTTTTTATATACACAACATATATTAAAGGTAAACCATGATATTATGAATATATAAAAATTATAGAATCACATGTGATTACTTACCACTCTTCCCCTTGTGACTTTGGTGCGATCAAGTTTAATGGCAAAGCAATGAACTGGCATTTTTTTCGGGTTTTTGTTTAGGTTACTCTTTTCTCTTTCATATACATCCTTTATATAGGCAATATGATGGTTAAAAATACCCCTTGTGTCTGCTTTTTTTGAATTGTAATGAGTATAAGCTAGGAGTAGTCTTCAAATGTATTGAATTGTCATTTCCTTTTTCTCTTTTTCTGCATTTTTGCATTGAGTTGTAAATCAATATTTTTTGATAGATGGATGAATGGTTGTATAGATTCTTATATGTTTTCAATGCTTTTTTATTCTTTTTGTGTGGTTCTGCATTTCTGTCACATTTTCCAAAACAATAATATATTATTTTCACATTTACCAATTATATATTATCCAACCACTTGCAATAAAAGCCAAAATACATAATGCATTAAACAAAATTATATGTAAAAACTATAGAATCACCGGTGATTATTAATAAAATCACCATTTTACATACTAAGGCACCAAATGTACTAAGGCAGTAATTGACAAATTAAGGTATTAAGGTACTAAATCACAGGTGATTTTTCTTTATATGTGTAGTCTTTTCCAAATGTGTAATAAATGTAATAAATGTAATATATGTTTTCAAAATGTAATAAAGCAAAAGCTATAAATGCATGAATCTTTTTCAAATTTGTGTAGTCTTATCCTATATAGATGTGTAGGAATCACATGTGATTACTTTTTTTTGTTTTGTTACTGTTTTTCATTCACGCTTTTTGTGTAGGCTTATCCTATATACATGTGTAGGTATCACATGTGATCACTTTTATTTGTGTTTTCTTACTGTTTTTCATTCACTCTTTTTGTGTAGTCTAATCTAGAAACAGTCATACAGTATATAGATTCATAATGTGAAATTATTTTTTAATATAATCATAGGTGATTAACTAGTGAATCACAGGTGATTAATCAACCTTCTTTTAGGCTACGTGTAGATATTGATTTGGTTAAATGTTTTCAAAACTTACATGGTTAAATATTATAGACAAAAACATATATTTTAATAAAATATAGACAGCTTATACGCATTGTTCTTTTCCGTACTTAGACTTCCAGACTTCCAGACTTCCAGAGGGTAGAATTTACTATCTCTGGCATAGTTTCTTCTTGTTCGGAATCTGCAATTAAGATAAGATTATGACATATACCAGAGTACATACGCGAAAAGCACGTCACATATAGTTTTGCAAAATAACTAAAAGTTTTAGAATGACATCAAACCTCTTTTTCAACCATCTGTTGTAATGTAATATATGCTATCCTTGACACGTCCTCTTCCGCCATCTTAATCTTCTGAAAAGTATTCGGAGACGTGATTGTGAAGCAATCATACGAAACAGTTGATCTGAACTTTGGCATATGGACAATGCCTTCATTTTTAGTTCTATACACTGGGTATTTTTTTCCACTCTTTTGAGCATGTTCGTTCAGAAGAGATTTCCACATTACATTCTGATTTGAACCTAAAAAGAATGAAGATATTTTGCTTTAATTAGTGTTTGTTACTGTTGTTTCTAAACACACGTGGGTGCTTAACCATACCGTTGGGGTTTGGATGATTCATCCCGTGGATACCACTAGAGCTTTCACCTTTGGGGCTCACTAGAACAGAAACGGGGTTCTGTAGTTTGCCAGATGTGATTTCCTTAACTATACCTTTCGGGTTTGGATGATTCATCCCGAGGATACCACTAGAGCTTTCAGCTTTGGGGCAAACTAGAACAGAAAGGGGGTTCTGTAGTTTGCCAGATGTGAGTTGCTTATAGCTACTTTGAAATGCTTGGTCGATCACGAAAATGTTTTTTGGTATTACAGCCTTTGCACAATTCCCCGGTTGATCAAATGGGTCCTCGATCTGTAATCACCGATAGTAATAAAATTAGATCAACATATTTTATTTGACAGAGAAAAGTGTCTGCATGTCAACACATATTGACCTGTTACTCAATCCGCCCATCCACATAAATAAGAGATAGAAGACGTACAAATAGAGCATATTTGTGAGGATAACCGATTTCTTCCCATTTTCCAGTTTTTGTACTAATTTTTAGATTCTGACCCGTCACACTTATGCCGCAGAACTGAAAAACAACAAACAAACAGAGATTATAGCGATTTTTAAGAAAACATAAACAAATTATAAGAAACTTACCTTTTCAAGAAATGAAATAAAAAGTTCAGACAACGAGCTTTTGTTAGGTATCCTCGACATATTAGCTTTAAAGCTGTCTATGTTGCTACTACAAATTTTTTCGATATTTTTCTCAGCAATAGCTCTCACACCTGTTTCACAAATTGTTGCCGTATTTAGTTTTTCACAAAATGCATTTCATTTTCCAAACACATAAAAAACAAATACCTGTAAGATCATCAGCCATGTTCCCTGGGTAAACTTCATTAAGAGGGGGTAGAAGGGGAGGGTCACAAGTCTGAAAGAAACGAGATTATAAAACCAATACATGAAAACAAAATATTGGAGACAGAATCGTAAACATATATGTGATAAACAGTAGAAATGGTAAGAATCACCTGAAAATGGAATATAACGAGTAAGGTAAGGGAAAACGAATTCAAAGTTCCGGTTTTAGGATCATTGATACTCTGCGCTTTTGCCCATTCTTTGACCTACATATTATCATTAATAATAAGCATATGATAATATGAAAACGTTCTTTTATATAATCACTTTATATTCTGTAGAAACATACAATTAAGACTAAATCACGGAAACGTCCATCAATTTCGTTTATCCAATACAACATTCTTGCCTTCATTTGACTGCTTAAGTTGTTGAGAGAGATGTCACATGAAATTTTGTACTTGTCGCTAACACATTTCACGATTGGCACTCTTGCATGTTTAATATAAGTAATCGCATTGAATCCGCCTGTCAATACAGTCACAGGTGATTAAACCAACATTTTGAGGCTACATGTAGAAATCGTTCATATAATCCCATGTGTCATTTTTGGTAGTTGTATTTGGCTTTTATATCTAAGATATTTCTTAAATAAACAAAATAATATGATTCTTTTTTTTTTTTTTTTTTTCATTTTTATAAACAAAATCACAGGTGATTTTAATCATTTTAGTGATTTTAATTTTATTTGATATTATATAATATAAGTCATACCTATTCTTTCCATAGCTTTTGTAACTTCTTCAAGTTCATTTTTGTCATATTTTTTTCCCGCGTAAGAAATGGAGATATCTAAATCTCCGCTTCTCGAGAAGAGGTTAGACGCAAACGAACCAAATGCCTCAACTGTGGCACCTAATTTTAAACAATCGAAATTCAGAAGTTAGATAAAACGACTAAAGCTCGAAATGAACCAAATGACTCAACTGCATTATCATTATTTTCAAATGTTTTGAAGAATTTACCTTTAAAAACTTCCAGACTTTCAACTATGGCTCGAATATCACTCATAACATGTGATCGTTTTGTGCAATCATCCACTGTAGGGTTGACTAGTTGAAGAACATCCCTCAGGGTAGTTTCCAATGAATAGCTGGAGTTCATATCTGACAGGTTTCTAATATTTAGTTGGAGTTTGAGCCCTAAAATTGGAGAGAAGGGGATATGTAAGGGCTTTTATATAAAGGCATATTAATTCCTCCGTTTCAAACATTTTAATCTTTATAAACATTCTGTAACATTCTATAGTTAATCATCTGTTATTTTATATAGTAATCACAGGTGATTTTATTAAAATTAAGTCACTAAAATGATTAAAATGGGTAATCTGGAATTTTTATGGCTTTTAATGTAAGTGATTATGAGCTTATTACTTTTTTATTTAGTCATAATTAACAGTTACAACTTCATTAAAGACTACTCCTTTTTATATCCAAAATTACGACTTTACTTTGTTCAATGAATTTAAATGTCATTTAATTTTTCTCTGTTTGTGCATCTGAATTGTAATGAGTACAAGCTAGAAGTAGTCTTCAATGCATTGAATTGAAGACTACTAAGTCACAGGTGATTACTAAGTCACATTTTATCATATCCACACATACACAAATAAAGTAAAAATTACTAAAATATGAACATCAAAATATTTAGAATATATCATATCCACATCGAGACAAATAAAATGTAAATCAGAACACCCAACCCATTTGAATAAACATCCTAGTCTTACGTTCTACCGTGTAACATAGCTTTTTTGAGAATTTCATTCCTTTTAACATTTGGTAGCTTGTTAAAATCATCAGCATGCTTTTGGATTTCAGATCTGAGTAGATTAGTATCTGACAAAAGCAACTTTGTTGCAAATTTCCTTCTAAGTGCATCAAGCTGGGGCCTCTGCTTTGCTTCAGTATTGGCGATGCCACATTTCCATTTCTTTATTTCTTGCCCCATGTAATTTTCCATATGTAGCATTGCAAATATTCCGCAATCTATGTTATTCTTTGATGTTCTCCATGTCATCTCTGCTCTTTCAATTTCACAGTCATTCATCTTGAGAAGGCTTTTGTGTTTTATCGTATCAAGATATTCTGTAAAGAGTGTTTTCTGTAAAACAAGAAAAGAAAAAAAAAAAACAATATAAAACTTAAATTAAAAACCTAAAAATTTACATGATATAAAGAAAAGGAAAAAATATATATAGTAATATCTAATGTTATCCTATAGAATCACAGGTGATTTATTAAACATTGTGGTGATTCTATATTGTTTACATTAAGAACTGTTTGTATAATAAAAAAAAACAATACAATCACAGGTGATATTTTTACTTACAATTTTTAAAGGGATTGCGCCATATCTATCCATTTCACCATTCTTGCTATTGTCAATTAGTAGAATCTTTGGATGCTTTAAGTTGAAAACAATAAGAAAAAAATGTTTTGACATATTAATGGGGAAGAATACCTGTCAAAAATAATTCAAATATTAAAACAAACATATTAAAAATGAAAAAATAAAGAATTATTCATAAATAAATAAAAAAATATATGTACCAAGTCGATGTCCTTTAACGTCAGAAGCTTCTTATCATTGTTCATATTTCGTTTCAAAGTTTCAATGAACTCTTCAATTTTTTGTTCTTCCGTAAGGTGCGTGTCAGGTAAAACTTTTGGGTCCTGGACAACAACAAAGATGAATTTAAAACAAATTACTTTAAAAACATGATGATATAAAACTAAATAACATTTAATAAGATGAATTTTAAAAATTCAAATTAAAAACTTACAAAAGGGATTGTCTTAAAGAAATACCGACGTAATGATCCGTCACTTTTACGTTTTTCTTCATCATTTAGCATAGTAGCCCAACAATCAATCACAATAACATCAATCCATTGCCCAACAGTTAACGTTTCTATTTGCTCATACATTGCCAGACTTTGATCATCTTCAGAATTAAAAACAAATGTGCTGAAAGAAATAAAATATATGTTATTCAAAAAGTAATATCAAATCACATCTAATAAATAAACATAAAAATAAATAAAAAACAATTATAACTTTTTTTACTTACATACTATCCGCAGTCATAGAAAAAAGCGCATCAGAAATTTTCCTCTCTAAGGCTGTAAGTTTTTCTTTGACATCCGTCTTACGATTATGATATGGTGATTTTTCATAATGAGCTAGATGAGTGATACGTTTTTTTTCTGGTTGAAAAGGGGTAATGAATGAAGGATCATCGTTTTCCACAACTTTTTTTTCCCCTTTATGAACCGTTTTTTGTAACTCATCTGCATTTGGCTCACCTTCTTCAACTTTTTGTTCCTTTTCCTTCACATCAACCCTTTTTTGTAATTCTGCGGCATTTGGCTCACCCGTTCTTGACCCACCGGCTTCAACTTTCTGTCGTTTTTCATTCACATCAACAGATTTTTTACCATCTTCTTTTTCAGCTTCCTTTCTCTTCATACCAACAGAAACTTGCAATAGCTCTTTTTCTTTCGGGTTTAAAGTTGTTGTATCAACAGGAGACTGTTTTACTTCCAATTTTTCTATTTCAGCTTCCTTTCTCTTCATACCAACAGAAACTTGCAACACCTCTTTTTCTTTCGGGTTTAAAGTTGTTGTATCAACAGGAGACTGTTTTACTTCCAATTTTTCTACACCAATGTCTTGTTTAATGGTAGTTATTGTTTCTACGCCAAAGTCTTGTGTCATACCAATAGAGAAACTAGGATAAGATGGTTTTACGATATCAACTTTTCCTGAACAAGTTGTTTGACCAAAAACAAATTAGATAAAATGTTTTTTCTTTTTTCTTTTTTTCCAATCACAGGTGATTTAGTTAAAAGTTTTTTAAGATAAAACTTATTAATAAAATTAGAGGTGATAAAATGTACCTTTTTTCAAGTCTTTCTCCACCTTTTCAACTTCAGCTGAATTTTCACGATCAACATTCAGTGATTTAGAAGAATCCTTTACCTTTTCACCAACAGCTAAACAATATAATAAAATAAAAAAGATTAAGATAAAAGTGTTTTAAGAGAAAAACTTTTTATAAATAAAGTCATTGGTGATTACTCTTTGCTTCTCCTTTTTTTTGTTTTTCATCAACTTGACGGTCAATTGTCTGTTGGACACCTGGCTCGTTCAGGAACTGGGTATCGATATTTGCCCATACAACATCTCCATCTTTTGAAAATCCAGCAACAGCTAAACAATATAATAAAATCAAAAAGATTTTAGATAAATGTGTTTTAAGAGAAAAATTTTATAAATGAAATCACAGGTGATTACTCTTTGTTTCCCCTTTCTTTTTTTCTTCTTCAACTTTACGGTCGACTTCGTTGAAAAATTGGGTATTTATTGAAAAATCTATTTTCAATTCTTTGTCCGCCTCTTCAACTTCAACTGGTTTTTCAGCATCAACATTTAACGATTTTAAAGAATCCTTTACCTTTTCACCATCAACAGCTAAACAATATAATAAAATAAAAAAGATTTAGATAAATGTGTTTTAAGAGAAAAATTTTATAAATGAAATCACAGGTGACTTACTCTTAGGTTTTGTATTCTCTATATGGTCTTCAGTTGTACGGTCGACTTCGTTCAGAAACTGGGTATCTATCGAAGAAACTATTTTCAAATCTTTGTCCGCCTTTTCAGCCTCAACATTCAACGAGACCTTTTCACCATCAACAGCTAAACAATATAATAAAATAAAAAAGATTTAGATAAATGTGTTTTAAGAGAAAAATTTTATAAATGAAATCACAGGTGACTTACTCTTAGGTTTTGTATTCTCTATATGGTCTTCAGTTGTACGGTCGACTTCGTTCAGAAACTGGGTATCTATCGAAGAAACTATTTTGAAATCTTTGTCCGCCTTTTCAACTTCAATTGGTTTTTCAGCCTCAACATTCAACGAGACCTTTTCACCATCAACAGCTAAACAATATAATAAAATAAAAAAGATTTAGATAAATGTGTTTTAAGAGAAAAATTTTATAAATGAAATCACAGGTGATTTACTCTTAGGTTTTGTATTCTCTGTATGTTCTTCAATTGTACGGTCGACTTCATTCAAAAATTGGGTATCTATTGAAGAAACTATTTTCAAGTCTTTGTCCGCCTTTTCAACTTCAATTGGTTTTTCAGAATAAACATTCTTTTCATCAACAGCTAAACAATATAATAAAATAAAAAAGATTTTTTAATTTATTTTTTTCTCCAAAAAAACACAGGTGATTTACATTAATTGAATTTAATAAAATGTACCTATTTTCAAGTCTTTGTCCGCCTCTTCAACTTCATCTGGTTCTTCAGCATCAACATTCAGTGATTCAAAAGAATCCTTTACGTTTTCACCATCATCAACAATATTAAGATGATCATAATTTGTACACTCGAGTGTATATTCAATATTCTGAGATGACGATAAATCAACTGCAACTTTTTTATTCTTCACTGAGTCATTTTGTTGAACTTCTTCACTGAGATTACTTGCACCACAACCAACAACGAGAATAGATTGAAATTTGGCTTTTTGAAGATTTATATCTTCGTTGTGTGGGTACATTTTTGAAGCTTCCTCTAAAAGAGATGTTATGTCGTTTTTTATTTCTTTTAGAAATGATAACTTTCTCTCTAGTTTTCCAACAAAATACTGCAAAAAATATTGCAAATAGTTATAATACAGATTTGTACAAATAACACTATTTCTGTTCAGTAATGGAGTAACTACTCACACAATTTAATCAGTTCTTAAGCCCAAAATAATAACATCATTCAAATAACACTTATTCTGTTCAATAATGGAGTAACTACTCACACAATCACAGGTGATTTTCATATAAAAATTACCTCAGAAGCAAATTCCTCGTTTTTTAAAGCTTCTCCAAATGGAGGTTCCACGTCTCCTCTGCCAAAACCGCCTTGAAGGATTTCTGCGTCTTGTCTATCACTCATTTTTTGTGAATCCCAACCGAGAATAGCAGGACGTGTTCGTGCAACATTTAATTTGCTACACTTTATTGAATCCAAGTACAAAAGCTACAAATACATGAAAAACATATGTTAAATATATACTCATTTCTCAAGAGAAAAAAATACATGAAAAGCATGTAATTTGAAAGCTCAATCACCTGTGATTGAAGCACAATCACCTGTGACTGAATTAAAATTTCATAATTTTGACACTACTTCTAATGAGTTATTGTAAAAATAAACTTACAGTGAGGAATGATAGAGGTCCAACAAAAAAACTGTTTATAACTTTTGTCCAATCGTTTTTGCATTCTCGCAAAGCATTCATTACCAAGCTGCACCAGTTTATGTTTTTGATATCTACACCCTCTGTTATGTAGTCCAGAATTTTCAGCAAACATGAACCTGAGGGATGGCATTGAACCATCGTGTTCATGAACAAAACTAAGAAGTTTAACTTAAAAGTTATTCCTCCTTCTCGAGAATGTGTAATTTTAGCTAACACTTCTCGTGGCCTTATCTTCGCCCCAACCTCAAACTGTTTGTGCCATTCAACAATATACGGATCTTCTTTTGAAACAGCCTCCAACTCCTCCAATTCCCTTCCTCCATTGGGAATACCAAGCATGTCGTGTATTAACTCAGATGTAATGTTAATGACATGACTCCCAACAGTTAATGTCATTTTTTTTTGGTTGAAGTTACTTGCTACGTACATTCCTAGTTTTCCCGGTATGCTATCTAAAGTCATGGCAATTAAGTCCCCAAACCCCATATCAACTAAATCTGACTTTTGATCTGTACTTAAATCCTTGATTGCAGTATACAGGGACTTAGGTGACATTCTAGTCCTAAGTGAGTCAAACTTAAAGCCTAAAGTCTTAACCGGTTGGGACACTTTTTGACTAACTTTTTCTTTTTTGACAACTGTTCTTCATTTACAGTTTCTAATTTCAGTTTTGCACTTTTCTTTCCTAATTCTTGACTCTCTTCTTTTATGTCTTGAGAAAATCGCTTTGCACCACGGTAGATCTTCTTCTTCCTTGGTTTCTTTTTCACATCCTCGCTGTCTTGTTTTTTTCTTTTTTTTAGGACCTTCTTGACAGGAGATGTTTTTTCCTTTCCGAGGTAGCTGGCCAGTGTTTGATCATCTCGTAATTGACCTACGTTACACAAATAAAAAAATTAGTTAAGCTATATGTAATTAATGAACATATATTTATCAAATTTTTGTCATGTGTTAAGCTATATGTAAAACAAGTAATACCTGAAGTTGTCCCTTCGTTTTTCAGAAGATTATCTTCTTCATTTGATGATTCATCTTCTTTGTTGTCTAAATAAGAATAATAAATAACAATAGTTATAACTACTTTAATTGTTTCATATAAACAAACAAATTTTTAAACAGACTAATGTTACATTACTAAACATTACTAAACATTTGTTAATTTAAAAACTATATAGTCACAGGTGATTACTAAACATTTTTGGTCACATTTTACATGAACATACTAAGGAACTAAATTAATAAATTCACAGGTGATTACTAAACATTTTTAGTGACATTTTACATCATTCTTATAACACTATTTTTGGTCAATAATGGTGTAACTACTCTCACAATCACAGGTGATTTCATATAAACAAACAATTTTCTAAAACAGAAATATACCTGAATCACTTTTATGTTTTCTAGAAGTATACGTTCTTCCACAATGTTTATCCACTGATGAACAAACAACTGTAAATAAAAAAAAAATTATAAGTAGTGATTAAATATAATTTTTCAAAAAAAATAAAATAATAAATAAATAAATATCATATTACATTTAACTATGTCATTAACATAATTTTCGTCCGTTGGTTCACCAGTTATATCTGAAATGTAAAATTTATATAACATAAAATAAATTTAAAGAAAAAAAAAAAAAAAAAAAAAAACGATTATAAACAAAACGTAAAACCCTTACTTGTCGATTTTTTGTCTTTCCGAACTGTGTTTCCATCAAAAACAACAATGGCATTATTATTGTTTGATTTTGGCGATGATTTATCGGTTGACTCCATTGAAATTTCAAAGGAATTAGAAAACGTAAAACAAGGGTTTGTGGGAGGGAAAGGGTTTTGTCGGAGTGAACGGGTTTGTTTGTTTTTGGTAAGAATGTTTAAACGTCAAAATGACGTGGGATATAAAGGAAGGAAATAAACCGTCATTTAGTTTTTTTTTATTTTCTTTTTTTGCAAATATGAGCCTCAAGTTTTTTTCTTAAGACTTTGAGCAATTTTTTTTTTTTTTTGGTTATGATTGAAATTTTTATAATGTTTAAGTAGTGAAAATCACATGTGATTTGAACATCAAGTATTAAAAAGGCAATATCACATATGATTTAATTTAGCACACAAATAGTCATTTGTTAAACAACAAAATATGTTAAAATATCATACGATAATTTTATGTATCATGTGTAAGTTGTTACAACCATGTGTAAACCGTATCAAGGTAGTCAAAATCACATGTGATTTTTATGTGATTTAACAACGCTAAACCTTTTTCTAAACCATGTGTATTTGCTCAAACTCCATGACTTGAATCACATTAAAATTCAAACACAAACAAACATATATTAAAATTCCACAAAGACAAACAAACAGAAATCACATTTCCTCTTTATCTTTCTCAGATAATGAGGTTTACATACCAACAAACACACTAAAATTCAACACAAACAAACATATTCGCTTCAAACGAGACAATCTAGAAACCTAGAAAACAGTAGGAAGTGGCTTCAAACGAGACAATCTAAAGTTTTAAGCTTGGGGGAGAATTTGAACATTGAAAATCAACTGGTCACTATTAGTAAGTGGCTTAATCGACTTCGTGAATTGACAGACCGAACCATAATCAATCCCATGCTTGTGCATAAATGCCTTCCAATCTCCATTAATCACCATATGGTTGGTAGGTCCAGGCGTCCTTTTGTCAAGATAGTTTGTTAAGTCGAACCACGTACCATATGGGTCATCTTCTGTGAAGATGACATAGCATACATCAAAATCCAAGAGGTTGTTATCCTTTACAAATTTTGATGGTATGGTCTGCAAAAGGTAATATAATTATGACATTTACATTAGCAAAGTTTATAACAAGGTTATGTATACTTACCAGTTTGTTGCTCTCGATTTTTTTCTTTGTTAGCGTAATAACAGAGCTGTCTATCGCAACCGGCTGGACAGTTCTTCGCGTAACAACAAAGTCGAATTCGCTGTCACTGCTCGAATCGCTTGAAATGTCTATCACAACTTGCTTACTGCTAGACATTTTTTTTGAAAGTTAGACTGTAAATTTGTTTTTGGTTGAAAACTTTATTGAAGACTACTCCTTTTTATAGCCAAAAATACCTCTTTCTTTTTTCAATTTCTTTCAATGCATTGAATGGTCATTCAATGTTTTTGTTGTTTCTACTTTTTGTATTGTAATGAGTACAAGCTAGAAGTAGCATTGAGTTGTCATTTATTTTTTGATGGATGGATTGATGGATGGATGAATTCGTATATGTTTTCAATGCTTTTTTTTATTTTTTTTGTGGTTCTTCCTTCCTGTCACATTTACCAAAACAAGAATATATTCTTTTTCACATACAAATTACAATAAAAAAATATTTAATTTCAAATACCAAGTACATATTCTCCAACCACTTGCAATAAAAGCCAAAATACAGAATTCATTAAACAAATTTATATGTACAAAGTATATAATCACCGGTGATTATTAATAAAATCACCATTCTAAGGCACATTATTAATAAAATCACCGGTGATTTCTACTTGTACCCAAGTCACTGAAGAACCTAAACAACATTTAGTTGGTACAACTTATAACAACAACGTTAAACCTTTTCTAAATCACCGGTGATTTCTACTTGTACCCAAGTCACTGAAGAACCTAAACAACATTTAGTTGGTACAACTTATAACAACAACGTTAAACCTTTTCTAAACCATGTGTTTTTTTGTTCAAAGAAATAGAACAACAGATAACATACATAACGGTCATTTTATTTAAAACTAAAGATAGACGGGAAGAGCAGATAACATTACACAACAACAACACAATTACAAACTACCATGACTTCAAAACTAAGAGAACAGTATTTTGCCAATTTCAATGTTTAAGCTTAGTGGATCTCTTTAACTTTGAAAATCAAATAGTCAGTAGTAGAAAGTTGCAGAATGAACTTCTTGAATTGACAGACAGAACCATAATTAAGACCATTTTTCCTCATTAATTTCTTCCATTCTCCGATCATCACCATATGGTTGGTAGGTCCAGGCGTCCTTTTGTCAAGATAGTTGGTCAACCTGAAATACTCACCATCTAGTTCATCTTCTCTGAAGCAGACATAGCACTCATCAAAGTGCAAGATGTTATCCCTAACAAATTTTGCTGGTATGGTCTGCAAAAGGTAATATCATTATGACAGTTACATTAGCAAAGTTTGTTAACAAGGTTATGCATACTTACCAGTTTGTTGCTATTCATTTTGTTCTTTGTAAGCGTAATAACAAAGGTGTCTTCGCTTTCATGTACATTCTCGTTATCTCTAGTGTTTGTGCCAACATCATCGTCACTTTCACTGTTAGTATCGCTTGTCAGGTCTATCACAACCGGCTGGGGTTTTGGTTCAGTGTATGTAATTCTAAGGGGGCTTGGGCATGGGATATCACTGTCACTGCGAGACATTGTTTTGAAAGTTAGTTTGTAAAACTGTAAATTGTGTTTTGGTATACAACTTCATTGAAGACTACTCCTTTTTATAGGCAAAATTAGCTCTTACTTTTTCAACTTTCTTCAATGCATTGAAATGTCATTCAATTTTTCTCTGTTTATGCATTTTAATTGTAATGAGTACAAGCTAGAAGTAGTATTCAATGCATTTAATTGTCATTTATTTTCTCTCTGTGTTTCTGCATTTGATTTTACATGAATCTGTATTTTTTGCATTGAATTGTAAAGTAATATTTGATGGATGTATGGATTAATGGTTGTATAAATTTGTATATGTTTGTAAAATTATAGAATCACCGGTGATTATTAATAAAATCACCATTCTAAGCTACATTATTAATAAAATCACCGGTGATTTCTACTTGTACCCAAGTCACAGATAACATAGAAGTTTGGGGCATTTAGTACTTAAACTTGAACGTAACTTGATAATATTTGTATAGCCTGATTATGACAAAAATAAAATTTGTGTTCACACTTCAAGTAACAAAAAAAAATTGGATGTGTGTAAATACAATAACTCAAAACATGGTTTAAATAAACTTTTGTCATTATCAATAAAATCACCGGTGATTTTCCTTTTTCAACTTTCTTCAATGCATTGAAATGTCATTCAAAATTAGCTTCAACTTTCTTCAATTAATAATCTTTTTTATAGGCAAAATTAGCTCTTACTTTTTCAACTTTCTTCAATGCATTGTAATGTCATTCAATTTTTCTCTGTTTGTGCATTTTAATTGTAATGAGTACAAGCTAGAAGTAGTCTTCATTGCATCTAATTGTCATTTATTTTCTCTCTGTGTTTCTGCATTTGATTTTACATGAATCTGTATTTTTTTGCATTGAATTGTAAAGTAATATTTGATGGATGTATGGATTAATGGTTGTATATGTTTTTTAATGCTTTTTTTGCTTTTGTGCTTCTTCTTTGGTTTCACATTTACCAAAACTAGAATATATTCTCCAACTACTTTCAATAAAAGCCAAAATACATAATGCATAAAACAAAATTATATGTAAAAACTATATAATCACAGGTGATTTTCCTTTATAATTTGTTATTTATGGATATGTAAACAAACCGAAAATACACCAAACCGAAAATATTCTCACACAAAATATTTTGTCATCCAATAATATAAAATCAAAGGTCATTTCAAATAATATTCAATTAGTAAAGTAACATATTTTGTCAGGTACCGACATTCGAAGTTTCATAATCCGATTCTTCATCACGCAATACATAATCAACTTCATTTGCAGCGGCATTTGATGTAGTAGTTTTCTGTCTCTTTCTTTGGTTTGACAAAGTATCATAAGTACCATAATCTGATTCTTCTTCACTTACATCTTTATATGCTTGTCTCGCAACTTTTTTTCCTCTAGTCTGTCTTTGTGCAGTTGGTTGGACATTCTGCTGTTGAAGTTGTTCTTTTCCGGATTGGTTTGCAGCATTGATTTCTGTTGTTGTTGTTCCAGTATTTAGAAGCCGTTGAATTTGTTGTTGTTGTTGATGAGTTAGATGTGGAAGTTTCTGTAGATTTTCAAGCTCTATTTCAAATCCTTTACATGTTCTTCTGTCGTGAGTATTAACAATTAGTTCACATAATCCACACGTTCGATATGGTCTTTCATTTGCCTTTTGTGCTCTTTCACCGTACCCTTGCATCCTTGAGTTACTTCCGCTTCCTTTGTTTTTTATACCTTTTGGATTATGGATCAAAACTTGGTCTGGTTTTTTGACTCCAAGAATATCTTCCATCATTTCGGTTTTGTTCTTTTCTGGGACATCTTTTTCAACTTCAATCTTGAGATTTTTTAGCTTTTCAACAAAGTAAGCTAGCTTTTCTTCATCATTTCGTAAAACAGCTATGCAACTTTCTACACTGCGGCATGCTTCATTCGCTAGTTTCTGGCATTTTTCGGTTAAATTACCTTCATATCTATGCGTTTTGTTCCTAACACTAGGTGGAATTAAGTCTCTTTTCCAACGTCTTGTTATATACTTTTCTGGTATTTCGTCTATGCCACATGATTGTAAAACACAGAATATATGTCTACAGAGTATTCCACAACGTACAAAGTGATTACAGGTACAAACGTAAGTTTCATCCGCTATGTTATGTTTGACCTGTAATATAAAATCTATTATGATCACAGGTGATTACTATAAAATAACATCAACATACTAAGATTACTATAAAATAAAAGGTGATGTTTAGTAATCACATACTAAGGCACTAAACTAATATAAATCACAGGTGATTAATATAATAACATCAACATATTAAGATTTACTATAAAATAAAAGGTGATGTTTAGTAATTACATACCTTAAATGTTGCTTCTTTTTTAACTTGAAGTTGAATTTCCGTTGCGCCTATCTCAGAAAACGGGTCAACATCCTTTCGTTCCTGGTTTTTTCCTTTTCCTTTTGTTTTAGCTCTGTAATTCTGTTGTTTGTCTTTTGTTCTTTCTTTAATCATCATAATCTCACAACCTTCTTCTGTAGTGATTGAAATTTGGAAGCACAACCAAAGAGAATTATCAATTTCTTCTTGTACCAAAAAAAATATTTCTTTTGTGTAAATATTTCTTGCATGTTCCTCGATTGGCCATCTTGTTATCAATTTTGGTGTTTTGCTCAATGTTTGATGATCTAAAATTTCTTGTTCATGTCTCTGCTTCTCCATTGCAGATTCAAAGAGATTCATAAAATTGATGAGTGTTGATCCATAACTTGTGAAGTGATTAAAGAAGGAATTCTCACTTTCTGATCGTGATGTTGTTCTCATTAAACCGCACATTTCATATTCAATGAAGTAAGCGGGAATCCAAGTTGATCTTATCTCAAACAATTTTTCCAGCCAAACGTTGTCTTCTAGATTAAATTCTTTCAATAAAGAAATCCATTTTTGTTCAAAAACTTCAGGTTTATGATATCTGTTCCATATCAGTTGATGGAGTCTCGGTCTGAAATTAGTGTGGTCGATTATGTTTCTATCAATCTGTAGTAAATAAAATAAGTTATTGAACATTTCAGTTTTATATATGAATAAAAACAAGAATAAAGTTCTAAAATCACCGGTGATTAATATAACATATGGTTACATTTTATATCAACATTCTAAGGCACATTATTAACAAAATCACCGGTGATTAATAAACATATGGTTACATTTTACATCTACATACTAAGGCACCAAATGTACTAAGGCACTAATTCACAAATTAAGGTATTAAGGCACTAAATCACAGGTGATTTTTATTTATACTTTGTTAACTACAAAATTTTTAAGAACCTTAAATGTATTAAGGTATTAAGGCACTAAATCACATGTGATTTACCTTTATAATTCGTTGAATATAAAATTTAATAAAATTCTAATAACATGTAAACACAAAAATAATTTTTTTTTTTTGTACCTTAACTGTGAATTTTGTGACGATATGCCACATGCAAAGTCGATGCTTTGTTTCTGGAAAAACAGTTGCAATTGCTCTTTTCATTGCAGGATCTTGATCGGTTAATATTATTCTTGGTTGCTTCTTGAAGGCGTCTAAGAATGCCTTTAGCAGCCAAATGTATGTTTCTGTAGTTTCATTTCTCAGCATACCAGCACCAATTGTAACACACTTTTTGTGATTATCGATCGCAGTGAATGGAACAAATATCATACTGTACTTATAAATCATTAAAATCACATGTGATTATCAAATTTACAATTTCTTTAAAAAAAAAAAAGATCTAAGTTATAATATACCTGTTTGTACAATAAGTTGCGTCAAAAGAAATTATATCACCAAATTCTTTGTAGTTTGCTTTTGCTGTTTCATCTGCCCAAAAGAAACATTCTAACTCGCTGTTTTTTATATCACAGGAGAAGCTGAAGTCTTTCACATATTCTTCTCTGTTTGTGAGTTTGGTGACAAGCATTTGAGCATCACTTTCTCCAATAAAAACATTCAAATCCCTTTTGAAGTTTTTGAAATCAGTTTTCGTCCCACTCACATGTGAATAACCCCCTTTTGTATTACAATATAGATTGTAAGAAACTGTTGCCCCATAATTAGAGTCTGCCATTTGTTTCATAAACATCAATTCTGGCATACCTAATTTTCTATTTTCCTTAGAAAGATGCCTATACTCTATAGGGTTCAACGGGTGGTTGTGTTCTTCAACAAAGAGGTGCAGCTTATATGTGCTAGTACAATCTACAAGTTTAATCATGATATGAGCATTGCATCCTGTTACCTGGAAAGTCGATTTTCTTTTAAGCTTCCCACTATTTGCTGGATCCAATGTGTTGATATTTATACTTGGAGGATCACCATGTTTGTTGCAACGAATATACTTGGTCTTAATCATTCCACTTTTTGTTTTTTTTGATGATGATAATTTTATATCAAATCCCGACTTTATTGCATACTCTTTATAAATTCTGAAACTCTCTTCAAATGATCCATAAATTTTTCCCCTGATTGGTTTGTCGTCATCTTTAACAAGGGGTAACCAATATCGAGAACCACCAGGAGTCTCTATGTTGTTGTTATCATTTGAATATGCTGTTGGAGTGCTGTAATGTGAACCTGTAAAGTCAAAGGTAATTTACATCAACATACTAATCCATATTATTAACAAAATCACCGGGGATTATTAATCATTTGGTGGCATTTTACATGAACAATCTAAGGCACATTATTAATAAAATCACCGTTGATTTCTACTTGTACCCAAGTCACTGAAGAACCTAAACAACTTTTAGTTGGTTCAACTGTTAACAACAACGTTAAACCTTTTTATAAACCATGTGTAGTTGCTACAACTGATTAAAATATTGCTCAAACACCCATCAAATGTTTTTTTGTTCAAAGAAGTACAAAACAGTCACTTTATTAAACAAAATTATATGTAATCACCGGTGATTACTAAACATATATGTTTAAACATTCTAAACTAAATTTACATCCACAAACTAAACAAAATTATATGTAATCACCGGTGATTACTAAACATATATTTTTAAACATACTAAACTAAATTAATACATGTTTAGTAATCACATACTAAGGCATTAAACTAATAAAATCACACGTGATTACTTACTTTCCAGTATCTGGTTATTGATGTTGTTTTCATTGTCATTATTTTCCAAATTATTGTTGGTTGTTGAATCCCCTCTTTCTTCAATAGTTTCTTCTGAAATTAGCGTCATTATCTGCAATTAAAAAAAAAAAATCAGATCTAAGAATCGATTGTTAAAATATCCTTCAATCGATTGTTAAAAAAAAAATCGGATCTAAGAATCGATTGTCAAACCTTCAATTGATTGTTAAAATTCGGATTACAATTGATTGTTAAAATTCGGTTTTAAAAATTGATCGAGATTCAATGACGGTATACTTTTTGATTCTTTGTTCTTAAGCGCGTGGAGTTAAAAAAATAAAAAGGTATAAAGACTAAAATGCCCCTCCGTGTGTTTGATGGTTAATGAAATTGTGTGGCTGGAGTGATCTCTGGATCTCTAGCAAAAAGAGGATCTCTATTGAACCCTCCCCTATATATATATATATATATATATATATATATATATATATATATATATATATATATATAATATATATATATATATATATATATATATATATATATATATATATCTATATATATATATATATAGGAGGGTTCAATAGAGATCCTCTTTTTGCTAGAGATCCAGAGCACCCTCCCAGCCACACAATTTCATTAACCCTCAAACACACGGAGGGGTAATATGGTCTTTTTACCTTTTTTTTTTTTTAACTCATTCATAGCCACGCGCTTAAGAACAAAGAAACAAAAAGTATACCTCATTGAATCTCGATCAATTTTTCAAACAGAATTTTAACAATCAATTGTAATCCGAATTTTAACAATCAATTGAAGGTTTGACAATCGATTCTTAGATCCGATTTTTTTTTTAACAAGAAGGATATTTTAACAATCGATTCTTAGATCTGATTTTTTTTTTTAATTGCAGATAATGACGCTAATTTCAGAAGAAACTATTGAAGAAAGAGGGGATTCAACAACCAACAATAATTTGGAAAATAGTGACAACTGAAAACAACATCAATAACCAGATACTGGAAAGTAAGTAATCACGTGTGATTTTATTAGTTTAATGCCTTAGTATGTGATTACTAAATATGTATTAATTTAGTTTAGTATGTTTAAAAATATATGTTTAGTAATCACCGGTGATTACATATAATTTTGTTTAGTTTGTGGATGTAAATTTAGTTTAGAATGTTTAAACATATATGTTTAGTAATCACCGGTGATTACATATAATTTTGTTTAATAAAGTGACTGTTTTGTACTTCTTTGAACAAAAAAAACATTTGATGGGTGTTTGAGCAATATTTTAATCAGTTGTAGCAACTACACATGGTTTATAAAAAGGTTTAACGTTGTTGTTAACAGTAACCAACTAAAAGTTGTTTAGGTTCTTCAGTGACTTGGGTACAAGTAGAAATCAACCGGTGATTTTATTAATAATGTGCCTTAGATTGTTCATGTAAAATGCCACCAAATGATTAATAATCACCGGTGATTTTGTTAATAATATGGATTAGTATGTTGATGTAAATTACCTTTGACTTTACAGGTTCACACTTACAGCACTCCAACAGCATATTCAAATGATAACAACAACATAGAGACTCCTGGTGGTTCTCGATATTGGTTACCCCTTGTTAAAGATGACGACAAACCAATCAGGGGAAAAATTTATGGATCATTTGAAGAGAGTTTCAGAATTTATAAAGAGTATGCAATAAAGTCGGGATTTGATATAAAATTATCATCATCAAAAAAAACAAAAAGTGGAATGATTAAGACCAAGTATATTCGTTGCAACAAACATGGTGATCCTCCAAGTATAAATATCAACACATTGGATCCAGCAAATAGTGGGAAGCTTAAAAGAAAATCGACTTTCCAGGTAACAGGATGCAATGCTCATATCATGATTAAACTTGTAGATTGTACTAGCACATATAAGCTGCACCTCTTTGTTGAAGAACACAACCACCCGTTGAACCCTATAGAGTATAGGCATCTTTCTAAGGAAAATAGAAAATTAGGTATGCCAGAATTGATGTTTATGAAACAAATGGCAGACTCTAATTATGGGGCAACAGTTTCTTACAATCTATATTGTAATACAAAAGGGGGTTATTCACATGTGAGTGGGACGAAAACTGATTTCAAAAACTTCAAAAGGGATTTGAATGTTTTTATTGGAGAAAGTGATGCTCAAATGCTTGTCACCAAACTCACAAACAGAGAAGAATATGTGAAAGACTTCAGCTTCTCCTGTGATATAAAAAACAGCGAGTTAGAATGTTTCTTTTGGGCAGATGAAACAGCAAAAGCAAACTACAAAGAATTTGGTGATATAATTTCTTTTGACGCAACTTATTTGTACAAACAGGTATATTATAACTTAGATCTTTTTTTTTTTTAAAGAAATTGTAAATTTGATAATCACATGTGATTTTAATGATTTATAGGTACAGTATGATATTTGTTCCATTCACTGCGATCGATAATCACAAAAAGTGTGTTACAATTGGTGCTGGTATGCTGAGAAATGAAACTACAGAAACATACATTTGGCTGCTAAAGGCATTCTTAGACGCCTTCAAGAAGCAACCAAGAATAATATTAACCGATCAAGATCCTGCAATGAAAAGAGCAATTGCAACTGTTTTTCCAGAAACAAAGCATCGACTTTGCATGTGGCATATCGTCACAAAATTCACAGTTAAGGTACAAAAAAAAAAATTTATTTTTGTGTTTACATGTTATTAGAATTTTATTAAATTTTATATTCAACGAATTATAAAGGTAAATCACCTGTGATTTAGTGCCTTAATACCTTAATACATTTAAGGTTCTTAAAAATTTTGTAGTTAACAAAGTATAAATAAAAATCACCTGTGATTTAGTGCCTTAATACCTTAATTTTGTGAATTAATGCCTTAGTACATTTGGTGGCTTAGTATGGAGATGTAAAATGTAACCATATGTTTATTAATCACCGGTGATTTTAGAACTTTATTCTTGTTTTTATTCATATTAAAACTGATATGTTCAATAACTTATTTTATTTACTACAGATTGATAGAAACATAATCGACAACACTAATTTCAGACCGAGACTCCATCAACTGATATGGAACGGATATCATAAACCTGAAGTTTTTGAACGAAAATGGATTTCTTTATTGCAAGAATTTGACCTAGAAGACAACGTTTGGCTGGCAAAATTGTTTGAGATAAGATCAACTTGGATTCCCGCTTACTTCATTGAATATGAAATGTGCGGTTTAATGAGAACAAAATCAAGATCAGAAAGTGAGAATTCCTTCTTTAATCACTTCACAAGTTATGGATCAACATTCATCAATTTTATGAATCTGCAATGGAGAAGCAGAGACATGAACAAGAAATTTTAGATCATCAAACATTGAACAAAAAACCACAATTGATAAAAGATGGCCAATCGAGGAACATGCAAGAAATATTTACACAAAAGAAATATTTTTTTTGGTACAAGAAGAAATTGATAATTCTATTTGGTTGTGCTCCCAAATTTCAATCACTACAGAAGAAGGTTGTGAGATTATGATGATTAAAGAAAGAACAAAAGACAAACAACAGAATTACAGAGCTAAAACAAAAGGAAAAGGAAAAAACCAGGAACGAAAGGATGTTGACCCGTTTTCTGAGATAGGCGCAACGGAAATTCAACTTCAAGTTAAAAAAGAAGCAACATTTAAGGTATGTAATTACTAAACATCACCTTTTATTTTATAGTAAATCTTAATATGTTGATGTTATTATATTAATCACCTGTGATTTATATTAGTTTAGTGCCTTAGTATGTGATTACTAAACATCACCTTTTATTTAGTAATCTTAGTATGTTGATGTTATTTTATAGTAATCACCTGTGATCATAATAGATTTTATATTACAGGTCAAACATAACATAGCGGATGAAACTTACGTTTGTACCTGTAATCACTTTGTACGTTGTGGAATACTCTGTAGACATATATTCTGTGTTTTACAATCATGTGGCATAGACGAAATACCAGAAAAGTATATAGCAAGACGTTGGAAAAGAGACTTAATTCCACCTAGTGTTAGGAACAAAACGCATAGATATGAAGGTAATTTAACCGAAAAATGCCAGAAACTAGCGAATGAAGCATGCCGCAGTGTAGAAAGTTGCATAGCTGTTTTACGAAATGATGAAGAAAAGCTAGCTTACTTTGTTGAAAAGCTAAAAAATCTCAAGATTGAAGTTGAAAAAGATGTCCCAGAAAAGAACAAAACCGAAATGATGGAAGATATTCTTGTAGTCAAAAAACCAGACCAAGTTTTGATCCATAATCCAAAAGGTATAAGGAAGCGGAAGTAACTCAAGGATGCAAGGGTACGGTGAAAGAGCACAAAAGGCAAATGAAAGACCATATCGAACGTGTGGATTATGTGAACTAATTGTTAATACTCACGACAGAAGAACATGTAAAGGATTTGAAATAGAGCTTGAAAATCTACAGAAACTTCCACATCTAACTCATCAACAACAACAACAAATTCAACGGCTTCTAAATACTGGAACAACAACAACAGAAATCAATGCTGCAAACCAATCCGGAAAAGAACAACTTCAACAGCAGAATGTCCAACCAACTGCACAAAGACAGACTAGAGGAAAAAAAGTTGCGAGACAAGCATATAAAGATGTAAGTGAAGAAGAATCAGATTATGGTACTTATGATACTTTGTCAAACCAAAGAAAGAGACAGAAAACTACTACATCAAATGCCGCTGCAAATGAAGTTGATTATGTATTGCGTGATGAAGAATCGGATTATGAAACTTCGAATGTCGGTACCTAACATTGAATATTATTTGAAATGACCTTTGATTTTATATTATTGGATGACAAAATATTTTGTGTGAGAATATTTTCGGTTTGGTGTATTTTCGGGTTTGTTTACATATCCATAAATAACAAATTATAAAGGAAAATCACCTGTGATTATATAGTTTTTACATATAATTTTGTTTTATGCATTATGTATTTTGGCTTTTATTGAAAGTAGTTGGAGAATATATTCTAGTTTTGGTAAATGTGAAACCAAATAAGAAGCACAAAAGCAAAAAAAGCATTAAAAAACATATACAAATTTATACAACAATTAATCCATACATCCATCAAATATTACTTTACAATTCAATGCAAAAAATACAGATTCATGTAAAATCAAATGCAGAAACACAGAGAGAAAATAAATGACAATTAGATGCAATGAAGACTACTTCTAGCTTGTACTCATTACAATTAAAATGCACAAACAGAGAAAAATTGAATGACATTACAATGCATTGAAGAAAGTTGAAAAAGTAAGAGCTAACTTTGCCTATAAAAAATTATTAATTGAAGAAGTTGAAGCTAATTTTGAATGACATTTCAATGCATTGAAGAAAGTTGAAAAAGAAATCACCGGTGATTTATTGATAATGAAAAGTTTATTTAAACCAGTTTTGAGTTATTGTATTTACACACATCCAATTTTTTTTTGTTACTTGAAGTGTGAACACAAATTTTATTTTGTCATAATCAGGCTATAGAAATATATCAAGTTACGTTCAAGTTTAAGTACTAAATGCCCCAAACTTCTATGTTATCTGTGACTTGGGTACAAGTAGAAATCACCGGTGATTTTATTAATAATGTAGCTTAGAATGGTGATTTTATTAATAATCACCGGATTCTATAATTTTACAAACATATAAAATTTACAACCATTAATCCATACATCCATCAAATATTACTTTACAATTCAATGCAAAAAATACAGATTCATGTAAAATCAAATGCAGAAACACAGAGAAAATAAATGACAATTAAATGCATTGAAGACTACTTCTAGCTTGTACTCATTACAATTAAAATGCACAACAATTAAAAATTGAAAAAGTAAGAACTAATTTTGCCTATAAAAAGGATAGTCTTCAATGAAGTTGTATACCAAAACACAATTTACAGTTTTACAAACTAACTTTCAAAACAATGTCTCGCAGTGACAGTGATATCCCATGCCAACCCCCTTAGAATTACATACACTGAACCAAACCCCAGCCGGTTGTGATAGACCTGACAAGCGATACTAACAGTGAAAGTGACGATGATGTTGGCACAAACACTAGAGATAACGAGAATGTACATGAAAGCGAAGACACCTTTGTTATTACGCTTACAAAGAACAAAATGAATAGCAACAAACTGGTAAGTATGCATAACCTTGTTAACAAACTTTGCTAATGTAACTGTCATAATATTTACCTTTTGCAGACCATACCAGCAAAATTTGTTAGGGATACAACATCTTGCACTGCACTTTGATGAGTGCTATGTCTGCTTCAGAGAAGATGAACTAGATGGTGAGTATTTCAGGTTGACCAACTATCTTGACAAAAGGACGCCTGGACCTACCAACCATATGGTGATGATCGGAGAATGGAAGAAATTAATGAGGAAAAATGGTCTTAATTATGGTTCTGTCTGTCAATTCAAGAAGTTCATTCTGCAACTTTCTACTACTGACTATATGATTTTCAAAGTTAAAGAGATCCACTAAGCTTAACATTGAAATTGGCAAATACTGTTCTCTTAGTTTTGAAGTCATGGTAGTTTGTAATTGTGTTGTTGTTGTGTAATGGTATCTGCTCTTCCCGTCTATCTTTAGTTTTTAATAAAATGACCGTTATGTATGTTATCTGTTGTTCTATTTCTTTGAACAAAAAAAAACATGGTACCGTGATTTAGAAAAGGTTTAACGTTGTTGTTATAAGTTGTACCAACTAAATGTTGTTTAGGTTCTTCAGTGACTTGGGTACAGTAGAAAATCACCGGTGATTTATTAATATGTGCCTTAGAATGGTGATTTTATTAATAATCACCGGTGATTATATACTTTGTACATAAATTTGTTAATGAATTCTGTATTTTGGCTTTTATTGCAAGTGGTTGGAGAATATGTACTTGGTATTTGAATTAAATTTTTTTTATTGTAATGTTTGAAAAAGAATATTTCTTGTTTTGGTAAATGTGACAGGAAGAACCACAAAAAAATAAAAAAAAGCATTGAAAACATATACGAATTCATCCATCCATCAATCCATCCATCAAAAAATAAATGACAACTCAATGCTACTTCTAGCTTGTACTCATTACAATACAAAAAGTAGAAACAACAAACATTGAATGACCATTCAATGAAAAAAAAAAGGTATTTTTGGCTATAAAAAGGAGTAGTTTTTCAACCAAAAACAAATTTACAGTCTAACTTTCAAAAAAAAATGTCTAGCAGTAAGCAAGTTGTGATAGACAGTTTCAAGCGATTCGAGCAGTGACAGCGAATTCGACTTTGTTGTTACGCGAAGAACTGTCAGCCGTTGCGATAGACAGCTTTGTTATTACGCTAACAAAGAAAAAAATCGAGAGCAACAAACTGGTAAGTTAGCATAACCTTGTTATAAACTTTGCTAATGTAAATGTCATAATGTTATTACCTTTTGCAGACCATACCATCAAAATTTGTAAAGGATAACAACCTCTTGGGATTTGATGTATGCTATGTCATCTTCACAGAAGATGACCCATATGGTACGTGGTTCGACTTAACAACTATCTTGACAAAAGGACGCCTG
>CAJVGC010000432.1:52627239-52683749 GCA_910822075.1 Senecio squalidus
CGTCTCATCAAGCACATTGATTCTGTAGCTTATCAACTCCAACTCCCGCCTGTTCTTCCCAACGCTCATAACGTGTTCCATGTCTCACACTTGAAAAAGTGCCCATCCGATGAGACCATCGTTCACCCCACCCGACGAGGTCAAGATCGACAGCAAGCTCAATCTCATCGAGGAACCGCTCGAAGTTGTAGACCGAAAGGTCAAGCAACTCAATCGAAGCCGTGTTCCTATCGTCAAAGTTCGCTGGAACTCCCGACGTGGTCACGAATTCACGTGGAAACGTGAAGACCAGATACGTCAAAAGTACTCTCATTTTCTTTCAAGGATACTTCCGCCTGATGTGACGAGTCAAATTTCGGGACGAAATTTCTTTCAACCCGGGGATGATGTGACAACCGTCTAAAAATCAGGAACTCGTTCGGTTATTCTATCGGCGAAATTCTCTAGTTACTCCTTTATCATGTTCACTCGTGTGACAATCGTCCCAAGTTCGGGGAATTCCTTGGTTCGAATCTTTCGTTACTCTTTTGTGTTCATATTGTTCTAAGTTCGTAATTACTATATCCGTATTTTTGTCGGAACTTGTGTCGGAATAATTTCCGGAATCAAATTATAAGTCCTAATACCAATAAAATCACTTTTTGAACTTTCCTAAGTTCATAACTAATCATACTTAAGAACTTTCAATCAACAAAAAGGTCCAACGAAGCAATAACGCAAAAACGAAAAATCTTGAAGCTGAAAAATTGCCCGGTGCGCCGCACCCCATCAATAGGTGCGCAGCACCTGGCTCCAGATTTTCAAAAATGTTACAATTTTAGTCCTTTTCTCGTTTTACACACTCACCACCCACTTTGACCAATCAAAAACGAGCAATTACTGCATTTCCTGTGTCCCAAGAGCAGAATATCATCACTATACCTAATTCATTTTTATTTTTCATTTATCAAAAATCAAAACACACACTCATTTACACCTAGTTCAAGTTTCTCTCAACTTTCTCTCTAAAACTCAAGAAAAGCCAGTGATATTACACCACTAAAAATCATTTCTAATCCATACAAATCGTCCCTTTCATCAAGAGAAGCAAGTGGGTATTGTTATTTCGAAAAAGGACCACCGTTGTAAAGATTTTTGAAGACCAAATCCGACCAAAAACTCATCATCCAAGCTTTTCCTCCGGTAGATTACTTTCTTTTACTATTCTTACATAAATAATCAATTGCATGTAAGATCTAACGGTTAAAAATGAGTTTTCATGCAAATCTTTGACTTTTTATGGTCAAAAACGTTTTTAATCGAAAAACCCTTTAAATCCACGAATCTGTAAATAAAAATGTTTTAGAAACTGTTAAAATGAGGTTTTGAAAGATACTTACTAATTGCATGTACAATCTAAACAACAAAAACGAGTATTTGTAAAGATTTATGTCATTTCCATACAAAAACGATTTTTATCTAAATAATACTTAGATCTATGATTTTGTGGATAAAAGTTGTTTAGAAACTGTGAAAACACTATTTTATAAAGTACCTACTGGTTGCATGTCGAAATCCTTAAGTCACAAAGCGTTTTTAACAAGAAAAACACAAAACGGGAAATGGACAGCAGCTAGGTGCGCCGCACCTGTGCCCAGGTGCGCAGCACCGAGCTGCTGTTCTCCCGAAAATCGACGTTTTAACTCGTTTTAAGAACACGTTTACATTCTGGACTTTTACCGCTATTACCTGTGGACTGAGATAAATAAAACTAATAACATTAGTGACTTGTATTGGACTATTTGGACTATATTATATATGTTATTGCATTTTAGGTGATTTGTGGGCGGAAGTGGTTGTGTAATTTTTGGACATAAAATTTGGGCGCGGAAGCGCTGCCCAAATTTCCCTAGAAATTACGAAGCCACTTCAGTAAGCAAAAGCACCTAAGACGTGATAATCAAAAACAATAAACTTTCAAACTAAACACAACGTTAATCGCTTCGGACCAAAATTTCGGAACAAAATTGGATTTAACCTTTATTCACGAACAAAAGTCACGTAATCTCTTATATGTATAAAGAACATAACAAGAAGTTAACTTTTGAATTATATTGGTAATTCTTAGGCTTTCCGTGATTTCCGGCTCCTTTCCGACCGCCTCCGAGTTCAATTCTCTTCGCAATCCGTGAGTTACAACCCCACGCTGTTTACTTTTTTATACTTTTAAAACATTATTTGGGGAAAACATAAGATCATGTTTTGTAACTTATAAACATTATTTGCAAACTATTGGTATTTATTGAAGCATGTTCTAAACTTTGAATCTTGAAACATTTTAACTTGGATCCTACAAACTATCATGCGTATTTGTGTTAATGCCTTAGCAGGATAACTAAACTAGGATGCTTGTTAGTAACCAATCCTTGATGGATATATAAGCCCGTAAGATCTCTTGAATGTTTTTAGTATCCCTAATTAAATGCCCGTTTTTGTATCTCTCTCTCTTATACACTATTAGCAATAGCCGTTAGTCATATGGGTATCGATACTTAGGAGGGGTCACTCCTTACTCAGGGTTAGCGTCCCAAGTACATATTACTACCTCACTCATTGAATTACTTTATTAAATATTTTTGGGCTAGTTTCTCGACCATACAATCGGTTTAGTGTATACTTACTACTTATATTATGCCAAGTGATTGATACAAGGTACCTTTAGTTAAGTTAAACACATATCCCATACGCATATACATTATTTTAGCGCTTGATCCCGCTTTTACATTATTTTAGCGCCTGATCCCGCTTTTACATTATTTTAGCGCCTGATCCCGCTTTAACATTATTTTAGCGCCTGACTCCCGCTTTATCATTATTTTAGCGCCTGGTTTCCGCTATAACTACTATGCGAGTTTATTTACTCACTTTACTCGCTTACTTATAAACTTTTACCATCTACTTCCTATTTTTGGTAACTTTCTATTTCTGGTAACTTACTATTTTTGGAAACTCTTTCAAATCCTAAACTGTAACTCACTCACTACGTTTTGTAGTTGACACTTTATCTTATGTTTCAGGAAATTAATGTAAGCATTCGGAATGCATGGCAAGGAGGGTCGATATGGTCACGTGAGGCGCTTAATGGGAAAGACCTTCATATTTTGGGAATTTTTGTTTAAAAAAATTTGTATTGTACTCTAAGTTAAATCGTGAACTACTTGGTTGCTTTTCGAAATGTTGTATCTATGATCTTTTAAATTTTCAATTTGAAGGACTTGAATCGTTTATATTTGCTTACGACCGTGTAATGATATTCCAGCTCTCACGCCCCGTGTTTCCGCTTTAGCGGGGTGTGACATTCAATTTTAATGTGTTTGAAGATTTCTGTTGTTTTTATAGTAATCACCTGTGATTACTATTAGTTTAATGCCTATATGTTTAAACATACACAAAAAAAAAAGAGTTGATCTAAATTAAAAGGCACATAAATATAATATATTGAAAGATAGGTCATAACTTGTCCAGAAATTCTAAAAAGCATTCAAATAACATAAATCAGTTACATAAAAAAGCTACTTAACAACAAACAAACTACTTAACAAAGAACAACTAATGTTTAAACACCTCCTTGAACTGAATCTTCAATATCATCATCATCACAAACAAAAACAGACTTAAACAACTCTTTAAAATCCAATATTTTTGGATGAAGAGGAAATTTGTGGACAGCTTCTTGTAGATATGACATTATATCATCTTTATCATCCAACAAAATGGAAAATTTCGACTGCAGTTTACGCACCATATCCTAAAAAAAAAAAAACAAAAAAACAAAAAAAATCAAAATAACAAAAAACACAGAAAAAGAATAAATATTAAAAACAAATAGTTAAAAGAAAACTCAATAAGCTAATAAGCCCTTATATTTTATCTTATAAACAAAACACCAGTTTAATCATTTTAGTGACTTAATTTTAATAAAATCATCGGTGATTACTATATAATAAACAGGTGATTAACTATAGAATGTTACTATATAATAAAATCACCGGTGATTAGTATATAATAAACACCAGTTTAATCATTTTAGTGACTTAATTTTAATAAAATCACCGGTGATTAATCATTTCAGGGAATGTTTATAAAAAGAAGAAGTAAAAAAACTAACATCAACAGCAAAATCTTCGTTCATGATCAACTGATTATAATCAGGTTGCAAATCCCAAATCCCAAAACCTCCTTCTTTCATTTCAAGATCTTCCCTAGCCTTCATTTTATCCATACTCCAGAATTGAATTGCAGGTCTCCCACGAGGTATGTCATCCAAGTGGAATTTCACATAATCAAAATACAAAAGCTATATATAAAAGCCAAAAATTTATTAAGTAACAAAACAATAAAACAATAGATAATAAGAATGATAAAGAAAAGAAAAGAACTTACAACAAGAAAAGTAAGTGGACCACCATATAAACGACTCCCATATTTCTGCCATCCACATTTACTATTTTCCAAAGAATCTAAAATATAACGACACCAATTTAAAGAAGAAATATCAACAGATTCGTCCAAAAACTTCAAAACTTTAACATCACAGGAACCGGAACTAGGACATCCAACCATTGTATTTGAAAACAAGACCAGAAAATTAAGTTTAAACAAAATTCCCGCTTCAGAAGAATTGACAATAGCTTTGCAGATATCAGTTGCACGAACTTTATTGCCAGATAGAAACTGAGAATACCACTGATTAATTAAAGGTCGATCCTCCATAGGAAGTTCATTTAAATCACAAATGTTCAACCCACCACAAGGAATACCAAGAATTTCATGAACAGCTCCCTCAGTTATATTAATTACGCCATTCTTCGTCTTCAAAGTCATACTACTTGGATTAAAATTATCGACAACAAAATGACCAATATGTGCAGGAAGCCCATCACATGGCATCTTGTATAAACCACCAAAACCCATTTCTTTTAAACAAAACTTCTGTTCTAAACTTAAATTATTCAATGCAATGAATAAACTATGTGGGGACATGCGAGTTCTAATAGCTAAAAATTTCTTCGGTTTAGCAACCTTTACCAAAACAGAATCATCAACACCACCAACAGAAACTGATTTCCTTTTACAAACAACCTCTTTCCCTCTTGATAAATCATCAGAGTTAATAGCAGAACTCCTTGTAGAACGACGAAATGATGAAGTTCTAATTTCTTCAAGAATCTTACTTCTTGTGTACTTCTTAGACATACCCTGCGTTGTCTTCTCTTTCTCGCATTCACTAACAGTAGTGTCATAAACATAAGATTGACCTTCAAACACATGTGCTTGGGTTCCAATCACAGGTGATTGTACTTCAAAAACAGTTGATTGTTCTTCAAACACATGTGCGTGTGCTTCAGCTGCAAAATAAAAACATAGAACAAACACATGTAACTACATATACAGATACATGAAAACATAAAACAAAAACATCATATAAAAATAATATATACACAAAATCTGGATAAATTACCATTAACAACATCTTCAAAAACAACAGGAGTAGGTGATTGTTCTTCAAACACATGTGCTTGTGCTCCAATCACATGTGATTGTGCTCCAGTCACAGGTGTTTGTCCTCCAGTCACAGGTGATTGTTCTTCAAAAACAGCTGATTGTGCTCCAGTCACAGGTGTTTGTGCTCCAGTCACAGGTGATTGTGCTTCAGCTGCAAAATAAAAACATAGAACAAAACAAATGTAACTACGTATACAGATTCATGAAAAAATAAAACAAAAACATCATATAAAAATAATATATACACAAAAACTGGATACATTACCATTAACAACATCTTCAATAACAACAGGAGTACTGGGTGTGTTTTTAAATTTACTCAACCCAATTCTTTTGGATATACGTTCACTTCTACGAGTACGACCTACAAAAGAATAACAAAAATATAAAAAAAACAAACAAAATCACATGTGACTGAATAAACCACAAAAAAAAAAAAATATATATAAAACAGTTGATAAAAGAAATCAAAAAATTACCTGTGGATGACATGTTTAATCGGAAGAATTTGATGATAAGAAGAGATTTATCTCGTTTTTCAATTGACGAATTAGAGTTCAATTCGATTCTCAATCGAAAAAATTAGGTTAAAAACTGAATCGGTGAAGTTATGTTTCAAAATCAGGAACACGTTAAGTTAAGATTGGAGCGCGTGGACCTAAAAAAGAGAAAAAGGTAAAAAGACCATATTACCCCTCCGTGTCTTTTCCTTATAATTTCATTAAAGTCAACTTTTAATCTCAGCCACACAATTTAGGTGATCTTGTGGCTGAGAAGGTGATCCCTGGATCTCTAGCAAAATAGAGATCCCTATTGAACCCCAATCTATATATATATATATATATATATATATATATATATATATATATATATATACTTTTACGTTTATACACATATTGTTTATAGTTATAATAACATATACACCTTTATTTTTATACACATGGTTTGATATTTTGTGTATGGAGATTTTAGAATAATAATAAGGTAAATTATAGTCTAAATTAAATTAAATGATTCTATAAATAAATTATAATTATCAATCTGATCTAACGGCTGACATCAAAGAGGTTAATCCATCCAACGGATCTTGCTTCGCCATGTGGCATTTAAGGCCCCTCTTTTATATTATATTAAAGATTAAAGATATGTATATTGTTAGCCCATTTATCTTTTATAGTTTAGCAAAAGCCCAACATTGTATGTTATATAATTGTATACGTTAATGAGATAATTCATTCAACCATTTACCATTCTACAATATATATCGGGCCATATTGCTGCATGGCTTTAATTATTATCTACATTAAATTGAAATAATATTAGTATTTATCCAATACGTGTTTACCTTTTGGCAAATTACTATAATAAATATCTATTAAATAAATAAATAATAATATAAAACATATTTAATTTAATATTTATCAAAAGGAATTTATAAAATTATATTGTCAGGTGTCATTTCTAAAATTGTCTATATAACATCTCCAGTATTGTTTCAATCCCCCTTTATATATATATATAAAAGGAGTCTCTTTTAAGAGTTCGGATTTAGTCTAAGTTAGATGTATACTAAATTATTCTTATATACTTTTTATTTAATTATCCTTTTCACTCCATTATATATTTTCACATGTTTTTACATGTACATTATAACCCGAATAAAAATCATCGTGTAATTGTACCTAAACTCTAGTGGTGAAGAAATAATAATTTATCAAGCCTATGATAGAAAACTCACAATGACTGAGCAATTGAGCGGATCTACAGAATACTTTACACACCATTTAGACTAGTTTCAGAGATTTTGTGATTTACTCTCATAAAATTCGTGAGGTGTTTGGTTATGCTTTTTAATATTGCTTGATAATTTCTTTGAAATATAGTTTTTGTTTGAGGGCAAACAAAACGGTAAGTTTGGGGGTATTTGATATCACATATTTATAAACATATTTATATGCGATATTCGGTCGATTTTCATATTAAACATGATGGATATGATAGGTTTTTGCATTTAACCGTGTGAAAATATGTTTTATTGAGATAACATGTTAATTTGACCGGGAAGTGAAAGATTGGTCGAGAAATGCAAGTAAAAGGGCGAAAGACAAAAATATTGTGAAACTGGTAGGGAGTACGACGCAGTCAACAAAATTCATCACGCAATAAGCTTCTAGAAATCATACCGCGACGTAGTAAAGTAGCGCACTGCGGCCCATCGGGTGTTTGTGCTGGTATCGAATTAGGTAACTAAGATATTGCGGGGCAGTGACTTGGTTGGTGGGGGGTAGTGAGGTGTTTTATGACAATCCAGATTTCTTCCTATAAATACAAACTGAAACTTCACAAAAATTATTCAGTTTTTGGCATTCGATTTTGGAGTTCAACATTCGGTTTGGGAGCCGCAAGGAGAGTTTGAAGCTTAGTTTTGAAGTCTTATCTTCAACATTAACGTTTTAAGCAGTTCTTACGTTACTTAATCGAATCATTGGTATTATGTCTACTTCTTTTCTATTTATTTACTTTATTATGAACATGAGTAGCTAATAACTTTACCACTTGTTTGGTAATGGACCTTTTTGTGATGATTTAACTTATTATGATTGAATGTTTTTAGGTGCTTATGTTTAATCGAAGAACATTTATTGTTTACGTGTTAAATATTATTCAAAGTTTAATACACACAATCGAACTTCTGATAGTTGGATACACACAATAGCAAATTGGAAAAAGTTGATACATTCTCTTACACTTATCACTTTTATGTATTGTTTTGATAATATATAAGAGACTTCCTTTAGTATAAAATTCTTGCACCGCCTCTTGTTACAATGAAAGAATACATGAAATATGACAGATATGATCACAAGAATTCTTACTTGTTTATGTTGGTACTGTTTTTGTCTATGTTGCGTTTACGTTTCTCCACCATGTTTATTTTTCCTACGAGAATGAGTGTATAGGTCTCGATTTTGATAGGAAAAGGTTATGTTTGTAAATTATCTATAGTTTATAAGACAAAATAAATATATAAATATCGTATTACTGGATTTTCTAATTCCTAATTATTTAATAAGGCCATCAAATAATAAGTTAAAATGGGTGTTTGCATAATAATTTATTATAAAATTACGTAAATTTGGAAAAGTTTAACGTGATATCCAAGAAAAATAAGTTTATTAGCTTTTTAACTTTATATAAACTTCTAATTTAAACAACAAAAAGGTTTTATTTTGCTTTAGGTCAGTTTTTGCATAAAATCTAAATCGAACTGAAATTTTCGGTTTTTAAATTAAGAAACTTTTCGTTTCAGTTTGATTTTAGGAATCAAGTTCCATTCAATGTGGTTTTAAATTGAGTTTTTGGACTAAAGAAAAATATGATCAATAAACATCTTATTCATTTTTCATCAAAAATTTATAATTTTGACATATAATTTTGCTATAGTTTTGGCATAAACATTTTAATCATACTATTCCTAATCTATATTATTTTCGAGTTAAACAAACAAAATCATAATGTTTATATTTACTATATCATAAAGTATCTCTTAATATACCCTTTAGCTAATGTATTTTTGTTCACTCTTTGATAAACACCGGAGAACAATTTTCTATTTCGTGCTTCTTAATTAGATTTCGAAAGTGTACCTTTAAATGTAACGCATCGTAAGCAGTTGGAATTAACATAACTCAAAGTGGCCTAATCGAATACTAATCGACCTTGTACTTAGAAGAAACAAGTCACTCGAAACTTTTAAAACCAAAACAGAACCAAGGTTGGACAGCTTAGCAGATAAATAACAAGTACCGCGGGAAGAAAAAAGTCACTCCTAATTTTAATACTTACATACAACGAGTAAGATAACAGAGCTACGTTAAAGCGTCATCTTCTAGGAGAGACATAAATACGAATCATAAAATATTCTCTGGTCTAATCGAATACTAACTGCAGGATTGATTTATTCTAAGTTATAGGAAGAGGGAGGACGACTTAATCAAGCTCAAAATGGACGGTAGATTCCTTTTGGATGTTGTAGTCAGCAAGTGTACGGCTTTCCACAAGTTTCTTACCGTTGAAGATCAATTTTTGCTGGTGAGGGGGATTACCTTCCTTGCATTGGATCATGGCTTTCAAGTTGGCGACGGTGTCTGAGGGTTTGACTACTAGATATAAAGTTTTCTTGGTGAAGGTCTTGACAAATACTGGCATAAACGGACTCCTTTTTAGTACAAGTGTGAGCGTGAATTCGTTTTGGATGTCAAAGTCGGCAAGGCTACAGCTGTCCTCAAGAGCCATATTGTCAAAGATGAGCACCTGCTGATCAGGTGGAATACCTACCTTTTCGTGGATCCTGGTTTTTACTTTGCCGATGGTGTCTGAGCGTTTGACTTCCTGAGAGAAGGTGGTCTTCTCAGTTAGAGTCTTGACACGTATCTGCAACAATCCCGTTGATTTACACATTAGAGTGAGGGTGGATCCCTCCTTGATGTCAAAGTCGACAAGGGTACAGCTGTCATCGAGGACCATTTGGTTGAAGATCAGCGCGAGCTGGTTATAAGGGATACGAATAGCCTCCTTATGGTGGACCATATATTTCAGCTCCGCAATGGTGTGTGAAGGGTTGACTTCTAGAGAGATGGTTGTTTTGGTGAGTGTCTTGACAAATATCTTCATCTGTGGAATGGAAAACAAACACTAATAAGCTAATAAGCCCCTCAAACGTGATACAAACCGTATATTACAAACCGTACATTCTAATCGTTGCTATGCAATCTCAAACTTGATACAAAATTTAAAGAAACATGATAACTGAAAGAATGCATCAGTGAGTCGTGTACCTGATGTCTGGGCGTTTCATTTCCAGGTTGATGATCAAGGTCTTGTCGAAACCCGCTACAAAAGGAAAACAAAGACAATAAAAATGTGAATATTAGGCATACTTTTGGAGTCATATTGTTACTTTCCAAGCTTAAAATTAACATGGATTGCATCAAAGATTTAGGGGATTGTGTTTGTGTGAGCTTATTTGAAGTTTATGTTGAATAAGTAGATTACGACTTATAATATATACGTTTATAACTTTTTATAAGTTGACTTAGCTAATTAGCTTATCAGATAAAATAAGGAGGAAAATCTTACATAAGCTAATAAGCTAGCTTAAATAGACACTAATAAACTAATAAGTCCCCTTCATAAGCTAAAACAAACACGATGTTTGTTTTAGCTTATTTGTGGGCTTTCGGGGGGCGGTGTTTGTTTCGGCTTATGTAATGGGCTTATGAGCTTATGTAAATTTTGATAAGCTCATGAGCTCAATTTTTCCGGCTTATGAGCTTATCAAGTTGAGCTTATGAGCTTAAATAAACCATAAACTCAACTTGAGAAGCTCATAAGCCGAAAAAATTGGTCTTATGAGCTTATCAAAATTTACATAAGCTCATAAGTCCGTTATATAAGCCGAAACAAACACCCCCTAAAATAAATAAAACCCTTCCTATTGTTTGGTTAAGCTTATGAGCTTCATCGTCTAACTTTTTCCTCTTAGAATATTCCAATTACAATAAACTAATAAACCAGGTCAAACACTTAAATAATTAAATTATTAAAGATTTTGATAACGACAACTGATATTAGCAAATCATTAAAATCTAACAAATTAAGAGGTAAAAAACTTGTAAAATAGAACCAAAAAATATTAAGTTTTTGTCAAACCCGTAAACAGAATGTTTAGGGATCTAATTCCATATTTAGTCCATAACATTTTTTTTTTCTTTTGATAAAACTTTTTGCTAATTTCTTAAATTGTAATTAATGTAACTAAGCATATTTTAAATTAAATATAAATCTAAACTATGCTACTAGAACTATTCAATTAAATTGTTTATTATAAAAATTACAAATTACAATGCTTTACATTCTAAAGGTTTAAAAACCTGAAAAGAAACATAATTTTAAAATAAATCAAAACTTAAACCCTAAATTGAAATAAATTACTGAAAAAAATATACAAAGAATAAAGAAAATAGGAAGATTTAATACTTGAAGTCGTTTAAAAAAAATTGGTAATCAGCATCTATGAAGTCGAATTTCCGTTTATCCATTTTTCCTCTTCAATTCCAAGCAAAAAAAAAAAAAAACGAAAAAATAATTTGAGAGAGAGATTATAATAATTCACCCTAACCCTCAAATATAAGTCTATATTTATAGACAGAAAAAGTTACAGCAATAATCCTTCAACTCCATAAACTTTTACTTCAATAGAAAAGCAGCACCACTCTTACAGCAAATGACACTTTCAGTCCTTTGACGTTAACTGCATAAAAACCAAGTAAGTTAGTGAAGGTTAAACTAAGTTAGGACTGAATTTGACGTTATTTTAACATCCTCCCTCAGTCCTAACTCTAAATGGATTAAACAGACCCAATTTTTTACACAAATAGTTGTGTTGATAAGGAGAAAGTCCCTTTGTAAAGATATCGGCTAGCTGCTCATTTGACTAGATTTTAATTAACTTCAGCACCCGAGAACACACTTTTTCTCGTACAACGTGCAAATCTATCTCAAAATGATTAGTCTGCTCATGGAATACTGGATTATTCGCAATCATCATTGCGGCTTTGTTATCGCAGTAGAAATCAACAAGGGTTAAATCACTTATATTCATATCATATAACAAGTTTATTAACCATAATGTTTCACAAGTAGCAGCAGCCATGGCTCGGTACTTTGCTTCTGCAGAAGACCTGGAGACCGTTGGCTGCTTCTTACTCTTCCACGACACAATAGAATTTCCGATGTAAACACAGAATCCAGTAACAGAACGTCTAGAAATTTTACATTTGCCCCAGTCAGAATCAACATACACAGATAATTTAACACTATTAGACCTATATAACTGAATTCCTTGACCAGGATCAGTTTTAAGGTATCTAAGTAATCTTAGTGCTAAATTAAAATGTTGTTGAGTTGGTGCATGCATAAATTGGGACAGATTATGTACAGCAAAACTAATGTCTGGTCTGGTAAGAGTTAAGTATATTAATTTCCCAACCAGCTTTTGATACACAGAAATGTTGGTCAACACATCACTAGATTTACTACTCACTTTGTGAGGCAAAACAGAAAAATTTGCATCTAAAGGGGTAGTAGCAGGCTTGCAACCTAACAGCCCAAATTCATCTAGCAATTCTAGACATTACTTTCTTTGAGATAGACAGACACCCAAATCAGTTTCAATTAACTTAATTCCAAGAAAGTATTTTAAAGCACCAAGATCCTTAATCATAAACTTTGAATTAAGAAACTGTTTTACAACATCAATTTCTTCATTAAAGTTATCGGTTATAATAATATCGTCAACATATACTAACAATAGAACATGAATATGATCTTTATTTAACACATACAGTGAGTAATCACATTTACTCTGCACAAAACCATATTCACATAAACTGGCCGTTAATTTTTCGTTCCACTTTCTAGGGGCTTGTTTAAGACCATATAACGACTTTTTCAGTTTACAAACACGATTATCAGTCTTATCAAAATACCCCTCAGGTAAAGACATATAGACATCCTCATCCAAATCACCATATAAAAATACATTATTGACATCAAGCTGAAATAAAGACCACTTGTTACAAACAACAATAGTAATCATGCATCTAACAGTAACCATTTTCACAACTGGAGAAAATGTTTCCTCATAATCAATGCCATATTTTTTACTAAAGCCCTTAGCAACTAATCGAGCCTTATATCTTTCTATTTCTCCTGAGGCCTTATATTTAATCTTAAAAAGCCACTTACAATCAACAATATTTTTATTTTCAGGTTTTTTAGTTACATCCCAAGTATGATTTCTAAGTAAGGCTTCCATTTCTGTGTTCATGGCATTTATCCAGTTTGGATCTAAACATGCTTCAACAAAAGACTTAGGTTCACTACTTTTATTCAAGTTCGAAACAAAACAAGCAACATCATTTTTCAGCCAAGCATAGCTAACAACTTTATCAACTCCATATATGTGTTTCCCCCCTAAAACATAGTCATCCCACTTTCTAGGGACATTTGTTTTTCTGGAAGATTTTCGGGAATTTGCAGTTTCATTAATAACAGATTCATCCAGATTTTGAAAAACATTGCCCTCAGGGATTACTGTGTTTTCATCAATTTGTGTTGCAGTGGTATTCTCCTCCACAACAGTTTCATGCACATCAGTATCCATCCCTTCATCATCGGGACTTTTTGGGAGTTGGTTATACATGCTATCAAAAAAATTTAAAATGTTTGTAGTGGTCTCAGTTTGCAAGTTTAGATGATCATCATTAGTGGATTTGAAAGGAAATACATTTTCATGGAACTTAACATCTCTAGAAAATATTACACACTTCTGATCAAAACTATACAATTAATAGCCTTTATTAGAGTTAGAATAGCCAATAAATGCACATTTAAGAGACCTACTACTAAACTTATCAGTATTATTAAGTACAGTAGCATAAGCAAGACAGCCAAAACTCTTAAGATGGGACATATTAGGTTTATGGTCATAGAATATATTTTAAGTAAATCATTAGAATACTGTTGTGGAAAAATAAAATTTAAAAAATAATCATTAAATTCGTTAAAAAAATTCACACCACCTTTTTATTGCTAGAATTGGATGTGAAAATATGACGCAAGAATATTAAAGGTGAACCGAAAACGAAAAAAGATAGAGCAATAACGTATCGAGTTTGAACCATTCATTTCAACATATTTACTCCTTAAGATGAAAGAGGTGGTAAATGTTTTTTTTCGTGTAATTAGTTTTGAAATAAAATCGCGTCACGAAACTATTATGATGATTTTCTTTTTAGTTTTATACTGATTCTTTTAAGATACGGGGTAAAAGTGTTGACCAACTAGAAGTGAAGTAGACCATACAAAAACCAGGATAACCCTTTAACTCTTTTGAACCCAAATTCTTATCATAACTTTAACTACAGATTCCATTTTTTTTAATTCAATGGCTGTTTCTAGTTCTTTTCAGACCAAATGTATATATATTTTTCCATTTTTATTGTATTTAATTTTATGCATTTGTTTAACAAAAATCATTTTATTTTATTTTAGTTTTATTTTTTTTGCAGGTTATTCAGTACCACTACACATAATTTCCTCCCCAACTGGATCAAATTTGTTATTCCCTGTAAGCAAAGTTTCATTTTGCCAATTTATTTACTTTTTGTTTTTTGTAAAATGTTATGTTCACTAAGAGGTTATTTGTTAGCGGTATTGAGGTGACCCATTAACTAAGAGGTTATGGTTCAAATCCCGGTCAGGGTAACATATGGGTGTGTTTGTTTATCCCTTCTTAATGTGATCTTAGTATTCGGTTTCTATGCACCACAGATTCTAGGAAAAGTGGTGGTTATAGTCATATGTTATGATTTTTATCGACAACCTTAGTATGAACAGAAGATGTGAATATGTAACCTTTTGCTATATTGACATGATATGCAATTTTGTTGTAAGTTTAATGAGGTTATCAAGTCTGTGTCGGAAATGTAAACAGGCCAATTTGAAGAGTTGTGTTTTTTTTTTTTTTTTTTGGCAGAGAAGATTCATCTGTCCAACAAAAAGAACCCCCAACCAACGGGTCCAAAGATATCGAGCATGTTGTCTTTTAGAAGTTGCAGTGCCCACCATCGATATCCCCCTATCAACTTCAATGAACTCCACACAACATATGTATGCTGGCCTTTTCTTTTCCTTCACTTGTTTAATTTATTTGTGACTCCCTCGATCACGAAATTGCAGTATTAGAAGTTAGATGTCTAAAATACCCTTCATTGATTACGAATAAGGTCAATCTTGGGAACAAGAGATGATTCCATCCAGGGGTAAATAGTTAAATTTTAGCTTGAAATTATGCTAAAAGTCGAATGGTTGCAATTTCAAGGCATGGGGGACTAGGGGACTACTTTTATAGAGGTAGCAATTTCGACCCGTTTACTAATGAATGGGTTAATTTGGGCTGTGTTTTATCTTAAACAAGTCAAATGGGTTGAAAAGTCGCTCACAATCTATTTTTAAGACATGCAAACAGATTATTTTCCCAGATTGTCATACTGATTTCTAATAACAACCTCCATAAACTTTGTCCCAAAGATTATGATTCTTATTTTTCTAATATTTATTTTGTAATCATAATGAACACATTAGCTATATATAATCTTTTTTTAAGAAGTCGACAATGGGTTTGCGGGTCAATCCAACCCCGTACCACACCAAAATATGTCATGTTTCAACTTTCAACCTGTTACCCGACCCACCCATCTTGTCACCTCTAACTGTTACTTATAATCTTGATCCTAAACAGACGTGACATATCAGATGGCATACCAGAGTTAATGCAAAATTTGGTTTTAATGGATCTTGACCCGGGCACAGCCAAGTTGGCAATAGCTATTCTGGGACCTTTTCTGTCAGCATTTTCGTTCCTCTTCATTGTAAGAATTGTCATGTCGTGGTACCCAAAGCTTCCTGTTGGGAAATTTCCATATGTAGTAGCATACGCCCCTACAGAACCGATTTTGACAGTTACACGGAAGGTGATTCCGCCACTTGGTGGAGTTGATGTAACTCCTGTCGTTTGGTTCGGATTGATGAGTTTCCTTAATGAAATATTAGTTGGCCCTCAAGGCTTGCTTGTCCTCCTTTCTCAACAGGTTTAGACTATGTACCGAGTTGTAAAGAAAATATACAATTTTGTGAACCCTTATATTCTATCAATACATCAGTTTACTGTGGTTGTTTGTTATATGAATGGTGATGCTGGTTTTGTTTGTAAAACGTAGAGATATACAATTCGCCCCGTTTACTGATGAACTAGATGGTCTGCTAGAAGACTGTCAATTGTTTGACATGACAAATATCTTAAGTACATAACGCATAATACTCCGTAATGGACAAATCAACCTACAAAAATCCCAACCAACACAAAGTAAACGTGTCTTCTTACAACTTTTTTGTTCTTCATTTGGCGTTATTCGTTTTTCTATAGTTATACTTTGATATCATATATCTAACATTTGTTGTAAAATAACGACAAATTAGCTAACTGTAGTGACTAATACGATATAAGAAAGATAAAGAGAAAGTGAACGTTTTCATCCGAGTTATCTAACAATAACATAGAGACTATGGGACATTTTGTTTTTTCGAATAATAAAGGATTGAAATCATGAATGATAATTGAAGCCACGGATCAAATCACAACACTTAACTTACGAAACTTAGAGCCTAAAATTTAAAAAATGGTTTTGCTAAAAAATGCCGAGAGGGCCGCGGGCATATGTTTTGCCACATTAAATGAACTTAAAATATCCTAATGTGTTGATAAAACGCATTTAATACACACATTTTATTCTATACATTTTTATTTTAAATTGTCGGTCGGTTAACTAAAAAAAAATAACACATGACAAGTTAAATTAAGGAAAAAAACAAAAAAAGGTAATACGTTTTAGTTTTACTTATTTTTATAGTCTATTTTTGTTTATAGTCAAATAGATTTAACAAAAAAACAAGTTACGTAAACTTATTATTGATTTTCTAAAATTATGTGATATAAAGGATCTTATTTAGTATTCTTGGTTAATTATTTTTTTATTCGTATTAATCATCGACACCGTTTGATCAATCTAAACCGTTATTTATCAAAACTTTCTAGGATAGGTAGAATCAAGATTTTGACAATTTTTAAGATAGGTAGAATCAAGATTTTATTAGTAGTTATATTTTTAGAAATTTGCTTAAAATAAAAATAAAAGTTAATTAATTTGCTATACATGAACAATAAAAATTTATATGTCAAATAGATATTCTTTATATTGCCCCGTTTGAATTTTTTCTTTTTTACTCCGTCCTTGGTTGGTTTCATTAACTAATTAGATGGTCTATAATACACACACTTGGTTATTTATGTTCATTGTTTGTTTGTTAATTATTTGAAATTTACTTGATTAATTTTAGCTATGCTAGTTTTGGTTATATAGGAAAATTTAAGTTGTGGTAATATGTAATATAGAATTATATTATATTATACTAATATATCAATTAACAAACTAAACTCTAGTGAATACTAATTTCCAAAAATTTTATATAAATACTTTTTGTAAGAAAAAATCAGTAAAAGTAAAATAGTCAAAGTGGTTAACTACTTAGAGCACGGGGTGTGGGCTCATTCTCACTCGTTCTCATCTTCGTTGTCAACCCACAACGAGCCAACATGCTCGTTATCATACCACGGGGCTTCGTTGTGGGTGATCGTTGTGAGGTTCGTTATTACAATAACGACCCGTTATTGGCTTTGGCTTTTTTTTTTCTCATTAAACTACAAAATAATTATGAAGAATACAAGATAATCAAAACTACAATCTACAAGATAGTTTGCAGGTTTGATAATAGAGATGGAAGGTTTAACGAGAAAGAAGAAAGGGTAATATTGTCTTTTTCAAAACAAATTTACTTTTAACCTTATATTTTAGTTATTTATATTTTTATCTTAAAGTTTTTTATTTATTTAAACTATTAATTTTATATTTTATAAAAAGTTAATTTTGTTGTAAATTTGATTATATGTTATTTATTTGTAGGTTTTTTTTCTTTTAATTAAATGTTATATTTATTTTATTTAATTGTTAAAAAAGAAAAAGAAAACAAAAAAAATTGGTCTCACATCTTCCACAATCACTCACAATCCTTATTATCATACGACCCAAAATCTCAGAATCATGATTCTCACTGCCACGTCGGCAAAAGTAATATCAGAATCACCAGAATCGTGATTATCATACGGGGTGCTCTTATTCTTCTAAGTGAAAGGTCATGTGTTCAACCCTCAACCTTACTTTTTTTATTTAATACTTTTGTTTTTCATATCCCGCTATAACCATTAACTATTATTAATTAAGATATTTAAATTCTATTAAATATTTTTTTTCCTATTTCTCTAATTCTTAACTTCCATCTTTAATATTTTAACTATTAATTTTTAATAACATTATTATCTATTAATAATATTAACTATTAACAACATATTTATAGTATTATTTGTATCAGTATAATGCTTATATATATCTCTTTTTAATAATAATAATAATGATAACAATAATAATTATTATTATTATTATTATTATTATTATTGTTATTATTATTATTATTATTAGTGTAAGAAATAACATGTTTGAGTAGAATATCTTTTAAACGAAAAAAACCTATAGTTATAAATATATTTATTTTACCGGCAAAACCTATTCAACTAATTTTTTTTTTATATAACGAAAAATCCCGCAACAAAGTGCGGGCAATACAAACCTTGTTACATTTCATTTCTCTAATCAGTTTCTCCATGGTTACCGAACACTGGAATTTAATATATTTCTCTGCCAAGTTTATTTCTCCGTGTCAATTAATTTAACTGAATTTCTCCATACCAAACGTTCCCAAAGAAATAAGAATAAACAGTATTGACTATTATTTTGCTGGTCTTATTTTTCACTGCTATTTGATCTATTGCATCGTTTTCAGTTTACATCAAGCTGTTTTATATGTAGTCTTTGTATTTTCTTTTACAGCAACAGCGATTTTTGTCAAGACATTGACGATCTCCCTGAAAATCAAACACTAGAGGTCTGCGACTCCCTGATGCTTTCGAATGATCAAAAGCTTGCGTTTTCTTTTTGTTTATTAGTTGTTGAATTATTATTTTTACTTTCTACAGATGAATATTATCGGAAAAAAGACCATCTCCATGGAAGTAATACCCTTAAACACCATCGGGTGTGTGAGAACTAGGGTCGAACATATGGAGAATCTTCCCCTTGACGAGCACGCACTGATTTTCAATGAAATGGTTCTGGATGAAAGCTGTACTCTTTTTGACTTCAACATTAACGAGGGATCAATCTTTATGCTTATGCGTAGTTCAAAGGGATTGATGAAGATACATGTCAAAACCCTTACGGAACAGACCAACTTCTCTCTGGAAGTCAAACGCTCACACACCATCGCTGACGTGAAAACTATGATCAAATCTAAAATAGGTATTCCCCTTCACCAACAAGTGCTCATTTTCGACAGTGGTATCCTTGCTGACTTGAACATTCAACAGGAATCCACCCTCACACTTGTGCTAAAATAGAGTATATTTATGCCAATTTTTGCCAAGACGGTGACTGGAAAAACCTTATTCCCGGAAGTCAAAGCCTCAGACACCGTCGACAACTTGAAAGCCAAGATCCGTGTTAAAGAAAGTTCTATACCTCAGAGATGCAAAGACTGATCTTCAACAGCAAGCAACTCAAGGAAGCCCGTACACTTGCTTACTACAACTTCCTAAACTGGAGAATACAAGATGACTCAAAAATAGGGTTTGTGTTCTGCAACGACTATGAGTCCAAAATTCATATACCTTCATTTTTCAGAATTGATTTTTTTTCGGGAAATATTATTGCTTGGTCAACTTAACCTGACTTGACCCAGTTTGACCCGCGATAAATTTAATGCATTACGGTCTGTTACCCATATCCCCATTTTTACTTTCATTAAACTCGACACCCTCCTAGCTGGTTTGCTCAGGAAACACATTGATTCTAGAACAATGTTTGTACTTACTTTGTAATTACTAATATGTTAATTTTTACCCCTTATCAGTGGTTTATAAATGCTATTTTGCTGTTTTATGCTTCCATCAAAAGGTTGTTCTTGTTGCTCAACATATCAAACAGGTGATGTCTTTTTTATATTCTCAAAGACAAATGAATCGAAATGAAAACTGAAAGCTGATATTATGCTTCACCGACTTTATGATGTGCAGATTATGTGCATCGTTGAACGACTGCACCTTCAATTTCATATTTGTTTGATTTAATCCCTTTGCATTGTGATTAACTTTTTCCATCAAATATCAGAAATTAGTAATTCTTTCGTAGAACATGAATTACTGCGATATTGGCTGCAACTACATACTTGGGTTCTAATGATTTTTGCACAGGTGGTTGTGATTTTATGGAACAACGGATATCATATCATAATCACATAGTATATGCCAAAGTGGGAACAAGAAAACTTGAACATATCTTCTTGCACTACTTTATATTCCAGGTGTATGTTGTAGCAGCATACTGGATTATAATTTATCTATGACGAGTCAGATTAAAAAAGCTTTCATTAAGATGATTCATATTGAACGGCTTAAACAAATTGAGAGTCAACCCAACCCCAATTGACCCACTTTGACACGCAGTAATTTAACGCATTATAACCAATTTGACATGTTACCCACACAAACGCACAACGACCAGTCCAATGAAATCAACATGTGTTAATATGGGTTGGATTCACATCGGTAACGGGTAAATCTAAAGGCTTACGTAAACATGATCAGAGGCAAAAAGGTTGAAAAGGGTGCAAACCGGGTAGAAGTGACAAAATTTTGATTTCCGCGTTGCTTCTCAACAATCCTGATGGTAATAATGAGCTGTTTGAATTACCATGTGTAATCTTTCGACATATGTATTGTATTAGCATTTGGAAAAATCCCAACAGCATATCCTTTAATAAACGAAGAACTAAACAAATCAAACCAAGTAACTACCACGAGTCACATAAACAACTTAAATTCCATGAAATAATTTTCAATTACCACCACAAAGACACAGACATAGGACAAGGTGGAGAGTGGACTCCTTCTGCAAGGGTACATCCATCCTCGAGCTGCTTCCCTTCTAAGATGAATGAGCCTCTGCTGGGTCGCCTTCACATTATCATCTATCTGATAGAGACACATGTTCTATTGAGCAGACCAAATTAGTTTGCACTCGAGGTCACCAGTGAATGTGTGAAGAATGCTTTTCACAGAAGTTGCTAGAGCCTCCCAATTTCCATTTTGAGGATTTTTCAATAAAACTTCTTTTAGCTGATTACTTGTTTTCACTTCCATCATCTTCCTAATCACCTGGTAAGGGGACCTTATGTAACTCGGATGGCAAATCAAGAAAAGTGCATCAAAGAATCGCGATTGCTCCCACGCGTGTTCACCTAAATCTGTTTCAAGTTCAAGTTCAACGTTCCTAACCGGAAACAAGACCCTTCTTCTGAGATCATCAACATCAATGTCATTCAAACGAACTAATGAATCAAGTATACGAGGTCCTATGTATATGTCAAACTTGCTTGATGAATTGAGTGCTTCCCTCATCTTGAAAAAGTACGAATGACCCAAATTTTCCCATGAGCTGAAACTAAGCTTAACTTGCTTGGGAGGAGTGGTTCGGAAATGGAGACCAGGTACTTTACCACTATAGATGAAAGAAAGTAATTTTGGAGCATCAACTTGTACATTGACCGTCGGGCCAATTGGATATACGGTTAGGGTCAACCACTTGAGAGAAGCACTAGTGAAAACCAAGTTTTTGAGCTCTGATTGATGAAATAAGAGGGTCAAACTCTCAAGCACATGAAACTTGGATTCAAGTGTGTATAAAAACGACTTATTTATAATCAGACCACCCTCAATACATAATTGTGTCACACTTGCTAATGAATCCATTTGAAATGGTATAGGCTTCTTGTAAGCATGTACATTGCGGTAACGAAAGGAGCAAAGACTTGGTACATTGTTGATCTCCCAAAGATCGTTGTCTTCTTTTGAATAAATATCCAATTCGGTAAGACGAAGAAGGTTTTTAACCTTGAGATTGTTTAAGCCCCCGCAGCGGGTCAGCTTAATCTTCTCAAGCAAGCTACAAGTAGACAACAAGTTGTTCAACACGTCATGATTTATAAAGACGCATTCCAAGTCCAGTACACGTAAAGAAACACAGTTGATGACATTGGTGGAACAAATTCGAAGATGAAGGTTATCATCAACTGTTGATGGTGCTATTATTGATGGTGCTGTTATGTGAATCGTATGTAGGACTTGGCTAGAGAATACCTCATTTGGCAGTGTAAAAGAGTAGTAATCATCAAGGAACAACCTGATATCAAGTGAGAGGTTTTTGAGACAAGTATTGGAAACTACCAGGCGTATCCAATTTGGGAGGTCCTGTAGGGTATTTTTAAAAAAGATGCGTAACACAAGATGAAAAGATTGAATGGGTGTGTTGTCTATGTGGTATCTTTGCAAAGTGGTGTCAATGAGGTTGTTAAACTTTGTTTCGATTTCGTGGGTTGAAGACGACTTATTGGGATGAGGATGGATCAAATTAAGGGTAGGGAGGGTATACCAAGCGCGTAGCCATGATTTTGACAAGATGCAAGTACGCCCGCCTTCTTTTAAAGGCAACAATGATTGAATAAGATGAATGAGCTCCACAGGAAGAACACCTTTTTTCAACATAAACCCCAAACCATCTTCCTTGCTAATTCTACTCGACATAACCCCCAAATCATCTTCCTTACTCCTTTTTTTCAACATAATCAAAACCTTAAATTATTACTTATAAATATATGTTTCGCCAAATCGATCTAATAAAACCTTGTAATTTATCAATCTACCCAAATACTCGTAATTAACAATTAGATATAAAAGAGTAGGACTGCAATATATATGTATCTCTTACCTTGAAATCGAATCGATCTCTGCTGATTTGAGCTTTTTATAAGAAATTAATGCGGTGTCATGATGATGATGAGTAAACGAATGTCTGGTTTCTTTTCAATCGTCGCTCCAAATCGGACTTTGATTTTGGATGGAGGGTTTTCTTTTTTCTTAATTTATACTCCTATATCGATGTTTTTTTTAAAACTTACATTCAAAAGTCACATCCTTTTATTTTAAGTTTTTTGTTTTCGACTTTTGACACATGTAACTTTATAGTCTTTTTCTATTTAATGAAATTGATTACATATGACAACACGATGTTGTTCTTTTGAACCAAAGGTGGTCCAATTGAGATATATCTTTCATAATTAAATGAAGGAAGTATTTATACAAGTTACTTAAGAAGGCCAAAGGCCAGTATTAATAAACTAATTAATATATACATAATTAACACTCATAATATCTAATAAACAGCAAGCAACTCAAGGAAGCCCGTACACTTGCTTACTACAACTTCCTAAAGGAATCTACCGTCCATCTTGTGCTTAGAACAGGCGGTCCTCCCTCTTATTATGGATTAGAATAAATCAATCCATAGGTTTTCCAGTTAGACGAGAACATATTTTCCGATCCATTTAGTATAAGATTGTCTTTCGTGATGTAGCTATATATTTGTATTTGTATACTAGTATCTAAATATCAAAATTAGTGACGACTTTTTTTTCGTTGTGAGAACAAATCATGTTAGATGACCAAACTGAAATGATTAAAATACTTTTGTGTTCTTTCCTAAGCTGCACACGAATTCCGGTTACTTCAATATGGTCATGAAAGTATAGGAAATGTGTCTGTTTTCTTAACTAAACCACATTGAACGGTTTTACAATTAACTACTTTTTTGTACTTTTCTTAATTTAACATGTCAAACATAATTGGTATGTAAAAAACACCAAACATCAAATGATCAAACGCGTTTCATGTCATTTTACGTAACAATAATAACAATTTAGAGATGCTTGTTTCGGCTTATTTATCAAGGTTATTAGCTTTGAAAGTTTAAAAAGTATTTTGATGTTAGACTTGCAAACAGAAAATTATTAAATATTTTATTTTGTTGTACATCATCAAAGACAGTCTCATGTATTTTCGAAATCACCACTAATTTAATAGTAGTACAACCATCTTATACATCTTATATATATATATAATAATTTAATGGTGATAACCTTTTGGGCTATAAACATCGATACCCTTTTAAAAATCTTATAAACTTATATGAGCTTATCAATTCGATGTTATGAGTGATTTAAAATTATATATTTAACTTGATTAGTTTATAAACCGAAAGAATAAAACAAAACCCCCCTCTATTTCCCTTTTATTTTGATCTTACCCTTTTTCTCGAGTCTAAAATTAAAATTAAAGAAAAATAAAGTAATGTAAAGAAAAAGAAAGTAAAGTAAAGAAAAAGATTTATTTTACTTTACGATCACCCAAAATATGGACGGATTGTTTTATTAAATAAAATATATAAACTTTACCTTTTAATCATTTCCTTTTTAAAAAAAAACTTGAGAACACGACAATTTATTTATTTACTTTTCTTTACATTGCTTTATTCCAAAAATAAAACTAGAAAATAAATACCATCTCTTTACCAAGCAAGGGTATAAAAGAACATGGTCCAAACATGCCTTAAACCCTTACTGGTGTATTTCACGAACCATATCCACATTATTCATTCATAAATTCAATTTGATTTCGGTTTTAGAATCTAATCTCATAAACTTACGACACCATTTACAAAGGTACTCAATCTCTTTTGTTATCCATATTATAATTTTCTTAAATTTATTTATGAAATTAAAAAAATTCATCTCCAATTGCAGTTTTATTTTTATGTTTATTTCGTTAAATTAAGGATATAATTTTGCTATTAATGTTGAATTTTAGAAAGTACAAAATTGCTGTCATATTCTCAATTTTGACTTTTTAAAGGTCATACTTCAACTTCCAATTTCAGAATTTTGTGCTTTTTTTTTTAGGATTATTCTGAGAGTTTTGTTTAACATGACCCCCGATGCTATGCTTAAAAGGTTCAAACATGTACCCCGCAAATACAGCGTCAATTATTAAAATTGAAGGAATAATTATTACTCCCTTTGTCCCGAAAAAAGTGTCTGAAAACAAAAAACGGTCGAAATAAGATAGATGCAGTTAATGAAGTGATTTTTCATTATATTACTCATTTTGCCCGTACATTAAAGACATCAGTTACTTTTTTTTAATTTAAAAAATTAAAACCTTTTAACGGTAGAATGGAGTACATTTTAATTATCTATATTTAGAAATAGGACAATAATTTTGGGACAAACGTAAATAGAAAGATGAACATTCTTTTTGGGAGTATCAATTTACAACCTCTTTGTGCATGTCTGAACTTTTTAAACATAGCTCTGACATGCCTAAAATTTTGTACACAAAAAACATCACCCGTGCATTTAAGGTAACCGCCATGAGGAGAATACTATTATGATACTTTAGCAAGATAAACTCATAGACGTAGTAAAGTGCATAATGTTTACAAATAATCGCAAATGGAACAAATTTAGAGTTGAAAATTTAGAAGAAATCATATCAAGTATCACCTTTGGTACTAATTCAAATTAGTTTGGCTTCATGACATGAAAAATGAGTGAACACATCCTTTTCGGATCGAGAAAGTATAAAAGTTTTATCATAAAGTTATAGAAGAATTTACTACAAGCGACATTTATTCTGTTTCTTCATGTTTCTTACTGGAACAGCTTCTTACCATTGGCAACATGATTTACATATATCTCAGCTTACTTAAAGTTCTCAGAACGATTTAGCCCGTTGCATATTTTCTTTTAGGAGTTTATTTTACTTAATACGCAAGGAGGTAATTCATCTTTCTATATTTTAGTTCAAAAGAGAGCAGGCAGAATAACTTAGCGTTTCAGAGTTCGATCATAATAAGGTTAAAATGCCTCTCATACTACCTTCATACTTCATTCCCCCGTGCTTTTATGTTAATAATGTTAAGCCACATCCAAGTTGCAACGTTCCTCAAAAATGTGTATTGTCTAATAAGCATAAATCCACGATTATAAAAAATAAGTCACGGTTAAAATTTATAACAAGAGACTCCATGAGCTCCAACTTTGAACTCATTGGAGATGAAAACTTTACGGAAGATGATAGTTGGAGGGATGGAGAAGTTTTTGATGATGATTTAGATTCACCATGGGAAGGAGCAATTTTGTATCAAAGAAACCCGTCAATTACCCACATTGAGTATTGTACGACCTTAGAAAGGTTAGGATTAGGACATCTTTCAACTGAAGTTTCGAGATCTAGAGCCTCTTTAATGGGCTTACGAGTTACAAAGTCAGTCAAAGATTTTCCAAACGGAACACCTGTCTTAATATCCATCGATGTTACCAGAAAGAAACAGAACCTGAAGCTTGACGGGATTATACGTACAGTCTTGACTCTTGGATGCAATAGGTAATCCTATTTATATTCTTATGTTTTATCACTTACGAATATTTATAAGGTAGTGATTCATAATTTGTTATGCGTTTATTTAAGGTGTGGTGGACTGGCTGCTGATTGCGTGTTCTCCAATTTCTCACTTATGCTAACCGAAGAGCCAATTGAAGAGCCGGAAATCATAAATATGGGAGTAATTTATGGTCAAAGTCAACAAGATGAAGACGATGAGTCGTTTGTTGACTTAGACGACTGGTTGTATTTCCCTCCTGAAGAGAAATCGATAGATATATCCAAGAATGTTAGAGACATGGTGCACCTGGAAATAAAGATCAGCGCTCTATGTGATCCAACGTGTAAAGGTTTGTGTTTTAAATGTGGTCAAAACCTCAATACTAGTAGCTGTTTATGTACTGAAGAGAGCGTGAAGCCGAAAAGTTATGGGCCTCTTGGAGGTTTGAAAGAGAAAATGCAACAATAAGGAGGCTAGAGATATTCCGAATTTTGATCTGTTTGTTAGTATTTTGACATGAGCCCGTTTAAGCTAGGAGACGTGTGTACGTTTGTAGATTTTGTACACTTTGTTTTCCATGGACATGTATTTTACCTGGGACTTCACATATCACATAAGAAATGATCTTTTTATATGTCGAAAGTAACATATTATTGCATGGGTTTAAAATGGCTGGGTCGATTTTTGTCAACATTCTGCATTGCCCATGGAGCCCCGATTTCTGATAGAAATGCGAGGCCCGATAATTAATACCCTTCAACCAAGAACCCAAGAAATGGGACCAGGGTGCTTGCATGTATCAAATCAAAGTCAACCCTATTTTTGTTTTCGAGCTTTATGCTAACCGAAGTCAAATTGGTGCTAAAGATGGACGGAAATGCCAAACAAGTACATGATAAAGAGCAAAGGTATTATGAATCTTTTGATTTGCATGTTGTTGACATACTTTGTAATATAAATAAGGCGGGATTGTTTGGTAATATTTGATGAAAAGAAGCAACGGGAACCATTTTTTTTCTTCTTATCAGAAATTAGGCTTTTTAGGTGTTTTTTTTATCGAATTTCTTTTTAAGATTCTGTTGACCTTTAGTGTTTTAAGAACTGATCTCCATCCAAGCAATATGCATTTCCTTCCTGCTTAACAAAACTCGTCGTTTTGGTTGATTTCTTCTGTTTGTAACGTACAGGTTTTGCAGAAATAGAACAGTTGACTTTACTTTAGTGCTGCACGAGGTCCTACCAAAAAAAGAACGTTGGACTTCCTTCCGTTGTTTTTATGCTGTATGATGTTTTCATCGTGGTCTTTTTGACGCTGCTTATACGACCTACTCTGGGATTTGACTTCCCCAAGGAAAATAACGGAATAGAATGTAAGAGATGTCTGAAGTACAACAACGATGACCGAATTCCATCTGAATTGGACCAAACAATCTACTCACACCTAGTTGCTTGTGGTCTTGCTAACTAAGTCACTGGCTCTGACTTTCTCGTTGTAACCAGATGTTATCACTTGTCATACTTAACAAATGACAGAAAAACGCCGACTTTTAAAGGCTTCGTCAGAATGTATTTCTAAAGCACATTATACAACGTACAAGGAAATACTACAAAGCAATATGAGCTAGATAAAAGTAGTTTCTTCGTAAAGCTTGAATCCACAACTATTTATTCAAGAGACGCGATTATTTTAAGTTTGTCAAAGGGAAATGGATTGATGGAGATTGAACTAATACATTGGCTGATCATATTCAGCGTAAGGAGTGTCTATCAGCACATTCTCAGCTTCTTGAACCTCCTTCTCGGTCTTCCTCCCTTTCTTGCTTTTGTAGTACACGGTCATAAAATTCCCAACAGCGCCATACTTCCTTCTACACTTCTCATAATGCTCGCCATTAAACATCTTCCAGAAGTCATTCTCACTAAGTTCACTAACAGCATACTGTGTCTCGAACCCATGGTTATCAATCAACCAATGCTCCATTTCACGGACTGCACCAGACCCATCAAATACTTCACCCCTTAGAACTGGTCCAGGTGAATAGTAGAGTCCAATGTCCGTGTACATTTGGGCATAGGCAGTGTCACCCCGCCGTTGGTGTTGTTCGAAGCCTGGCTCGGGATGCACCATCGTCTTATAAGGGTGTTTGTAGAGTCTATGTGGACAGAGCCAAATGGGATATACCTGTTTAACAATGAACATATTCATAATTAAAGATTTTAATAATCACAACTTTTTTACTTTTTGAATTTGGTTGGAAAGTTAATACCACATGCTTTAACAACTGCATCTTAAGGTTTTAGTTGTCCGCCTTTCGCAACGAGGATATACGATAGTAAAAGCGATTGGAATATTAAAACATTACAATAATTAAAAGTTAAGGTTAAAATTTAAAAGATACACATAAAAATTGAAAATATAAATATCTATACTACTTTATAAAGCAAATTTGATATATTCGAATTTTAGAATACTCTTCAAATTAAGTTTTTAAAAGTTACTATTAGTGGTAATTTGTAATTCTCAAATAGATGGTTAAATTCATAATAATGATTATTAAATCTTATAATTGTTTAATAAATTACATGATTAGTTTTTAAATTAATAAAAATAATAGAAATAATTAGCTTTTTAAAAGAAATGATGCAAATCTACAAAGGACTAAGTGCTATATTTTATTATATAATTATTACTAATGTATAGTTATCCTACAAAGATTTTTAAGCATTTTTTGTAAACTTTGTTTATAAACAAAGTTCCATTTTACTCACTCACTAATATGGATAAAAATACCAACACATAATAGAATATATTAAAAGATAAATTACAAATATACTTTCATAAATAATATATAACTTGTTTATATAAAGTATAATTAACCAACTAATCATTTTTAAGTAAGAAAATAGTTAGGTATTTATATCTATATTTAATACGGAGTATATATTTAATAACTTTTACGCATTTAACTAATATATATAAATAGTATATGACTTTATCGATAAATATGATATAAAATACATGTAAACCTAACTTTTGAATTAATGTTACAACCAAAATTATTTAATAAAAAAGATATAATAATATAAAAAATCTATAACGCAATCAAATAAAAAAAACTCGATACAAATAACAATATTTAAAGAAAATGAAATTAAATCATTTAGGTACGATTTTCAGGAAAAAATTGTCTCGCGAATTGAGCGAATCCTAAGTATTCTTAATTTGTTTTTCATTTTCAAAACACATGGTGTCTACTTATACTCCTTTTTATAACGTGACATTGTACAAACACAAGTCTACCTATAACTATCATAAAATCGACACTACTTCAAATAAGTTAAACTTCAAAGATAGTTTATATACGATTTCAAGTGGATAAAAATTAACCATCACATAGCAGAGCACAGATACACTCCTAGTCTTAATAAATAGTGTTTTCATGTGAGAAAATAAAACAACGTCATTTAACCAACCAACCATACATATTAGTTTGTTGATGATATTATAAATACAATTAATTATTATGTGATATATAAATAAGTTATAATAAAAGTAGGGTTTTGATAACAACAGTATTTAACTATCTAATATTTAACATATTAAAATAATAGTATCTTCAAATAAATATCAAAATATTAATATATCTTCGTTATAAATAGCGAACCAGACATCTATCTTGCTCGCAACAACTAGCTTGCCAGCTTAAAATAAATAAATTATTTCGAGCTATTTTATTAGCAAAATGTCACAGACTCGTCTCTACAAGCTTCCATGCGAAACTTAGTTCTCGAACCAAGTCAACCTAACTCCCAATCATACTTGTAACTAAGGCATAATGATAAAGAAAGAACAATGCAAGAAGAATACATGACTAATTGGAAAATGATTACTCAATTACTCAAAAGAAATCTTTACAAATGAGAGAAAAAACAGTAGGATTTTAGGATTATTTGCAAATAAGGGTGGAAGAGTAGTCTAGAATAATCTACCCTAGAATATATATATATATATATATATATATATATATATATATATATATATATATATATATATATATATATATGTTAGTTCTTATAAACCAAACCTTAAGATAAAATAAGAAAAAAGAAATTAAAAAATTATTTATAACGTTAGAATTTTTATATTATCGTTCATTTTAACCATATTTTAAACTTAAAAAGGAAGTTTTGTTGTACATAAAAATGGTTGGTGTTATTGTTTTGTATCAAATTTGAATATTTACTGCACAAAAACCATTAATTTGATTCACAACCCCCTAAATGACATATATTTTGATGCATATCAATACTTGCTTTTCTAAAGTTTTTTATAATTGAGTAAATAAATATAATACAAAATTACACATATTATAAATTATTTTTTAATTTTTTTTTTTACTTATTTTACTTTAAGTATTATTTTATAAGAACCCCTTCCTCTATATATATATATATATATATATATATATATATATATATATATATATATATATATATATATATATATATATAATACTTCAAGTCTCTATGCTTCCATTACCTTTCCACCACCTTCTATTGTTTTCCTAAGGGGCTAGGTTCCTTTAAGCTCCATGAATTGTGTATAAGTCTCTAGATTTATGACTTAAGCTATGTGAAGTACATCTAAAACCAGGCGGGTCGTAACATTCTCCCCCACCTAAGTTAACGACGTCCCCGTCGTGTCTTACTAACAACACCATTTGGTTTGGACCACGACTCTCAATGGATTTACTCATTTTTCCTTTGATGTATTTCGTGGTTGATTTGTCCCTATGATATGGGACTCGACGTCTCTGTCTTCGTTTCGTCCGCCTCTTACTCTTGCCAATACTATTCGGTATATGTTACTCGAGTTGGTCTTCGATCCTTACACTCGTGCACTCCTCAAGGATGTCTTTTGTTTTGGTTGACGTCTCAACGTCATCCAATCGCTTAACCAATCTTGGTCTTTCTCGAGTTGTAGGGTCGACATCATCCTGACTCCACTTTTGGCGCCTCGCTCCATAGTCACCATGCTCATTCGACCTCGATCTAAGATGCACAAAGTGTTAGTAGACGTGATAGGAATAGCTTGTGCCGTATCAAAGAATTACATCCCTAGTACGAGTTTGAAATCGTCCATTGGTACCACCAATAAGTCTATCTCTCCTTCCCATTTTCCGATGTTAGCCTTTACGCCTCTTGAAATCCCATTAATTGGCTTTGCGTCTCCACTCGCGGCTTTTATCCACCCACTCTCCTTCATCGTCTTGAGCCTAAGTCTTTTAGCTTCATCCACTGAGACAAAGTTATGAGGTGCTCCAGTATCGACTAAGGCTCTTGTGGGTTTCCCGTTTACTATCGTGCTGTGACAACCATCACTCTTTCCGTTTCTAGTTAGTCTAGTATGCATGTAGCTCATTACCGACTCTTATTAAAAACTTTTTATAAAATTGCTTATTTCTATGTTGATGTGTGATTTGATGAGATTATGTGTGTATGATTTCGTTATTGGATTTGTACTATACAATAGGTCCACAAGTAGCTAGTACCCGCTAGTTAAGTTTCCCACGTAAATGTTTAACTGATAACTAACCTAGAAGTGTATCCTCGTCAATAGTTGGGTACATTAGTTAGCATTGTGTCCTAAACATAATACTTAAAAGTTTTGGACTAATTTTGTAAATTTGGAAACCCTAAAACTGATTTATGCTAACCCTTTTCTTCATTCGATCGACAGAAAGAAAACCCCCACCCCCTTGTTCGATTTTCTCATCAACAAAGAGCCACCATTGTATTCTCTATTCGAAATCCAACACCATCATCACCATTCCTTGTCATGTTGATCCATTTAAGTATTGATGAGTAATTTCAAAACTAGTTTACATAGCTTATTCGATTTCTATATCACAAATCTCTCAATTTTGATTTTATGGAAGGCATATCAATTTGTTCATTCTCTTGATCATAAAAATCAGCTTCATAAACCCTAAAACCCATTCTCTAATCCACGCATTCGGTAAATCTCTAAACTAAATTTTTTCATTAATATGTATAGTCTTAAATTGGTAAAAAGGGATTTCGAGTATGTGTATGTACATACACATATTCAGCTTCGTGTATGTTAGTGTGTGAATTTATGTTATGAAATTCATTTTTGTAAAACCCTAATATTGTTGATAGTCGGTTTTACTTGCTGATCTGAAAATTGGATTGTTTTTCTCGATTAATAACTTAGTCATAACTTCGTATTTTTAAATGATATCTGAACCAAAGCTGCAGCTCTCGGAATCTAGTTTTGAAAAATGTAAGGCTCGTGGTCTATTTCTTTTTCAAACTTTCTAAAACTGACTTTTGGTGAGCGAGGGTCTAAACTGTGTTTTGGTGTTGGTTTCTATATCCGAATTTGTGTTCACTTGTTGTGTGACTTAAAAGTGTAAAAGTGGAGATTTTAAAATAGTAACTTCTTATTTATATATTAAAGGTGTGATCTGGAGTTTTCGGTAAATTGACGTGATCGTTTGATATTTAAAAACATTTATACGAGTCATGTTTTAAAGGTTAATGTTCCTAATCAGATTCTTAGTTCTATGTTCGTGATGTTATAAGTTTCTCTCAATTCCGTATTGTTACAATACATATAAATAAAAGTTGTATTTCTCTGAGTTATCGTTCTAATCATATTAGTCTCAATGTCTAATTCAAAGTATAAGTTAGTCAAAGGGTCGAATTGCCAACATGTCGCCAGTTCCGAAGTCTGAAACGGTTTTTTAGAATTCTATCACTTGCTTCTTGCGTAACAATTTAGAAAACTTTAATATGTTTTAAAACTGAATTTTATAATCTCATATGAGGTCTTAATCATCATCATATGTGCCATGATCGTTTGTATTCTCGTTGGATACCTTAAACTCGTTTTAAAACATAAACTCAGATAGTGTGTGTTTGGAAGATTCTGTAGTCTGGATTTTTTCGGGGCATACCTTTGTGATAACTTACTCAGTTTTGATGAATCCATAACCCTTGATGTAGCCCTCTGAGTCTAGTTTCCATACATATAAGATTCATCGTCTAATTCTTTCGAGAACTCTAGTTACGGAAGTTTTAGTGACCGGGGGTACTTGCTGGTCGTTTGACCTTAGTGTCTAAATCTAACTATTTTTAAAACGAGTGCAAGTTAATTGAATTGGTTAATCGGATATCCTTAAATATACATAAAACGGGATTAAAAACTTAAAAACGTTTTACTTACGATTCGATACTTATACACTTTTAGGGGAGCTCATCATCTAGTCGGGACTTAGTGTGTGATTTACCATTTTACACACACACTTACACTACTTGAGTAGTGATGTTTGATTGCTTCTCGAGGTGAGTCCATTCGCCCATTTTCTACTGTTTTACATACTTTCAACAAATTGGAGGATAGTAAAGCTCGACCATACTATTTAGAGAAAACGAATAGTATTTTCAAACTTACCATATTTGGAAACCTTCTACTTTTGGAAACTTACTATATTTGGAAAAGGGTTAAAGTTGTCAGAATATAACCTACTTTTCCCAAATTTTCATTTTATGTAATGAACTCTTTTTTTTGTTCATTTTGGTACCTAAAGTCTTTAAACCGGCTAATTAACTACCTAAACTTTTTTAAACTGGCTAAAAATTTCAGAAATTCAACCACCAAATTAATTAAACAATTTCATTGTTTTTACACAAAATATTGACTTCAAACATGAACATGAAAGTCAACTAACATGAATTCTTTTGATTCTTATCAGAGAAGTTCATTTTGATTAATATGATTTCTTAACCGTATGTAATATAAGAATACTCCTTAATCAATTTTAACATATCAATTCGTTTTTAACATTTTATAAGATTTATGAATATAAAAAAAAAGTCAACAAATCAAGGTTTTGTATGATTCGGTGTTATAATGTTAATTTTCTTCATCATGTTAACATAGTCGTTAGATATCGGATGTATCGAAAAGTTCAATTGTGATAAATGAAATTTGAATTGATAGAGTTTGATGGAAATGAGTGTCGGTTTGAGTTTTTAGATCCGAATTTGGGTTTATCATAGCTTCATTGATTTGAAGATCAATTAAAGAATTCCGTTAGCTTGTATGATGATTTACAAGGAATCTAAGTATTGAGAGTTGACGTAGGTTGACTGAAAGGTAAAGTTAAAGTTCTAGGTGGTTCTCGATTTTTTTCTTTTAAACAAATTCGTTCTAAAGTATACTTCTAGTGATTGGGTGTTATGTTTGATAATATAAGAACCTTTAGATTACATATTGTATTGTGTTTGTAATTCATTTTTTGCAAGATTTCGGTTGTCTTCTGCGTTAAGTTGCAAGAACTCTGGTAGGTACCCAAATGTACAAACAAGAAAAGTTCATTACATAAAATGAACATTTTGGTAAAGTTGGTTATGTTCTGTCGACTTTAATCCAAAAAGTAAATGGGTAAATATATGTAAACGGGTCGGGTTTAGTGGATTTACTTGATTAACCGGCTACAAACAGGTAGCCGGTAAAACTGATGCTAAGAAATAATGTTTCAATAAGTACGTTAATCATTTTAAAAGTTTCAAAGAGTTTAGGTACCCAAACGTACAAAAAAAAAGTTCATTACATAAAATGAACATTTGGGGAAAGTAAGTTATGCTCTGACAACTTTAACCCGTTGGAAAATTACCATAAATAGATATTCCTATTTGTAGAAACTTATTACATTTGGATTCATAAAATATGTAACAAACCTAATACATTTTTCAAAAATTTTCTCGGATGATTGTATTGGATGATTAGCTACATATCGATATATTCTACTGATATTACTTGTCATATTTGGTGTATGTGTACTGCCATACGGGGTGTATGTGTACAACCATACCTATCGTATGCGTGCTACCATACTTGGAGTATGTGTACTACCATACTTGGTGTATGTGTACTGATAACGAGCCTATCTTCATTTACTCATGCTACATTTTACTACTACAATATGCATTAGTTACATATGTTCATACTTTACTACTTATGATGAAATGCATTGAATTGTACTGTTATTTTTATTACTACTCGATGAACTAGCTCAACTTTATGTTGACTTATTGAGCTTCATTTTCAAGTAATGAGCAGGCATAGAATGGTACTGAGTTCGGGCCTTAGAAGACTGTTGGAGTGCATTGCATTAGTATTATGTTCTATTTTATTACATCACACTACTTTTGTTTTTATTTCGGCTTGCATCCCTATGTTTCCTTCGTATTTCAATTATACCTTACATTGTTCTGTTTTGTTTGGATTGTTGTGTTTGACGTGTACATGAGACAAGGATATTTATCTTGTTAAATCGCAATGTCATAACACTTTTTGTTTATTTCTTGCATTTAATATTTCTCTATTATGTTGTCGTGTGGTGATGATTGCTAATCGGCCACACCCTGCGTTTTCGCCGCATGCGGGGTGTGACACGTGCTCACGTACTGAAGTCCCTTGGCCCCTGCCTTTGACCTTTCCCTCATCTTTCCCTTGGCCTCTACCTTAGGCGTCTCTACTCTCTCTTGGCCCTTAGACTCTACCTTGGGCTTCTCATTCCTTGCCTTGATGACACTAAGAATGCGCAATGATCCAAATTATGCATACTCTTCTTGGCACGAACCCTCTTCTGTCTTTGCCATCCTTGCTTAAAAAATCGCTTTCTTTGGACACCCACAGGCTCGGTGTGGCCCGTCACATACAAAACACCCTCCACTCATAGATGATGTATTCTCTTTCCTTGGCGTTCTTCGTGATCCCTCGTTTCGAACTAGAAATTGTCTTTCTCCCCCACCTTTCTCGTCACCACTCTCATCATTCATGGGTTTGTAAGGCCTATCCTCGCAGAGGTCGACAAGTGACTCAGCTTGTGCAATCGCCGTTGCAAGGTCTTGAAATCTCCGTCTCTCAAGTTTTGCCTTGGCCCATGGTTGTAGCTCATCGAGAAAGAAGAATAACGAGTCATAGTCTTGAGGAGTTGAGATCTCAAGAATAAGGGTTTTGAACTCTTTCACGTACTCTTGGATCGTCCCATCATGCTTGAGTTTGCGTAATCGACTCATCGCTTCATAGAGAGCCTTCATCGGATAGAATTGCCTCTTAAGCTCTTGAACAAAATCAATCCAAGTATTGATGGTGCACGTACCTCGCTTAATGTCCCCATGTCGACGATTCCACCATAATGTTGTGGTATCCTTCAAGTACATTGTGGCCGTCTTGATCCTTGTCGCATCATCTACAATGTGTACCCCCTCTACGTACTGCTCCATCTCCCATATGAATTTTTCCACCACTCGTGACTTTCTCTTGCCAACGAATGGTGAAGGCTTCGGGATCTCGATCCTCAATGTGGTAGTTGAATCACCGACTCTACTTGCCACCGCCTTCTTGCATAATGCCAAGTCGGCCTGCACGTCCTCCACGCGCTTGTGTAGTATAGAGAGCTCTCCCTCCACTTGACTTTGCAACTTCGTGATCTCTTCCATGAGCATAAATCTTAAGTCATGGATCTCACGTCGTAAGTCGTCTGCTAGCACCTTGATAGCACATTTAAAGTCTACTCGCAAATCCTCATAGACGGTTTCGACTCCATCCAACCGCTGGTGCGAGTCCTCAACTTCTGCCTTCAAATCCTTAAAGGATGTCTCTACATCCACCACTCACTTGCCCAAGATTTCTACGGTGTCTTTGGACTTCCCCCTATTCTTGTGTTGTGATTGACAAGACTCTTCTCGTTCCCGTTTCTCATCATTCACATTCGTACCCACTTCCAAGTTAGTTTGCTCAACGTTGCTTGCCATCGTGTTTACGCAAACCGCTTCTTGAACCTTCTCACTAACCCTGAACGAGCCTCACTCTGATACCACTTGTCACAAACTCGTCTCATACAAGCTCCCGTGCGACACTTAGTTCTCGAACCAAGTCAGCCTAACTCCTAATTGTACTCATAACAAAGAAAAAGTGGTCAAGAAAGAACAATGCAAGAAGAATAAAAGACTAAATGGGAAATGATTACTTTACTACTCATAAGAAATCTTTTATAAATGAGAGAAAGAACACAAGATTGTATGATTTTAGGATTAAAGGATGATTTGCAAATGAGGAAGGAAGGGCTATTTATATTAGAGTTCCTTCCACTAAAGCTATCTAGAATCTTCATAGTCTAGAATAATCTACTCTATAATATATATATATAAATAAGGATTATTCTACATACTTCAAGTCTCTATGCTTCCATTACCTTCCATTACCTTCCATCACCTTTCTAAGAGGCTATGTTCCTTGAAGCTCCATGAATTATATAGAAATCTCTAGATTTTTGACTTATGATTTGTGAACTACATCTAAAACAAGACAGGTCGTGACAAAAAGCCTAAAAATAAGTAAAAAGTTGTTGCTGCCAAAAATTGAACAGTAAAAATATAATGGCTGCAACATGTTCATGCTAAATATTTAGCTAAAATAATTTTATTCTACATTTAGTTGTATCTTAAATTTATAAATTTTTTTATCAAAATAGTACATAATATATATGATATTTTACAAAATGTCAAATAATTCGCAAATCAAATTCGGGTAATGTAAACCCCAATTATGCGATCTATATTAGGGAGCAAAAAAGTCATTTTTGAGTAAAATATAGACCTATAGGTATAATATGTTTGCATGCTATTTTCGACGTTTTGGCTACTCTTCAAACAAACAATTATTTCTCAACAATTAATATTCACTTTTGCTCTTGTTTATTTTTGTTTTCTTAGGACAACTTCAAATGAACAATAAACTTATCATTTTGATGTAAACAAAGAAAACTTTATTATATGAAATTGAGTTTTATGTATTTGCTAAGACTTAACATCAAATTTTGTTTTGAAATCAAAGTTAGATTTTTATAATAAAATAGTTCAATGTAATTATTTTTTTTAATAAAATTAAAAAAAAATTTGAACTTTATTTTAACTAGTAAATTTTTAAAATAAGTTATGAGAAATAATAAAACAAAAAAAAAATATATTACAACTATACTCATATTAAATATCTTCAAGAGCTTATATTTAATAATTTAGTGCAATGTATAACGTTACACTAAATTTGGTGTAAATAAAGAATAGTCTTACACCAAATTATTACACTTTTTTGGTTTCTTATTTAGATATAGTTTACATCAAATATTACACTGTTTTGATATTTTACTTGTGTACATCGAAGATGGCTTACAACATCTTCAATATTAACACCAAATACAATATTTACACAAATATTTGGTGCAAAGTGGAAACATTTATTCTCTAATATTTATACTATACACAACAACAAATTTGTTGTGATAAATAGTAAACACTAAATATAATATAACACTATTCATAAATCAAATCTTATAATACTAAATTTTAACCTTTTTAAACTATTTTAATATCTTTATTATTATTATTATTATTATTATTATTATTATTATTATTATTATTATTATTATTATATTCAACTAAAGTATATATATATGCTAGTTCATTAATATAAAAAATAAAGTTTGTAACTTGATACATATTATATTATAAAACCAAAACTAAGTAATGAAACATAATAACATGTTGTATAATTAAACTAAAATTAAATATAGAACGATTAAAATAAAATATTAAAATAAATTTTGAGAAATTCAATAGTTTGAAAAAGAGTTAAGTATTCTAAATAAAAGCTAACTTATCTATTTTTTCTGAAGTAATATCAAACAATAGGTTTCGAACCAAGGACATTTAGGTCTTGAGGATACAAGCTTACCACCTTGAATATAGACATGTTTATGTTATAATTTAAAATATCCTCAGATATATATAACAAATCTACTAATCATTTTTTTATTCCCAAAATCATTCTAGCCATCTTTTCTCCAAACCCCATTTTCTCAAACCACTACAAGAAAAAGGTCTTTTGCTGACACTTTTTTTAATGACACATATAAAAAGTGTTAGCAAAAGTACACATATCCTTACACTTATAAGAAAACTATAAGCATAGCTTAATTTTTATCCACACAATATGAAAAGTGTAAGCAAAAGTGTAACTTTTGATTACATATTATAATAAGTGTGAGGATATATGAAGTTTTATCTACACATTTTATAGAGTATTAGTAAAACTATAGTGTTTTGCTTATACTTTAAAAAAAGTGTTGGCAAAAGTACGTATATCCTTACACTTATATAAATTTTGCAATAAGTGTAGGGAGATGTACAATTTTATCTACACATTTTATAAATTATTAGTAAAAGTCTAGTGTTTTGCTTATACTTTTAAAAAAATGTTAGCAAAAGTACGCATATCCTTACACTTATCTACATTTTCCGATAAGTGTAGGGAGATGTACAATTTTATCTACACATTTTATAAAGTATTAGTAAAAGTCTAGTGTTTTGCTTATACTTTTAAAAAAGTCTTAGCAAAAGTACACATATCCTTACACTTATATACATTTTCCGATAAGTGTAGTGAGATGTATAGTTTACTTAGAGGAAATCAAAATCGATTGGACCGAACTCGAAAACCGAATCGGATTGGTCCAACACAAATCGAACCTAAAAACTAAGTTGTGCCGGTCAGGTCCGTTTCAAGCTAATTTGGGGCCCGGATCTAAATAAAAAAATAGGGCACTAATAACATCTTTTTTGAATAAAAAAGGACTGCATCTCCGAAATTTTTTATTAATTGAAAAAGTTATTACAATTGAAGGTCGGGGACCTTTTTTATTAATTCGTAAAATCAGGGTCGTCGTTGAGTTATTGGAAATAAACATGGGCGGAAGTCTATATGTATCATTGTATTGTAGATAAAATTATTAGTAAAAGTCTAGTGTTATATTTTAAAGTAATCTTGATATACGTTCGTCATTCAAAAACATGGGCGGAAGTCTATATATATCATTGTATTGTGTATTAATATTGCTTAATGCATAATGAAGAGATATCAATTCAATTCCAATAACAATCTATATCATTTTATAAAGAGGATTATGAAGCTCTCGAAATAGATTACGAAACCGTGATGTTTTGGCTAAGTTATTGATAAGTTTTCATCGTTAAATCTCATTACGTAGTTATGATATCACATATTATAATTATAATATTATTTTATAATACAATAACAACTTCTAATAATAGTTAAGCTTATGTTTGATTTATTTGGGCATGTTTCATGAAAGTCGATTTAAAATGGACATGATGCTGCACTGTCTTAACTATCAACAATTGAATTTCATGATATTTAAATGTATCATAATAACCTATAAGTCTATAAGAAAAATGACATTATTACAGAAACATAATTTCAAATCGAGTTTAGCGAATGGAACCTGAATCAATAAATAGGTGATAACAATTGGTGACTTCATAATCCGATCTCCGTCACTGATCTCCGCCGTCATCGCCGTCACCGACCTCCGCCGTCATCGCCCTCACCGATCTCCGCCAATCGCCGTCACTCGCTAGGTATAATCGCCGTCACTCGCTAGGTATAATTGTTGTGTTAATTGCTGCTTATAAGGTGTTTGATAATATGCTTGACTTAAATTGTTGTGTTAATTGTACAACCATTTTAACTAAAACATTACGAAACGAAATATAACGAGCGTTTAGTGTTTGTGATGATAGTGAGTGAGTGATGTGAAGTTCGTAGTGGTATTGGCGAATATGTTAGTTATTTTAAGGTAATAGCTCTGTATTTGCTTAATTGTTGCTGAATTGATTCTATATTGATTGCTATGGTTATTGCTGTTTAGTCTTGCTTATTAGTTGCTCATGAATTGTTTAAAATGTTGATTTCTGTCATAATGGAGTGTTTGGAATAGACTGATTTTAGGAGTTATAGTTGCTAATAGATCTTAGGCTGTTGCAGTTTCACTAAGCATCTTAGAGTGATGCTATTATCACTGATGGATTGATAATGGTGATCAGAATAGCTTATATTCGATTCCTCGAACTTTTGATGTACCAAGCCTTCATAGAATTGATGTTGATGGTGATGATGGGATAGACGCGGTGCCAAATGTGGAAGATGAAGAGAGTGAAGATGAAGACGATGAAAATTCATAGTTTTTGGCATTTTAGCTATCCGAGTACAATACAATATAGGAGTTTGTGGCATGTACTTATGGATATTTTTTTTCATAACAACTTTATGTTTATTACTGTAATTTTCAATATACATTGCTGTCATTTTTATGTTTATGTTATATAGCTTCATTGGATCGAATGTGGCAAGTAATATCAAGATTGCTAACATTCTTATGTTTTATTCACTAATCTGCACAGAATGAAAAGGATACGCATATTTCGTTCGAAGGACGTGGAACAACCTGCAGGATCTACAACTCAAGCGACTTTAGGATCTACAACTCAAGCGGCTTTAGGATCTACAACCCATCGAGTTACTTTTATTAGTAGCTTTTGTGGGAACCGAATAAAGGATAGTAATTGAACGTTTGATAGTTTCAAGATTTTCTTGGGTATGCGTTTATTAAATTCTCTTTCTTGATTTCTGATTTGAGCATGTAATCAAATATATGTGCCCATGCCTTGATTGTCTGGCATAAGTTGAGTTTTTGTAATTTACGCTTCATTTATTGTGTAGTTATGATTTCAATCTACATAATTTGACGATTACGGTGTTTCATTTACATGTTGAATTGATATATAAGCATTTGTGTAGGCAAAGTAAACTAGTGTGTGATGAACAGTGGGAGCTTGAGTGGTGGACGTTCATGGCCATCACGGACATCTTTAACGTCTTCCTGGAAAAGAATACAGAAAGAAATGGCAGAACTTAATACGGACCCACCTGCCGATTGCTCTGCTGCTCCCAAAGGCGATAACCTTTATCACTGGGTCGCTACTCTCTTCGGTCCACCAAGTCAGTTAGCCTTACTATTTATCTTAAAAATTCATCAAGTTTTATTCTCTAACTACATTATTACTACATCAAGGATATTATACTCATTTCAAGTCGTTTACTATTCCATATATGGTCATATTTTACGTTTTACCTTTTAAAGAAACAATGTGTTACAACCCTTTATTAATTGTGATTGTTTCGTGTTGTTATTGTAGGAACACCTTACGAAGGAGGTATATACTTTCTTGACATAACTTTTCCCGCTAATTATCCTTTTAAGCCTCCAAAGGTATGTTCATACTCGTATTGTTAATTGTTTATATATCCTTAGCAATTTCTTCAAGTTCTAGTTTTCTTATATTTTTTTATGGTTATCATTGTCTAATTTTCTTATTACAGGATACTTTAGATGACGATATCCGAAGCATGATTCAACAAAAACGACATCGCTTAATCTTCCAGCTCTCGCATCTCTTTCAATGCGGAGCCGAAAATTTAGCTAGAAGGTACTACTAATAGCCCTTTGGGCTATTGTTAAGAGGTTGTACAATTGATTTATGCATTAGTTAATAATGATTTTGTGTTGGAATTAGGGTTTTGCAAAGGCCTAGTGAGTATATTCAATCGTTATCGGATTTTTTAACCGAGAGAACACGGAACCTTGATCCTAAGTATTTGAAGGAAGGGGAGCAAGTGTTGGTTGGATTTGATGGACCTTTTGTTTCCAGAAAGGTTACTCCTAGAGATTTGCTATCTGAGTTTATCGGTTCTATGGTTAAAGTTGAAGGCATTATTACCAAATGTATGTTTCCTCTTATCTGAGCTATATTACTTCAAAATCTAGGAATCTCTAGGTTGAAAAATTAAGCTTATACTTTACTCTATTTTTAGGTTCTCTTGTTAGGCCAAAGGTTGTAAAAAGTGTTCATTATTGCCCTTCAACTCAGCAGTTTTCATCTCGTGAGTATCGAGATATTACTTCCACTATGGGCTTGCCTACAGGCTCCGTCTATCCGACTCGGGTAATTACAATTTCTTCATAACGTATCACATTTCATGATTATTAGTTAATACCATTTTATATTAATTTATGTAGGATGACAATGGGAATTTGTTAGTTACCGAGTTTGGGTTGTGTCATTACAAAGATCATCAAACTTTGTCTATGCAAGAAGTGCCCGAGAATTCTGCTCCTGGTCAACTACCCAGAACTGTTGATGTAATTGCGGAAGATGATCTGGTGGACTCGTGCAAGCCTGGAGACCGAGTCGCTATAGTTGGGATTTACAAAGCCATTCCTGGAAATAGTCAAGGCAGTGTCAATGGAGTGTTCAGGTAAACTTAACTAATGACTAGGTTTTATTTTGTTTCGCTTATACTATGGGAAAAATGGGATTTTAATTGACTTTTTACTTTGACTTGCAGGACTGTGCTTATAGCAAACAATGTTTTCTTACTGAACAAAGAGGCAAATGCTCCAGTTTATAGTTCTGAAGACTTGAAAAAGATTAAACAGATAGCTGAGAGAGAAGATACATTCGACCTGCTTTCCAGATCACTTGCGCCTTCAATTTACGGGCATTCATGGATCAAGAAAGCAGTTGTTTTACTTATGCTTGGTGGAACAGAGAAGAATTTAAAGAACGGAACTCACTTGAGAGGGTAAGGTGTCGGTTTCTTTTAGGCTATTTTAAATATAAGGTTTTATATGAATAATAAAGTTGATTTGTGCTATCTGCAGTGACGTTAACATGATGATGGTTGGAGATCCTTCTGTTGCTAAGTCACAACTTCTTAGAGCTATTATGAATATCGCTCCTTTGGCAATATCAACCACGGGTCGTGGTTCTTCTGGTGTTGGATTGACGGCTGCAGTTACCGTTGATCAAGAAACAGGTACGAGTTTCTTGATGAATTGGTGAAATCTGAATAGAGGCAATTTTTCTTACTGATTTTTTGTTTTTTAATTTTGTAGGAGAAAAAAGGCTGGAAGCTGGTGCTATGGTTCTTGCAGACAGAGGTGTGATCTGTATCGACGAGTTTGACAAGATGAATGACCAAGATCGTGTAGCGATTCATGAAGTTATGGAGCAGCAAACTGTAACTATTGCAAAAGCTGGTATCCATGCATCATTGAATGCTCGATGCAGTGTTGTGGCAGCTGCTAATCCCATTTATGGAACGGTAAGTAGTTTAATAATGTTAACCAGAGCTAGTTATACATGTAATGCTCATGTCGGATAAAGAGTTCCGTATGGATTATGATTTGTATGGATTATGATTTGTATGGATTATGATTTGCGTGCGATGTTTATATTATGACTAGATTGAAAATTATTATTTGGTATTTCTGAAAGTTCTAATATGTGTTTGCAAAAGTTCCGTATGAAAGTTTTCTGGAAATTGTCAATTCTTAACACAAAAGTTGGTGTAGGCAAAAGATCTAACCTATGTAGACATATGATGTGTCAGGATAGGTGTGTCACCATAACCTTTACCGTCGGAGCTTCTGCCAACACTTATAATAAGTGAAGGAGAAGCTAATTTATCTTTTCCTGACACTTCTTATACTTTTCCCGACACTTTTTGTCTGTCAGCAAAAGCACTATTTCTTGTAGTGAACCCTAATTCCGAATTTCACAAACTTGGTTAATTTTGATAATTCAAATGTTCAAGTAATGGTAATTTCGATTATGACTAATTCCAAAGAGAACGTTTAACTTTATTTATTTTCCTCAAACCCTAATTCTTAATTTCATAAACTCATTCTTAATCAAATAATTATAGTTAGAGTCTTTAAGATAAAGAAATGCTATTTTCGATTTTGGGTTTAATGGCACTCAGCCACTCACAAGTTTAGGAGATTTTCAGATGAAAAAATTATAGGAGAAGAAGTCTAGTTATATAAAGAGTTGTACAATACAAGTAATACAACATAAAAGAATAATGCATCAAGGAGTACGTGTGTGTATAAATACATTTGAGAGTTGTATATTTGATGTAAATATTTTGTATATACATTAGGGGCAAAAAAGTTTTAATGTGATAATATTCTACACATATTATTTTACTATACCAAATTGCTCAAATTTAGCACAAGTGTTTGTTTATTGTTTCGTTTTTCATTTAGAGAAATGATTAATCCTCCTACTAAATATTCCTAACCATCCTCCTAATGCTATAATTTTGGCAACTTTTTTCTAACTTAACTAAATAAAGAAATTAATGGCCAACAACAATTATATACTAAAAGAATACATATATGAATACATATATATACTAAAAGAATACATATATGAAGTTTTACATGACAAATAATTAATTATTATTTTTAAAAACTTTATATTGTTTCTACATAAGATTTGAGTTTTAGAATAATATTTGTGTAGTTTTTGATTATATGAATTATCTTATTTGTTGATTGAATAACTTATAATTTCTCTTGACTATATATTGTTTAGGATGGTTTCTAATTGTCAAAGAATTGAATTTAGAGTGAAGTGAAGAGATTTTTATTTATGCAATTTTTGGTATCCTTTGGAACTATTGTCAAACTTGATGAAGTTTGCGTATGCTTTATTTTTGTTTTGCTGTAGATCAAATAATTGCACACGAACAATGTAACTTCCTTTTTTTTTTTCAAAGTACGCTTGGCATATATATATTCAACTCTTTATTTTTTGGTTGTTCTATTATATTTATGAAAATTAATAAATCTTGATTTGAATTAATTTGTTATGTTTGTTCAATAAAAATAAAATTAATTTGTTATGATGGGTATAAATGGAATAATATTTAAGTTTGAGCATTAATTTCCCTATTTAGCTGAATTAGGAGAGAGTTGCCAAAGTTATAGCATTAGGAGGATAATTAGGCATATTTAGTAGGAGGATTAATCATTTCTCTTTCATTTATTAGAGGAACATATGTGAGACTCTAATAATTTTGTTTTTTTTTTCTATTAATTTTTTCGTTTAGGGAGGAAAGTAATGATAATTTAGTAATCAATTATTAAATCAATTATTTATATTGGATTGAAAATTGAGATGAGTTGCTAACATCATTAATTATGATGCATTATCTTTAATCTTTAATAAAAGAGAGGCCTTAAATGCCACATGGCGAAATAAGGACCCTTAGATGGGTTAACTTATTTGATTTCAACCGTTAGATCAAATTGATGATGTCATCAAACACTATTTTCATTTTAGTTGTCCCACATCGCTTCAGGTATGAAACTTTTTCATACTTCTAGCCTATATATATCATATGCCTTTAGTTTTTCCTACTTTGTCACACATCGCTTCATGTATGAAACTCTTTCAGACTTCTAGCTTATATATATCATATGCCTTTGGATTAAAATATAGTTCGACGGTAATTTTTGGGTCAATCGGGTCACATCCGAAACCCGAAAAACTGGAACTATTCAATCCGAAACCCCACCCTATTTATGAATCAGGTGTTGCCTTAAATGCCACATGGCGAAGTAAGGACCCTTAGATGGGTTAACTTATTTGATTTCAACCGTTAGATCAAATTGATGATGTCATCAAACACTATTTTCATTTTACACCCTTTTACAAAACATAATTACATTATCTCTTTAATTCCAATCTCTACTTAAATAAAACAAAATTCCAATTTAGTTAAAAAAATTTCACTCAATTTGAACTATGATTTACATTATTTTTATTTAAAATCTCCTAATAAAAAATATTAAAACATGTGTATAAACGTAAAAGTGTTTATGTTATTATAACTATAAACAACATGTGTATAAACGTAAAGGTATATATATGTTATTATCCGTATAACATTGTCTTTTTATAATAACCTAAAATCTACATAAACATAAAGTTTACAATTCAATTTTTATTTTTTTCCGCGCTATCGCGGGACAATAATCTAGTTCTATGAAAAAACAATACATGCAATTAAATGACCATTGTAATGAAATTAACTATTTTGTTAAATCCTTTAAAATAATTGACAGTTTATAAACTATCCTCTCCCCAATTGACAGTTTCATAATTTTTTAAAACTTTAAAATTTTGTTTTACAACTTTCTAGTTCGATCGGCCCAACCGCTGGTCATGAAAATAATTAAACAGGTTTAGTTTGAAAACATTGTTATTCATTAGTTTACTAGAAATGATTTATCATTGAAGTAGAAGAAATATGTTCATGTTTCGTAAGAATGATGGTATATAATATTTGTGAAAAAAGAAAAAAAGAGATTAATTTATATATCCTAGTTTATTTTGTGTAAAATAAAGTTTTGAATGCATTTTCAATTTGGAGGTGGCAAACAAAGTTGTCAAAGGCGCGCCTCAAGCTCAAGGGCTAACACGCTATCGTCTTTGTTGGTTTTAGGCATGTCTTTTAAATATTTGTGTTTTTCTTAGTAGTCGGTTAATTCCTACAAACTTTATATATGTTATATATGAAATTATTATTATTTTGTATTCTTTGATATCCTAATACTTGATGTTTTAAGTATTGTAATTCTATCTTAAATTTATATATATATATATATATATATATATATATATATATATATATATATATATATATATATATATAGTTATAATGCTATAAATATTATTATTTATTCTCTGATGAGTCTCATATACATAAGACACGCGTGTTCAACTACGCTGCGCATCTGAGACTCCAAATACTCTTAGCGCTCTTCTGCAACTCTTATCTTTGACAACTCTGGAGGCAAATGGTCCCGAGTAGACATGTTGAAACCAGGACACAACAATTGACTTTTCCGTCAGGCTCGAAGTGGTTAGGGTCTACATTTAATTATTTTGTTTGTTTAGGCTGATTTATCATTCCATATGTTGTAAAATATAAATAAAAGTTTACTTTCTTCGTTAAACAAAAGTTGTACATTTTATATTATATTTATTTCAAAATTATTATTTTGTTTTTAAAAATGGAGAATTAAAATATAATCATTTTCAATTTACTCCTAAATATTTTAAACCTTTAAACTCTAAAAATAATTGACATAACGCTCTGTTCTCGAGTCTAAAATTAAAGGAAAGGAAAGTAATGTAAAGAAAAAGAAAGTAAAGTAAAGGAAAGTATTTATTTTACTTTACAATCACCCCAAATATGGCCGGATTGTTTTATTGAATAAAATGTATAAACTTTACCTCCTAATCCTTTCCTTTACTTTGCTTTCCTTCCTTAAAAAAAACTTGAGAACACAACAATTTATTTATTTCCTTTCCTTTACATTCCTTTACCCTCAAAATAAAACTTGAGAACACAGCGTTAATGTACGGGCAAAATTAGTAATCTAATCGAATAATACTTTATTAACTGCACCAATCTTGTTTCGATCATTTTTTGTTTTCAGACACTTATTTTAGAACGAAAGAGAATATTTTATTTGAATCACCAATTTGATAATTAATATGAATAGATTTATAGAGTTTGTTGCACTAAAAGTACAAGAGATGGATAAAAAAAACTAAAACCCGAATTGTAACTGAATGATTGAAAATACATTAGCCGGTAGTTTGGTTTTTAATTTTGAGAAAACTGAAATGATTTTCGGTTCGGGTTTGGTCTGAACAAAAAATTGTACGGCAAAAACCAGACCGGCATATTTAAACTAGAACATTAAAATTTTAACTATTTGATCGTTATGATTTGTCTTATTTTTGTTTGGTTTTGGTTATCCCAATATTTACCTTGTTAAAGATCTAATGTAATAACATGTATCGATCCATGTATAAGTGAATGTTATGTATCGATATGGGTTTTTACCGACCACAAATTTGCAAACCCTACTTTTATAGAAAAAAAAGAAACTCTACTTTTATAGAAAAAGATAGAAAAGAAAATCGATTGTACCTCCATTTCACGGTGTGCCCATTCTAAAGCATCCGAAACCTTGTGAAGAGGGACAAGCAAGTCTTGAAGGACATGCATATCATGATAATAGTTGCGAATCGATTCAAATTGGGTCGCCTTAAGTAAAGGAATTTTTGGTGGCATCATCCAACCAAGAAGTATGCGAAACCAAAGTTGATCAGCGAAAGGAAGAATAAGCTTCGCTTCCCAGAAATAACTTGGAGTATGTCTATGATAATATTCACGAACCGGTATATACTCCACAAATTCACCTTTCTTTAAAGCCGTTTGTGCGTGCTGGAAAAACCATGGCTTGAACCACCACCCGATGCTATTAATCTTGGAGCAGTTCCTCATTGCTTCTTGTTTAGATGTGTATTTTCCAGTCATGCAGACAGCTTCTCGAGGATTGTAGATGATCGTCTCTACAAAGTCTGGAACCTTATCAGGGTCATCATCCTCAAATTCAGGTGCAAAAGAATCGATATATCCCTTTGCAAGATCAGTGACTGTCTTACCCTTTACTGGTTTGTATGTTAGTTTCATGTATTCTTTGATGTGTATAAGTTTGATTTCGGCACAAGTAAGGAGACCTAAAGACCCTTGAGACCATGGAATAGCATAGAAAAGATCAGAATACTCGTTATCTTTTGTAGCACGAACCACTCTCCCATCTGCAAGAATAATCTCATAAGCCACAATAGTATCAGTAAAAAGGCCGAATAAATGTGAGCTTCCTTCGAGTCCACTTCCATTAATGAGGCCACCAACAGTAAGCTCGTCAAGCTCGGGAACAACAGCAAGAGCAAGGTTCATTGGGACGGTAACCCTCGTGATCTGTCCCATTTTCACCAACGGCTCACATTTTGCAATCATTCTTTCTTGGTCTATTTCAAGAATGTTACAAAAAGCCGAAAGGTCTACTTCAAAATGCCTAGCTCGTTTGTAGTCGACATTTCGCATGCCTACTGTAACGCGGGGTTTTCGCGCTGTACAAATAAGACCGTCTTTTGATGGACGTCTTTTCTTCAATCTTCCGATCACTTTAATAATATTTTCATCGTGCTCCTTTTGGCGTTGCTTGTATGACTTCCAATGGGATCTAAGTTCACCAAGATAATCTAGGATGTACATTGTAAGAGACATTGGAAGTACAACAAAAATGACCAAAATCCAGCGGAACTGGACAAGATAATCGACCCACACCTTCTTCCTCTTCGGCCTCACTAAGGGAGACATGATTGTAGAGATTAAGATTTGTTCCTAGCTATAAGATGATGATGTAACTTTCACAAGATACCAAACAAAAGAAGATAGAAAACATATAAATGATAAAAATAAACCATCACTCTTATGGTATTTATATTGAAAGAGAGATATGGGCGTGTGGGTAGAGGATAATAACACATCAAACAAGTAAATACGTACCACAAATTACCTGTCTATATATTCTATATATCTCTATTTCTTTTGTGTATCAGGTCACCTTATAGTCAGACTGTGTATGTAGGTAAGTCGAGCAGGTTGTAGAGACTACTTCAAGTTGTTGTCGTTTTTGTCACTGATCCAAGTAATCATATCATTATATTTTCTTGTCTCGAAATCATTTTTGATTAAAGTTATACATTTTAAGGAATTTTTGACCCGAACGGACGAATACACGCCGGAATTAGCAGTGATGGACGCCACCGGCAAAAATTTGTAAAAGTGGTATAGCCGGTGTTGTGAACGCCGGCTTATGCCACGCTATGTTGCACAGGGACGGATACGGGGACGGGTACGGGTACTTAGAAACGCCGATGTCTCAAAAATCAAGAAACGGGTACGGCAAAAAACGTTTGTGTATTTTATACTTATCAATTACTGTGTCATTATCATTGTTCATGCATGAAACCTGAATAAGTGAATACCTAATTAATTAAATACAAGTTATATAACAAAATGACAAATGATTGAATGTAGAAACCACGGCTACTGTTACTCGAGAATGCTAAATAGAATGCTAATTACCTTCATGTCATTGTCATTAAACAAGTACTCTAATAAGTGAATACCTATTTAAATGTGTTATGTTTGTTGAACGTTTTGCATGTAAACAACACTTACCTTCATGTCATTATCATTAAACAAGTACTCTAATAAGTGATCGAATACATAATTAAAGGTGTTATGTTTGTTGAACGTTTTGCATGTAAACAACACTTACCTTCATGTCATTATCACTAAACAAATACTTTAATAAGTGAATACCTAATTAAAGTTGTTATGTTTGTTGAACGTTTTGCATGTAAACAACACTTACCTTCGTGTCATTATCATTAAACAACGTACTCTAATAAGAATATAAGAATACAAAATCACGATTTTACTATTTATACATCTAGTCCATCTTCGTGCATTCTCATTAAACAACTACTTTAAGTTAGTATTGTCACATAAATGCAAGAAAGTAGAAACCACGGCTACTATGAATAATTGAATGTTTTTGAGAATACATATGAAAGTTTTTTTTTTTTTTTATCTAGAATAAGAGTTAATATATAATAGGATTAAGAATAGCGTTTCAACTGAAACGTGATAAAAAGCCCAAAAACTAGATTAAAAGCCCAAAAAAATGAAAAATAAGAAAAGAAACGTATTCTCCAATGAATGTATAAATTCTATAAAATAATATCGTGAACGACCAAAATTCGTTTCCGCAAGTCAGCTTAAAATCCCAAAAAAATGAAAAAGCCCAAAAACTAGATTAAAAGCCCCCAAAAAATGAAGAATAAGAAAAGAAACGTCATCTTTTTCTCGGAAACGTTTCCGGCGCCGTTTCTTCCTCAACCTTGCCGCTTCCTTCACATCTGAAACGTCTCCCTTTTCTCGGAAACGTTTCCGGGCGTTTCCGACGCGTTTCCGGGCGTTTCCCGTTTCCGGGATGTGGGACGACACCCGATAGGCGTTTCCTGTGCAACATAGATGCCACGTGTACTGCCACGTCGATATTCCACCTTCTCCTTGCCCAGTCACCACACCCCTTTACACATAGATAAAACACTCACACCATAAGCCGGAGGTGTAAGTGCCGACTTATGGTGCTTTTTCTGCCACCCACATGCAACGGTCGACTAATCTATCCACCAACCAATCAAACTGTGCCACGTGTATAAGAAGGAGGTGCCAACTCCGACTTATATATACCACGACGGTTTTCACAGATTCCACACAAAACTATAATACACACATACACACATATAACTTCTCCCACATTTTCCACCGAAACTCACATACACACATATAATGTCTTAATCCCGGCTCTAAAATGGCGCAATTTGGAGCAAGTTCAAGCCCTCGAAACACTAGTTTGTTGTTTTTACAAGACAGTGAGCACCATCGTTCTGCTCGGTTATTCAACGGTCAACAAGATCCGCTTGAAACAATAAAAGCGAGACAATGTGATGCGGGACTTTGGGACCACACCGATGAAATTGAAGACGGTGTTAGAAAGTGGATAGTAAGTGCTGGTTTTGACAATGTATTACGCACCGGGTATCACAAAATAGACCACGCTCTAACTACCGCTTTGGTCGAAAGGTGGCGTCCCGAGACGCATACATTCCACTTCCTAGTCGGTGAAGCCACTGTTACGTTGCAGGACGTACAAATTCTGCGGGCTTTGCCTGTAAACGGACCGGTGGTATCTGGAGAATGGGAGTGCAAAAGCCAGGATGAATGGCTTAGTGATTGTGATGGCTATCTAGGGTTTGTCCCAGACCTGAATGAAGTTGATGCTGGTAGAGTAAAAATCCGTACTCTAATAGAGGAAATTCAAACACCGTAGGAGTAAAAGAAGCTATAAACAAAGAGCTAGAGTGTTTATTTTTAGCTCTTTTGGGTGGGCACCTGTTTAGCGATTCACGGTCGTACGATGTTTCGCTGAATTACCTCAAAAACTTAGACAAGCTCTCTGAAGCTTGTAGAAAAAGCTGGGGCAGTGCAATATTGTCGTTTTTGTATCGACAACTGTGTAATGTTGCGGAGAAGAACGACGTGAAAGGTATTTAGGGCCCGTTAATTTTACTCCAGCTTTGGGCCCGGGAGAGAATACCACAGATTGGGCCCCCTATTTTATTAGGAGGGGATGCACCTATTCAGTACCCACACTGCTATGGGAGCAGGTAATATTTATAGCATTATATTTTTATTATTATAAGTATTATTTTGATTAATTTAGATTACGAATATTACAATTAAAATTTTACGAGTATTATTTTGAATATTAGGTGGAATCGGCACTTTAGTCACACTGCCACACCGGCTCATGTGTTGGTTACATATCGTGCTGCTTTCACCGCCTTGCAAGAGGGCCAGTTTATATGGTGTCCATATAGTGAGGTATTGGGGCAACTTCCGGGTGATTGCACCAATGATAGCGAGTTATGGGCATACATTGGATGGCTTGTCTTTTGGAATGTTGCCGAACCTCATGTATCGAACAGAGTATGCAGACAGTTTGCATACGTACAAGGGTTCCTGATGATTTGTACATATTTATAGTTAGACAACACAAGAAAATCCACAAAGGTAAGCTTACGGGTGGACGAGGAACAGGCTGGATGGAAAAGAAGGAGGTTGAGGTAGGGTGTTGGAATAGTAGACATTCAAATGTCTATCAATTTTCTGGACCAGCAGGAGGCGGTGTTCTACCGGGCTATATGCATTGGTTTCATGAACACATTTTATTACTTATCACGTCTCCGACTGCACAAAACGCTCCGAACGTGTATCCAAAATGGGGTGGTGTTCAACAAACTCAGGTAATATGTTTTGCGTACTTATTTTATATTATATATTAAACTGAAATTTTTATATTATATTCAAATATTTATATGTATTATATATTTTTAATATATATATATATATATATATATATATATATATATATATATATATATATATATATATATATATATATATATATATATATATATATATATATATATATTTGATATATATTTGTATATTATATTAATATATTTACATTTATTTTGCAGAACGAGGCATTGAGGGAAATCCACGATCGTGCACAACATCACATGGACAATGGAGTGGGTAATAGCGAGATGTGGCAGGATTTTGTTCAAATCCCTACTCAATCTATTGGATATGGACATAATCCGGACCGCATGAATTATGGGTCTCAACATTATGCTTTACCCCACCTGCTTATTATCCACGTCCCCCAACTCCTCAAGGATACACTGGGTCTCAACCCCATTATGGAGGTTAGTTTCAGGGTGGTTAGAGTGGTCCTCAGTACGGGCAAGAGTATCAGGCTAGTGGTAGTGGTTCCGAGTATGGGTAGCAGTTTCAGCCTGGTGGTAGTGGTACCCAGTCTGGCCTGGACATGATCAATGAATTGCTTGCTACCCCTGATCCTACCCCTACCTGGCTTTCGTTGTCACCAAATATTCGTGGGGAGTACTGTAACTGGGTACAACCAAATTTCCAAAGAGACCCTGATACTGACATGGTTGCACGCCGATCTACCTATGCTGATAATAGACCGGTTCAAATTCAAAGTTTTGGTGATTTTGGTATGGCACAAAACATAGATACGAACCATCCATCCAACGCACAAAACGAAGACGCTGGTCAAGACCGACGTAGAAGACCAACCAGGAACCCTCAACCAACGAGATGTGGAACGAGCAGTCATCTTCTACAACAACCTCCCTGTCGTCGCTAGAGTTTCAAAATTGTGTTGTATTTTTTATATGTATGATTTTTTTATTAATAAAAAGTTATGTTGTTTGTGTTTTAAGTTTTGTTTCGTGTTTTAATATTTTTTGTGTTCAATCCATAACATATAAAAAAATTTGTCTTATAGAGTTATAAAACATTAAAGAAATACAAAAACATAAAAAATATGTCTTATAGATATTTAAAAAAATACGTCTTATAGAGTTATAAAAATATTAAAAAAAATATGTCTTATAGATATTTAAAAAATACAAAAACATAAAAAGAAATTCGAAAACAAAAAAAATATGACTTATAGAGTTATAAAACCTATAAAACATTAAAAAAAAACTCGAAAACAAAAACATTAAATAAAACATTTCATAGATTAAAAACCCTTATGAAAATAGTCCTTTATATTTGTAGCAAGTTGACTGGACTAGTAGGTGAAACAGTTGTTGGATCACATCTCACAGGCACAACATTGATTCCCCTGAACAACTCATTACACTTGTCAGTCATTATTTTGTAATAAGTCGGATTTGCCAACACCGGCTTTTATCCATATCTAAAACCTACGTGGCATTTTCATTGGACCAAATTCAATCCCGAGAGTTTTTGTCAGATATTATCAGTGTCCAGGATAGTACGTGAAAGCATTGATTCCACTGAACAAGTCACATAATACATGCATTGAATTTTCAGTGTCCAGTCATTATTTTATATCATACATGCTTTATTAAAAAGCATGTCAAGGCATTGAAATATTACAGAATTTATAAGTACATTCCTTATTAGACCCCATGTGATATCAATATTTTTTTAAACATTACATAAAAACATTACATATTTTTAAATATAAAAACATTACATATTTAAAATAAGATATACCATTACCCTACATTGTACGTTTAGCGTAAAGTACAGTAGCCATCCTTCTTCTGAAATCCAGTATTTGTTCATCAGATACATCGACTGTAACTACATTTGAGGCTTCACCAGTGACCAGGTAGTGAATAAACATACATACAAACAAAGCACAGTTTGCCTTACTATCAGAACATTGACTGACATTTTTCAAATAAATGAATGGCTCAGACCCCGGAGGAGGTACTGGTTCGGCTGTTGCTCTGGTGTGTCTTATTGTCACACCCCGCCAAAGCGGAATACATGATGTGAAGAGCAATAGCATTCGATACACAAGATATAGATAAACGCCAAATGTCATTAAGGAAAAACATAATATTCAGGGTTTACAAAGTTTAAAGCAAAGTTACATATCCGAATTACAAAATGGGTGTTCA
>CAJVGC010000432.1:52683849-52701892 GCA_910822075.1 Senecio squalidus
CACGATCGGAAATAATCGATACAGGGACTCCGTGTTTCGATACAATCTCTGCAATATATAAACGCACGAATCTCTCCATCGGATAATTCTCACGAATCGGTAGGAAATGAGCAGACTTCGTCAATCGATCAACAATAACCCAGATACTGTCATAACCACTCGAAGATCTCGGAAGTTTCGTAACAAAATCCATAGTAATACGCTCCCATTTCCACTCGGGGATCTTCGGTTGTTGGAGTAGTGCAGACGGTTTCTGATACTCAATCTTCACTTTGGAACAGGTCAAACATCGACTAACATACTCGGCGATCTCACGCTTCATACCCGGCCACCAATAGAATTCTTTCAAGTCATGATACATTTTGTCGGAACCCGGATGAATGGAATAGTTAGACTTATGGGCTTCGTCTAGAATCAACTGACGGATACTAATCGGAACCCCTCGAGGAAATACAGAACTCCATCCTCCTTCGGTTCTAATTCCAACGCCAACTTATACAACCTTTCCTCTTTAACACGGTCCTCTGTCATAATACCCTCCTGTGCCTGAATAATCTGAGCCTTCAAGCTCGTCTGAATAGATACCATCATAGAACGGATACGGACTGGTTTGACTGTTTCCTTACGACTTAGTGCATCAGCAACAACGTTCGCCTTACCAGGGTGGTAGCGAATGTCGCAATCATAGTCGTTCAATAACTCAACCCAACGTCGTTGTCTCATGTTCAACATCTTCTGATCGAATATGTGCTGGAGACTCTTGTGGTCGGTAAATACAGTACACTTGGTCCCAAACAGATAATGTCTCCAAATCTTCAATGCGAATACGACGGCTCCCAACTCTAGATCGTGTGCCGTGTAATTCTGCTCATGGACTTTCAACTGACGCGAAGCGTAAGCTATAACTTTACTATTCTGCATAAGCACACAACCCAGACCCTTGTGCGAAGCGTCGCAATAAACAACAAAATTCTCGGAACCAACTGGCAGACTAAGAATAGGAGCGTCACACAACCGCTGCTTCAATACCTGAAAGGCTCTCTCCTGATCGGAACCCCAAACGAATGGTTCACTCTTCTGTGTCAACTTTGTCATAGGTGAAGCGATCTTGGAGAAGTTCTCGATGAATCGGCGATAATACCCAGCAAGACCCAAAAACGAACGGATTTCGGTCGGAGACTTTGGTGCAACCCAGCTTTTAACAGCTTCAATCTTAGCAGGATCAACGTGAATACCCTTCGCGCTAACCACGTGGCCAAGGAATTGAACTTCGGATAACCAGAACTCGCACTTAGAAAATTTCGCATACAACTTTTCTTTTCGAAGCGCCTCTAGAACAAGACGCAAATGCTCTTCATGTTCCTTGCGACTTCGGGAATAGATAAGGATGTCGTCGATGAATACGATAACGAATTTGTCAAGATACGGACGACAAATACGGTTCATTAGATCCATGAATGCTGCAGGGGCGTTTGTCAGACCAAACGGCATCACCATGAACTCATAATGACCATACCGAGTACGAAAAGCGGTCTTAGGTATATCATCTTCCTGAACTCTCAACTGATGATAACCAGAGCGAAGATCGATCTTAGAGAAATAGCAAGAACCCTGAAGTTGATCGAATAAGTCGTCAATACGAGGAAGGGGATAACGGTTCTTCACAGTCAACTTGTTTAACTCCCGATAATCAATACATAAACGCATGGATCCATCCTTCTTCTTAACAAAGAGGACAGGAGCACCCCACGGGGAGAAACTAGGACGGATAAAACCCTTATCGACTAGTTCCTGAATTTGTTTCGACAACTCGAGCATCTCGGAAGGAGCCAAACGATACGGAGCTTTAGCAACAGGTGCTGCTCCAGGAACAAGATCAATACGAAAGTCGGTTTGTCTCTGGGGAGGGACTCCAGGTAAATCTTCGGGAAAAACGTCAGAATACTCGCGAACGATCGGTACACCATCAATCTTTATCGTAGAATCTTTCTTCACCAAGTGAGCGAGATATAAGGAACAACCTTGGCGGATATAGTCGCGAACTTTCAGACTAGAAATGACTTTAAGGCGTTTCCCTGTCTTGTCTCCGTGTACGTTCATCTGATCTCCATCCGGCTTCTGAACACGAATAAGCTTCTCATGACAAACTATTTGTTAGTGCAAGATATGCTGTGACTGGATGTTCTATTATGTTTTGATTACATTGTATTATATTAGCCTGACATAGTTAGCTTAGTGGGCTGCTCACGGACTTGCATGTCCGTGAGGCCCAATAGGTCCAAGCCCAAAACTAGCTGAACATGTTACTCTATAAATAGAGGTGTTCAGGGTAGTTTTAGGCTGTTGGTTTTTGGGAGAGAATTCGTGTTAGGCTTCCGGATTGTAACAAGTGTTATTGTTAATCAGAAGCTTTAGAATTCGGTAATTGTGTTTCTTTGTTATTACTTTCGATTATAATCTGTGCATACTAATTACGAGATTCCGCCTCGTAATTGGTGAGTTTAATCCTGTAGATCGGACCACTGGGACCTACAATTGGTATCAGAGCAAACGCATCGTTTGCTCTCTATCGAGATTTGGTTCAGGGTTAAATTCAGGTTTAATCGATTCTGGAAATTAGGGTACTTAATACATCTTCGACGGCTGTTTGTGAAATTTAGGGTTTTTGTTACATCTTCGGCGGCGGGATTACAGATTAGCGTTTCTTTGCCTGTTCGTGGAAATATCTCTAAGGATACTTCTTCGTGGATTTCTCTTCGTGGTTACGTCTTCGTGGATACATCTTCGTAGGAACATCTTCGTGGATAGATCTTCGTGGGTACATCTTCGTTAAAAACAACTTTGTCTCTTCGCCGAACACCCTCTTCGTGATACACAAACATCTTCGCCAACCATCTTCGCCACCCATCTTCGCCAAACTCAAACATCTTCGCCAACCATCTTCGCCACCCATCTTCGCCAAACTCAAACATCTTCGCCAACCATCTTCGCCATACATCTTCGCCAAACACATACATCTTCGCCAAACACATACATCTTCGCCGAACACATACATCTTCGCCAAACACATACCATCTTCGCCAAACACATACATCTTCGTGACTATACATCTTCGTTACCATACATCTTCGTGACCATACATCTTCGTGACCATACATCTTCGTTACCATACATCTTCGTGACCATACATCTTCGTGACCATACATCTTCGTGACTACACATCTTCGTGACTACACATCTTCGCTGATTACGTTTAAAATGGATTCAAGACAATCAATTAATACTCCTCCTAAGTTAATCAAATCTTCACAGTATTACGAATGGGTTGATAAATTCGAATCCTTCTGTCGGTATAATGATGTTCAAATGTGGATATTTTGTGTTGAGACAAAATACATACGCCCAATGCAGCCTGCAAATGCAAGTGGTGGTGAACCTATTCCTATTGAAATCTCTTCCTTCACAGCTGAGCATAGGAGATTATTTGACGCTGAAAACCGAACATGGGCAAGTCTGAAAATGGCTCTGCCTATTGAAACGATATACTTATGTCAAACTTACAAAACTGCTTATGAACTTTGGAAAGCAATCGAGGTTCAATACATTGGGAGTGCCGTTCAACAAAAAAGTAGGGGAAGTGTTCTTAAACGACAATTCAATACATTCAAAGCAGGTTTAAATGAAAGTTTTGAAGCCACTGTCAACAAATATCACAATCTACTTTCTGACCTTGCAAGAGCTAATATAACTATTAAAGAAGAAGAGGTAGAACGATTTTTGGAAGCATTACCCAAACGCTGGGAAGTATACGTGAACTTAGTAAAAGATGAAATCTACCAGGAAAAACCAGTAACTCTACATGAGGTAATTGAGAAATTTAGAGGATATGAACAAACCCGTTTAGCTATTGACGCTGTTGCAGATGACACACCCTATGGACAACCCTCATCTGATGCTTCCGTGAATGCAACTGCGTTAATATCTGAAAATTGTCACGCAAGTTCTGAAACTCATTCCTCTACCGATACCACTACAACTGCAGGAGTTTCAAAAGCTGCCAATTCTCATCAAAGAATGCCAATGAGTGTTAAATCAGCAGAAGAAAGTTTAGAAATCCTATCATGTTTCTTATCTGCTTACGGTAATCAAGTTCAAGGTAAAATCACTGATCCAGGATTGTGGGACGAAGATTTTAGTCAAGTCGATCAGGATGACCTTGAGGAAATGGATTTACAATGGCAAACTGCCATGATTACTAATAGAATCAAGAGATTTATGACTAGAACAGGGCGCAGTCCCAGAACTGGAAAAGCAGGTTTTGATAAATCCAAGGTGCGTTGCTTCAACTGTCAAGGTCATGGTCACTTCGCTAGAGAATGTCAACAACCTAAGGTTGAATATAATCAAAGCCAAGACAAAAACAAGACTTCTTCTTCGCAACCACAACGCAGCTTAGCGTCACAGGCTATGATAGTTCAACACGATGATCGAACTTATGATTGGCAAATCTGTACTGATGAAAGAAATCAAGCCCTCATGGCTTCTATTGAAGAAATTCGCAGTGAAGTCAGTAACACAGAAGCAGCATCAGGTACTGATAGTGATTCAAACTCCAGCGAAGAAGATACTGCAGAAGCAGAAGAAAGTCAAAAAACATCCCAAGTTTGCAGCTGCACCATCGATCTGTCCAACGAGAACCTCATCGCTAAAATGGCTGACCTCGACTCGAACAAGGCAAAGGTACTTCTTGACTCTCAATCTATGAAAGATTTTTGTAAATCCTATACGGTTTTAACTCTCCAAAATGATAAACTGACTAAGTCAGTCTCCAATTTGGAATCCCAGCAAACTGCTTTCAATCAAACAATTGCAAATCTAACCTACCAAAGAGATGAATATTCAAAGCAATACTATAAAACTGAATCAGATCGAACAGCTCTTTTATCAAATATCGGTATTTTGACACAAAAGGTCGACTTATTATATAAATGCATTGAAACTGAAAAGAAAAAGTTTGCTGAGAAGGTCCAAGAGTTAAACCTTTGTGAAATACAACTAACAGAGCAGGAAAGAAAGTTCGAGCAATTCCGTACTTCGTCAAGTACTTTGAATTCCATTTTGAGTCGTCAGCGTACAAGTGGAAAGTCTGAAGGCCTAGGGTATAATGAAACACCACCTCCGTACAACAACAACTTTAGTTTCTTTAAGAACGGGCCTCCACAACCTGAAAATTGTGAATCTTCAAGCTCCACGGATCAGAAAAATAAAGCTAATCAAGAGCAACAAGCCACAAACGCTCCATCTCAAACCTCAACATGTGAACCTTTGAAGGAAACATTCATATCAAGTAACGACATCAAATCCAAGCAAAGTTCATCCTCTGATGCTGATCAAGATCAATCAAATAAGATGGAAACTTTAAACTGCTTCAAATGTCGTGAACGTGGACACGTTGCACGAACAAGCGAAAAGAAACTCAAGTTAAACCCACTCCCACGCAGTCAGCTAAAACCACTCCCACGAAGTCAGTTAAATTCACTCCCACGAAACCAGTACAAATTCTACGAAACCCACATCACGAGAGTCCAGCTTCAAACTCGCGACATCATGGACACAGCAAACCAAGTACGGGACAATTTTCTCAACGTTCACACCAGCAACCACAACAACCTTTTGTTCCATCATATCGTCAACATCATTATGATCATCGCTCCCACAGTCCTCCACGCCATCATCATCATAATCACTACTCAAGTCCCCCACAATATCATCATACTCATCACAGAAATTACAATCATAGCTCCCCACGTCCTCACTATGAACCACGTCATTACACAAATTCTCGTTACAGCTCTCCAGCAATGAGTCATTGAGTTCCTTACAACTCTAACAGTCATTACTCTACACGCCACACCTCTCCAATCGCTCACCAAGATAAGGGAATCTACAAACGGGTCACCTATGTGACTGAGAACGGTCAATCCAGGTCTGTTATGGCCTGGGTTCCCCATGACAACTAATAACTTTATCTTGTGTGCAGGAACCGGGTCACCGAGTCGTCAACAACTGGTACGTTGACAGTGGCTGTTCCAGGAACATGACAGGAGAACGAAGTCTGCTTAACAACTTCGAATCTGGAAAGAAAGGTCGAGTAAATTTTGCTGGAGAAAAAGGAGGAGAGATAACTGGAATTGGTTCAGTTACAAATGGAAAAATCACACTGAAGGATGTATTTTACGTCAGGCAGCTAGAACACAACTTGCTCAGTGTTTCTCAAATCTGCGACAATGATAATCCCGTGTACTTTAACAAGAAGGAGGTTGTAATTCTTAAATCCGGAATTGATATTCCTGAGGATCTGATACTGATGCGTGCACCAAGAACGAAAAACACATATGTTATGGATATGAACAACACTGAAATTACCACAGATTCAACATGTCTATTATCCAAGTCAACTAGTGAGGAAGCCATGATTTGGCACAGAAAGATGGCACATCTACACTTTCGGAAGATGAACGAGATCACCAAGAAAGAGTTAGTCCTTGGAGTTCCACTCAAACGATTCGAGTATGAAGATAAATGCATTCCATGTAAACTCGGAAAGCAACACAAGCAACATCACAAGTCCAAGGCCATCAATACAATCGAGACAACATTCGAGCTAATGCACACTGATCTTTTCGGTCCTATTGCACAAAGGAGCTTCGGAGGAAAATACTACTGTCTCGTGATCACCGATGATTACACTCGCTACTCTTGGGTCTACTTCTTAGGCACTAAGAGTGAAACAGCCGGCACGCTCATCAACTTTTTCGATATGATCAAGAACGTATACAAAGCAAATGTCAAGCGTCTGCTCAGCGATAATGGGACAGAGTTCAGAAATTCCACGATGACCTTCTACTGTTTTGCAAATGAAATTGTTCAACAACACAGCGCTCCATACGAACCACAGCAAAATGGTGTCGCTGAGAGGAAAAACAGAACATTGATAGAGGCCGCTCGTACCATGTTAGCTGACTCACTCCTCCCTGTTACATTCTGGGGGGAGGCAGTGAACACAGTGTGCTACGTCCTCAATCGAGTATTAACGGTGAAACGGTTTAATAAAACGAGTTATGAATTGCTAAATAGTCGTAAGCCTAATCTTGCTGGATTGGAACCCTTTGGGGCTCCTTGCACCGTTTTGAAAACAAATTATACCACCAAGTTCGCACCCAAAGCTGTCCAGGGATACTTTCTTGGATATGTTGAGGGCTGCGCAAACAAACGAGTTTATCTTAAAACTTCACGTATAGTGGAAATTGTTTTTAACTTGGAAATAACTAGTTACACGTTTGAAAAACAAACTGGTCCAGCTCTCGCTTTTGACTATGATGCTCTATTTAAATCATTTAACCTTTCTCCAAGTGTGTCTCATACAGGTACAGAGAACCCGAGCTTCTCCTCTGATGATGAAGATACAGTTTTTCCTCGTCCTCACATTATTAAAGATATCGTCACCGAACCTGCTGATACCGATGATCAAGCAGATGACCAAAGCGAAGTGGCAGAACCACTCGACGACGATAATCCCACCGATGATCAAGAAAATGTGGCCGAACCACATAATGCAACTGCTCAAGACGATGCGGCATTCCCGCACATCACGTCTCGTATTCACAAGGATCACCCAGCCGACAACATTATTGGCGATCCCGATGCACCTGTTCAAACTCGAACACAAATAGAGGAGTTACAAGGCATGTATGCTTTGGTCACCACCTCCGAAGAATTCAACAACTGTCGATTTCTTTGCTTCGTTTCTCAAGACGTTCCAGCTAACATTCATATGGCTCTTAAGGATGCCAACTGGGTCCATGCCTGTCAAGAGGAATTAGCTCAATTCGAGAAACTAGGGGTCTGGATACTTGTGATACTGCCCGCTGACGCCTACGCTATAGGCACTAAATGGGTTTTCCGATGCAAACGTGGAATCATCACTCGAAATAAAGCTCGATTAGTGGTACAAGGATTCTATCAGGAAGAAGGATTGGACTTTCAGGATGTTTTCGCTCCAGTCGCTCGCCTCGAGCCTGTCCGTCTTTTCTTAGCTTATGCCTCTCACATGGGATTTACAGTTTACCAACTCGATGTTAAAAGTGCTTTCCTTTATGGTAAAATCAACGACACCGTCTATGTTCAACAACCCCCTGGCTTCGAAGACCCACAACACCCTGACAAGGTTTCCAAGCTCAACAAAGCTTTATACGGTCTTCATCAAGCTCCACGGCTGTGGTACGAAACATTGTCAACTTTTCTCTTAGAATCCGGTTTCAAGAGAGGTCGTATCGATAGCACTCTGTTTATCAAAGATTCATCCAAGGCTAAACTTTTGGTTCAAGTCTACGTGGATGATATTATTTTCGGTTCCACTGATATTCAAATGTGTAAGGACTTCGAAAAGCTCATGAAAGACAAATTCGAGATGAGCGCGATGGGTGAACTCAAATTATTTCTAGGACTACAGGTCGAGCAACTACCAGACGGAATGTTTATTCATCAATCGAACTATGTCACTGAAATGCTGAAGAAATTCAACATGACCGATGCCAAGCCAATTGCTACTCCCATTTCTCAGCAGCACAATCTTGAACCAAACGCACAAACGATCCTGATATGGATCCCACTGTTTATCGCGGCATTATAGGCTCTTTAATGTATCTTACTGCATCTCGTCCTGACATAATGTTTGCTGTATGTTTATGTGCCAGGTTTCAAGCTTGTCCTAAGATGTCTCATCACTCTGCTGTAAAGAGGATTCTTCGCTACCTTAAAGGCCGACCGCGGCTGGGTCTCTGGTATCCCAAAGGAAGCGACCTCTTTCTCGAAGCATTCACCGACTCAGATCTGGGTGGATGCAATATCGATCGAAAGTCAACCTCCGGTGGTTGTCAATTTTTGGGAGGACGCCTCGTGTCTTGGCAATGCCCGTCTCCGTCTCATCCTGTGAAGCTGAATATATCGTTGCGGGTAGCTGTGTCTCACAGGTTCTCTGGATACAACAACAGATGCTGGATTACGGTTTATTCTATACCTCTACTCCTATTAATATAGATAATGAGGCTGCCGTTTCTGTTATTAAAAATCCTGTTAAACATAGCAAAACCCGTCATATTGATTTTAAGCACCACTTTATTAGAGACTATTATGAAAAGAAACTCATCGATATCATTCGTGTCTCTTCCGAAAACAACTTGGCCGACCTCTTCACTAAATCATTTGACAAATCTCGCTTCGAGTCACTTGTTCACCGTATTGGACTTCGCAACTTAGAGTAACCAACGTTTTCTTAAAAAAAAAAAAAAAAAAAAAATTAGCGTAAGTGTCCTTTATTATTTTCGTAATAAAAAAAAAAAAAAAAAAAAAAAAAAAAAAAAAAAAAAAAAAAAATTAGAGTAACTTAGTTTTAAATCTAAATTCGAGATGAAGATATCTTTGCTTATGACTCTTAGTCTTAGATCGGGTTTTTGCAACTTGCTATATAATTTCTCAAAGTGTTTCGTTTAAATTCCAGTGTCTTGTGGCCCTTCGCCTTATTACTGAATTCAGTTGTGTGGTTTGCTGTCTTAGAGCTCTACAGTTTTCAACCATTAAACGACTTAAGTCTGCTGGTTGCAACAAAGGTTGAGAATGGATTTCTGTTACGAAGTCATGTGATACACTACCAGATGGGAGACACTTATATCAAATTTAAAATATTTTATTGGTGTGTTAATAAGTGTTTGAATTCACATAAGCGGCCTTTGGAACTTGAGTAAGTACACACATGGGATGCCTCGATCATCTAGCCACCTAAGGTCTTTAACGGGTCTGGGATCGGTTGGTAGAAAGCTCGTTAAAGGGTTCCATAGAAAGTCGCAGAATTCTAACATCTTAAAAAGGCTTCATAGAAGTTCAGTCATAGACTTGCACAATTAAACCAATGCGCTAAACTGTTTTCAACAAATTTGATATAGGCTATCTTAATGCTAGCTTCATATGTTGCATTGTCAAGTTTGGTAACCATCCCATACTACTTTGTACCATGGAAGGATTCACAAATACCTTGAGCATCTCTCACTTTTGTCGACTGGTTCCTAACTTCTGAGTGCTTTTAGCCTAAATCGATGACAGCTTACTTGTAATTAAAACACAACTTTTTGGTGTACGGCTGAACGGTTAAATTGGACAACTACACAAACATGGGTTTAAATTAAATTTCTTTGGAACCCCGATAAGCAATCTGATCGAATTTTGTTTCCTAAATGTATACTATTTGCTTAATTAACGGTTTATTTCCTTTTTAGGTCATGAATTTTTTATTTACCTTATTTCTGTAATTCTCTATATCTTTTAAACGTTGGTTAAATCCTCAAAAGTCCATCGGGCCCAGACTGCCAGGCCCAGCCTTTCAGGCCCAGCCTTTCAGGCCCACAGGCCCATACTTGGCCTTTAAATACCCTCAGGTGAACTCATAGTTTTACTTTGCACGAAGACACATCTTCGTCCCCTTTAGGATGCACGAAGAAACATCTTCGTCCCCTTTAGGACAGCCAAACGAAGACCCATCTTCGTACTTATGATGTGTGTCTGACGAAGACCCATCTTCGTCCTTATGATGTGTGTCCCACGAAGACCCATCTTCGTCCATCTTATGTGTGTCTGACGAAGACCCATCTTCGTCTCTATTGTGTATGTCAGACGAAGACCCATCTTCGTTCCTATTGTGTATGTCAGACGAAGACCCATCTTCGTTCCTATTGTGTGTGTCAGACGAAGACCCATCTTCGTCACACTGATGTTCCTCACACGAAGACCCATCTTCGTCACTTCTAAGTTGTCAAACGAAGACACGTCCTCGTCTCAGACGAAGACAGATGGACGAACACCTTCTTCGTCACTATATTTACCATGTGTTCGTTTTCCATGATATATGCTTATACCTGCTCCACGAACATGCATGCTCGCCAACTCTACGTTAGGCATACATGTTCGTGTCTATCATATCTAACGTGTTCGTGTTTACAGATTTCACAGATGGCGAGACAATTTGATAGACGCCACAATCAGGCAGTGAGTTTCTCTCTGGATGACTCTGCATCAGTCCCGTTTAACGAGACGATTCTATTTTTACAACACTCTCGGATGTCGTTTATTCTCAGTGAAGATCTTCCCATAAATATTCCGTTGGTTCAGCAGTTCCTCACCAACCTTACACATGTCGATCTTCTACATCCGGTTACTGCGAAACACAAGGACGGCTTACGAACAGTGGTCAATGATCGGGAAATTATTTTCAGCAGTACAACTCTTCGGGAAATATTTCAACTTGGCCGCAGTTCATCTGAAAGTGCCCCTTCATCATTTGGCACCCGATTTCTTGGACGAAAGTTGCCATTACTGGGATACGCCGGGCCGTTCCCCACTGTTTCTTTTCCTAAGGGCAAGTTTCTCGGACCATGGCGGTATTTGGTCCACGTGTTTGTTACCGTGTTCAAGTTTTCCAAAACATCGCATGACAATATTGACAATCTGCTGCTGTCAATGCTACTCAGCCTGGTACTCAATAGACCTTATCCCGTAGCTGAGTATGTATTCCAAATGTTTCAAAATGATCTGACGGTGACTGCGCCCAACACACTCATGATGTACCCAAGGTTCATTATGATCATCTTACGACACTTCATCCCTGATCTCCCACCTCCGGGTTTTGAGATACGGGTTATGCAGATCGGTTCTGCAAAATTGTTTCACACTTGTCAGAAGATTCATCCGCGACCCGCTCACGAGCCCCAACCCACGGTGAACCTCTGTTTGGGGCACTCGTTGATTTGCGGTTCGTTGACACCGATGTTGATGAGGACGCTCATTATCTATCGAGCGAGCCTCGTACTGTGTCTACTGGTCCTTCAGCGCCAACTGGTCCTTCCGCGCCAACTTTTCCATCAGCGCCTAGCAAGCCCAAGGCTCGGCCTAAGCGCAAGGTCAAGATTCCTGTTGTTGTGGATTCTACCTCAAGTGATACATTATATAGGGAAGTTGATAACTACCATGAGAGTCCTCCGCTCTCTGCAATTGCCGAGCGGTCACCTATCCCTCCACCTGGAAGCCATCAATCTATTGCTACTGAGGTGATCGCTCCATCCCCTGCTCGTAATGCTGATGCTGCTGTTTCTCCTACTCAGGTTAACGATGCGGCCACAGAGGAGCTTAATCTTGATGATAACGAAGTTACTTCTTCGTTTCACCCATCGAACCGAGGGAAACGTTCTGCTCCTGACAATGCCGAGTCTGGGTCCTCTACCGAAACTGCACGCCCTCAAAAGAAACGGGCAACGGAGAAAAGGACCGCGGAGAATCCACCCCTTACAATTAACGATTTACTTTCACTTGTTTTGCAGCTTTCTGATCAGGTTGCCACACTCATGCAGTCTGACGCTGAGAAATCACTGCGTATATCTTCTCTTGAAGCACAGGTTCATTTGCTCTCGCAGCGGTCATCTGCTCAAGGGGAGGAACCGTGCAAACCATCTGCAGTCAACAAGAGCAGATTGCCTCTACATCTCGAGCACTGCCTGCTTATCCTACAGCAGATCAGGGGGAGCAATCAAAGCAGCAAAAACAAAGTGAAGAAAATAAGGATCAAGAGATTGGGGAAAGCACTGATGACACTTGGATCTTTGAAGATAACGGAGGAGAATATGTCTTTCAAGAACCAGCGAGCACCGAGGAAGTACATATTGAAGAAAAAGGAGAGAGTACATCGAAACCGAGCTGAGAAGAACGCAGAGGATGGTTTAGAAAGCTCGACCCAAAGAAGCAAGAGCCACTGATTCGAAAGTTCTTTACCAGAGAACGCCAGCCACACTTGGGAATAATTAGCTGGTTGTTTGACTCTGAATTGCAGGTGTTTGTGATCAAAAGATTCGATGGAGTTCAGTACTTAACCAAAAATCGGGAAAATTTCAATTCATTTCCGAGATCAGAACTCATCGACTTGTCGAAACTGAAGCTGATCAACAGAGGGAAGGATGAATATGCAAACTGGGTTGAGAGAACGCTTAGAGACGAAGTGAAGATTGGTGTATTCAAGGATTTTACACCAACAATTGGAAAGATGAGGATCTCTAAGAAGAAGATAGATCCTGAAACGGGTAGAACTGCAAGAAGAATGGTATATCCTCCTATCGCCTGCTTGACGAAGATTCCGATGAAGGACTTTGGTCGAGATATTCTTGGAGATTTACATCTCTGGGCGGTAGACGTTGAAACCGGTGAAGCGGTAATGTACAGAAAAGATGACGAAGTCAAAGAAGGTATGACTGAGATCTTAAGAGTTATCGACGCTACTCAGCTAGCTAATCTGACCGAGAATGATCTGAAGATGTTGAAGCGGGATCATATTGTTACTTTAGCTGGATGGGAAGATATTGGTAGAGATTACCAACGGATCGTCGATGGTTGTTTCAATTTGCAGGTTAATGCAGATAGCGATATGTTGATCATAGAATAGAAGCATCAGTCAAGGGGGAGTTTGTTAGTGCAAGATATGCTGTGACTGGATGTTCTATTATGTTTTGATTACATTGTATTATATTAGCCTGACATAGTTAGTTTAGTGGGCTGCTCACGGACTTGCATGTCCGTGAGGCCCAATAGGTCCAAGCCCAAAACTAGCTGAACATGTTACTCTATAAATAGAGGTGTTCAGGGTAGTTTTAGGCTGTTGGTTTTTGGGAGAGAATTCGTGTTAGGCTTCCGGATTGTAACAAGTGTTATTGTTAATCAGAAGCTTTAGAATTCGGTAATTGTGTTTCTTTGTTATTACTTTCGATTATAATCTGTGCATACTAATTACGAGATTCCGCCTCGTAATTGGTGAGTTTAATCCTGTAGATCGGACCACTGGGACCTACACTATTTCACCTCTATGCTTCGCTAACCAATCCGTACCGATTACGACATCGAAACTACCGAGTTTCATAGGAATAAGGTCGATGGAGAAAGGAATATCGGCTAATACGAGGGGAATATCACGAATAACTTCTCTAACACAAGCACATCTACCATCAGCTATTTCTACTTCGTAAACAGGCTCTAAAGGACTAGAAGCACGGTTTACTAAGGACGGAAATCACTAGATATAAAGCTTCTATCGGCACCCGAATCAAACAAGATAAAAGCAGGATAATCATCGACAAGAAATGTACCAGTGACTACAGTAGGATCCTGGTGAGCTTCAGAAGATTCCATGGAGAAAGCTCGGCTTTTGGCAGGATTTCCTCTTGCACTAGTACCAGCACCATGAGTAGGAAGGGGAGTAGGTCCTATAAGCTTGGGACACTGATGACGGCGGTGACCTACTTCTCCGCATTCAAAACACGCTCCAGTAGCTCTTCCACAAAACTGCTCGGTGTGGCCTAACTTCTTGCATCGTTTGCAGACCCAGCAAGCCACATTTGTTGCATGCGCACTACCGCATGTACCACACTTCGGGCGCACGCCCTGATAACCAGCTCCAGGACCCGTCAACGCATACACCTGAGGAAGTTGGGGTGTCTGATCATGACCACGACTTCTCTTCCTCGAGTTACCCATATCCCTCCTATCAGATCTACCAGAATCTCTTCGGCTTACAACCGGCTGAAGAACACCACCGCGAATCATACTTGCGGTCAACCGTCCAGCAATATCAACCGCACTCTGTAGAGTACCCGGAAGGTGAGAAATAATGTGGTCTCGCATAGTCTGGGGCAACCCTTGGGTGAAGCGTTCGATTCTTTCATTCTCCGTGCGAACCAAACGAGGAGCCAAAACACACAAATCATAGAATCTATTCACATACCCGCAATAATCAGAACCTTGCATAGTCAGGTTCCACAACTCATTCTCCAACCTCTGCGTCTCAGATGTCGGCACATACTCCTTCTTCATCATGACCTTCAAGTTTTCCCAACTCATCAAGGTAACAGCAGCCCGGCCCTGAACCCGTTTCACCGAGTTCCACCAAGTTAGGGCTTTACCCTGGAACAAGAATGTAGCATACTTAACTTTGCTCTCCTCAGCACATCCCGAGACATCAAATACCGACTCGATCCTCTCAAACCACTGCAGGGTAGCAACCGCATCTTCAGTACCCCTAAATTCAGTGGGTCTGCAATCCAGGAGGGTCTTATACGAATAGCCTCGGGGTGGATCCTCAATAACGATACTCGGTCCCCCGACTCCCACGTGCACTGCTCTTCCCACATCAGAACCATCGCGCCCAGACGCCGTACCTTCTGATCCAATACTCGGCATCACAGGTTCTTCAAACCTGATGTCGGCATTCTGCACCGGTGTCTCCTTGAGCTGTGCCACAATCACGGGTATAGCTGCTGCAATCTGCTCCGCAATCAACTGACTGATATTCGGAGCGGTGGTATTAGCATTGGGGGCAGCAGTGGTATTCTGAGGCGTAGCACCCGCTCTCACACTGGCGCGACCTCGTCTCGTCGACCTTCTTGTAGCAGTGACGGCCGGAGTAGACCTAGTAGAAGCTCTCTTAGGCGGCATCTTCTACGAATGTCAAACAGAATAAATCAGAACGATAACCGGATGTGCGACTAAAACGAGCAGGCCTCAAAGCATAAAATGCAACACATAAGCACATAAAGCATACAAATCACATACAGGCCCACAAAAGAAGGAAATGCGCACATAGAGTAAATCAGATAGGTCCAAAAGCCTAGGTCATAGTCTAAGTGATTCCGTAAGGTCACTTAGTTCGCTATAACCATTGGCTCTGATACCAACTCCTGTCACACCCCGCAAAATGGCGGAACCGAGGTGTACAGAGAATACGGTATCAGAGATTCAAAGGTTACATCAACATAAGTAAACCAAACATAATCAACATAGATAAAGAAGTTTAAAATAGAATGCTTATTACAATCATCCGAAAAATATCAAAATACGACTACAGAGTTTGGGATACTAAGGAATTAAATAAAGCAAAATAAATTCCATGCAAGTAATCCACGTAGCCAAGCAAGCATAACGTCATAAAGGTAACCTCAAATCCCTGAAAAGCGTTAAAATATGACGTCAACATAAAGTTGGTGAATTATTCGCAATAGTAAATAAAAACATAATAGTATAAAAGATTCAGAAATGTTTTGACCCATAAGTGATATCATTTGAAGATAAGTCCTTTGAAAATGATGTTTCAAAATATACGTGAAGTATACAAAACCTTTGATAAAATACTCATACATATACCATAAAAATACTATAATCATTTCATAAAAATAGCATACTGGATAGATAATAGCTTTAGGAACATACGATACACCTGAACCATAACAATACTGGCAACTAATCCCACCTAGTGTCTTAAGCTAGGTTGTCCTCGAAATCAACGGTCATAACATTACTAACACGGACAGGGCGCATCCATCATCCATCGTGTTAGAAATGAGGGTTTGTTAGACCCATATAGCGCTATATATATAAACCGACGGCTAAAAGCTAACAGGTGTGTATACGGGGCCTCGTACTACCACAAAGGCGGTACAAGTTTGGGTAAGACTCATCTAAAGCATTCATATCCATATTACATACTCATAATATATATATAACATAAAAATACCTTTATACAACGCTAATCATGCCCAAAAAGTGTAAAAAGGGTAAAAAGGGGCAACGAATAACTCACGGAATAGCAAAGCAATCCAAACACGATATGTCGGGAAATAATCAGATACGGTCAAGCTTCCACGTCTAAGTGCCCTAAACATCACGTAAATAAACATGTCTAAGTAACTCTAAGTCTAGTGGGATATGCCTTAACGATTAACGTTTTATACGGGTTTTAATATGACCAAAAGGAACATCGATTTAACAGGACTACAAACGTTTCGGAAAGTTCAGCAAGCTAGTTACGCATCACGTAACTTAAGAGTTACGCAACACGTAACTAGGAGTTACGTGATATGCAAGTTATTACGTGACAAAGGAGTTTCGGGATTCAATAATTACGTGACCTAGACAATTACGTGATCATCAAGTTACGGGATCAAGAATTACGTGATATACGAGCTACTTACGTGAGCTACAAGTCACGTAAGTGACAATTACGTGATCTAGAAGTATTTCGTGATTAGTTACGTGATGTTTGAAGGTGTTACGTGCTCAGTTACGCTCGCGTAACACAGTTACGTGACGTAACTGACGTAACTGGGTTTTTACGAAAAATTACATTCGGGATTCGATTTCTGAGTGTTTTAGGTGTCAAAATCATCCCATATTGGAACCCTATGTCCAGAATACGTTTAGGTACAATAACCCTCAATAAAATCCGAGTTTTGATGGTAAAAAGTGATGTTTTCGAGTTTGGATAAATAAAATAAAGTTTAAAACCAAATCTAAGAAATACTTACCCGATCGAAACGAAAATTTGAGGAATGATAGAGCTGAATACGGTGAACAATAATCAAGCTTCGAAAATGAATTCCGACGGTCGGATCTCTAGATAATTTAGAGAGAAGTGTGGTTGTTTGTGTGTGTTTTTAGAGAGAGAGTGAGTATGGGGAGAAATGAGGAAGAAAGAGGTTATGGGTGTAGAATAGGACAAGAAAGTTGGTGGAAGATAAGACAAAAAGTTGGTAGGTTACTTTAGGACCATTTTTGTAAAAGAAATCTCCCATAGGACTAGTTTTGTAATAAATTTCCGAAAGGACTAAAATTGTAATACTTTTAAACGTTAATCTTAATCGTATAATTAAGGCATAAAACCCCTAAACTTATCTTAAGAGCATACTAGACTTATACTAAAGGCACTTAGAACTAAACGTTCCCGACATAAAGATTTGAATCACATAAAATACAAATACGATACTCATAAAATACGAGAAATACGAATACGATAAAACATAAAAGGGATACAATAGGGTCAAAACATAATCATAAATAAATAAAACGAATACGTGTCGATAGAAGTATACCTAGAAATTCGCGAATGTCACAGACAATTTACCAA
>CAJVGC010000432.1:52701993-52736764 GCA_910822075.1 Senecio squalidus
AAAGGTCGGCTAATAAGTTTTCTGTTCTAGGGGATAATATACATGAATTGCAGGAGGATGAGGCTAGCAGGAAACAAAATGAAGTGACTAAATTCATACTCCTTAAAAGAAAGCCTTCTCAAAGCGAAATGGCATTGTGGGATGATGAGATGCTAATTTCTTTTGAAAAACAGTGGGTTTTTTTGGAAAGCAAGGATAGGCTAATGCATGGTAATAAAAATGTGAATCAAGAGGTGAAAGAGGTAAATGATGGGATGGCAACGTTTCTAGTGGCTAATGAATTAGGTGGGTGTATGAATGATGTAGTATGGGGACAAACCAATAGTCCACAATGAAGATTGTTAGTTGGAATATTAGAGGACTGAATCGGTCCTCAAAGCAAAAGATTTTTTGGCCGGAATGGATAAAAATCCACCGGAATTAGCACCGGTGGATTTCAACGGAAAAAATTAAGAAATCACGTAGAACCGGAGTTCCCAAGTCCGGTTCTTGCCACCTCTGCGCGCCACCTCAGCATTCCACTAGCAACAATCCCAGTCAGCAACGCTTTTACACGTCATTTTTCCACCAACGCATGTGCCGGCATTGGGAATGCCGGCTCTTGACTCCACCGACAGCCACTTTAATACCCATGCAACCACCTTTTTTTTAAGCCAATAATGTCACGCCACGTGTAAGAACCGGCATTGCCAAAGCCGGTTCTTAAGTGACTTTAATAATCGAGCAGCAGCAAGTGATTTAAACACCACACACACAAAAATCTTTTCACACAAAAAAAATCCGGCGAGAATTGAAAGAATCCGACCAAAATCAAACCAAAACACAAAATGGCGCAATTTGTAGCATCCGCAATCCCTCGAAACAATGAGTTACTGTACTTACAAAATGATAACCACCACCGTGCTGCCCGTGTATTTAACAAATTGGAAGATGATGCTACTCCCATAAAAGCTAGACGGTGTGATTCCGGATTTTGGGACGAGGTCGAGAAAATTCCGGAGGAAGTGAGAAACTGGATAGCCAGCGCTGGGTTCGACGGTGTATTACGCACCGGTTACCATAAGATCGACCACCATCTGATTACCGCTCTGGTCGAGAGGTGGCGTCCCGAGACGCACACCTTCCATTTTCCCACCGGTGAAGCCACCGTTACGTTACAAGACGTACAAGTTATTTGGGGGCTGCCTGTAGACGGACCGGTGGTTTCCGGAGTTTTTGGGTGTAAAAGCCCGGAAGAGTGGATGAGTGACTGTTTAAACTTTCTTAGGTTTCCGACAGATGAGAGGGTAGTTGAAGGTGGTAGACTAACAATCCAAGAGCTAGTTCATCAAATTAAACATCCCACCGGGGACAGCAGGCAAAGAGCTAGACTTTATATTATGGCTCTTTTGGGTGGGCACATGTTCAGTGATTCAAGGTCGAAAGATGTGTCGCTTAATTTTTTGCAAAACATAGACGACCTAACTGAGGGTGGTAGACATAGCTGGGGCTCCGCAGTGTTGGCTTATTTGTACCGACAACTATGTAATGCTGCGGAGAAGCCGGGTGTGAAAGGTATTCAGGGCCCGTTGATCTTGCTTCAGCTTTGGGCCTGGGAGAGAATACCCCTTACTGCGCCCCGTAGGATCATACCGGAGGGTGTACAGCATATTTACACACGCTGCGTTGGTGAAAAGTAATGTTTTTATCTCTGCATTACATTTTTATTATATTTGTTATTATGATTAATTTAGATTAATTTATATATTTATTATTTTTATATATTTATTATTTTTATTCTATTTATTATGTTTATATATTTATTATTTATATTATATAATTTTAATTACTGATTATTATATTTATTATTTTTATCAAAATATTTACGATTATTAATTTGTATATTAGGTGGCATCGCCGGTTTGGTCGCTTTAGTAACACACGCACACCGGCTCATGTGTTGGTTGCATACCGTGCCGCTTTCACCGCGTTGGAAGAGGACCAGTTTATTTGGTGTCCTTATACCGATGTACTGGGGAGCCTCGTGTATGATTGCCGGAGAGATAGCGGGATATGGGCGTATAGTGGATGGGTTGTTTGGTGGTATGCTGCGGAACCTCATCAACCGAACCGAGTATGCAGGCAGTTTGGATCGGGAAAGGGGTTCCCGAAAGTTTGTTTATATATCCAGCTAGAGTGCACCTGAAGAACCATGCGGATTCGTTTAGCGGGGGACGAGGTACAAACTGGGTGCTGAAGAAAGCGGCACAAATAGCGCGGTGGAATGATAGATACAACCATGTCTATCAATTTGATGGACCAGAGGGGGTAGGTGTTCTACCTGGCTATATGCAGTGGTATTATCAGCGCACTGTCTTAGTCATCACGAACCCGGGTGCACCTGACCCTCCCAACGTGTATCCACAATGGGGCGGTGTCCAGCAAGTACAGGTAATATGTATGCGTATTTATTTTGTTTATATATTCATATATGTATATCACATTTATTTTATATTATATGTTTTAATTTTTTTGCAGAACGAGGCGTTGAGGGAAATCCACGATCGTGCTCGGCAGAACATGGATAGTGGAGTGGGGAACAACGCCATGTGGCAGGATTTTGTTCAAATCCCTAATGAAGCTATGGGATATGGACATAATCTGGACCGGATGAACTATGGATCGCAACAATTTGCGTTTCCCCCACCTACGTATTATCCACGTCCTCCGTCTCATCCACCCCAATATGGAGGTCAGTATCAGGGTGGTTGGGATGGTTCCCAGTACGGGCAGCATACTCGGGCAGATGGTGGTGCTTCCCAGTATCAGCATGGAGGTAGTAGTACACAACAGTTTGAGGCTGGAGGTAGTGGTACCCAGCATGGGCTAGACATGTTGGACGAGTTGATGCGTACGCCTACCCCTGGCCCTACCCCTCCCCCTCCCTATGACTCTAGTTGGCTTTCGTTGTCACCCAATTTTCATGGCGATGGGTTTCGACCTTGGGTACAACCAGATTACCAAAGGGACCCTGGTACCGAAATGGTTGCACGCCGGTCTCATTATCATGATAGTAGCCCGGTTCAGATTCAGTCTTTTGGTGATCATGGGTTTGACCAGCCACCCAACCCACAGAATGAAGAACCCAGAAGATCAACCAGGATCCCACAACCGACGAGATGCCACACCGGTAGTCATATATATTACCGCCCCCCGCCCCCCTCCCCCCCCAGTAGTATGTTTAATTATTGTGTTGTATTGAACTATGTTTAATTTTGTTCATTAATAAAAAGTTATGTTTTGTGTTTAATATTTGTTTATATAAATATTTGTTTTCTGCTTTAAATATTTGTTTTCTGCTTTAATATTTGTTTATAACATTAAATATTAAATAAAAACATAATATTAATTTAAAACAAACAACATAATATTGAAATTACAAATCAACTTTCTTAATAGACAACAAATGAAAATTACAATATTGTTTTCTATCCAACAGTAGGCTCGATACGTTTTGAATAGAATGCTTTTGCCATCTCTTGTCTGAAAACTTCCACTTGCTCGTTAGACACATCACCAGTAATTATTTCCCTTGCTTCATTGGTTAGTATGTGGTGTATAAACAAGCAGATAAACAAACCTGAATTTTGTCTACTATTTGGACATTGGGGAACTCTGGCGACATATGCGAAAGGTTTTGTCGCATTTAGTGTACCTCCTCTACTCATATAATCTATTTCTTGCAAAAACCTTACAAGGTTTTTTTCGTAATAAGTCATGAGACGAGAACGATGGGCATCTGAAACTACTTCTAATTCCCTGTCAAAAATGGTCAATTCAAGAGTGGATATTTTAAGTTGTAGAAGGAACCAGTGCTCATTTCGAAAACTTATTGGAATCAGGACCATGTCAACTTCCCACCAAGCAGGGAAAACTTTCAAACCTCCTGTTGCTGTCTTAACTATTCTTTCCCATTTTTGTTCAACAAAGTCATTGTTGAAAAAAGTTGGCATCACTGCAAACCTGTTGTTCAACATATTATCCCTTTCTATGGTTTTTTTATGAATTACTTGTGACCGTCTTATCCAAGCATCAATATGCTGTTATATTTATAAAACAAACAAACAAAATTTATAATCAAGATTCAACACTAACTTTGATAATTTAAAATTTTAAAAATGTAAAACTTACCATCTCCCACAAAGTATTGTCTTGCGTGAAGCCAAGCAAAACGCCCCAAAACTTTCTGCAACACTTGAAACTTTTTCCTAAATAAGCAATATGACAATATTGTTCTTCGTCACCTTTCCCTCTATCCCCTTCAAGAAAAAATTCTTCAGCAGTTGCAGCTAAGACAATTGGTTGTTCATCGCTATCCATATTTTGGGAAGATTCCGTTTCATGTTGTTGAATATCGTATAGGATTTGATCAATTTCGTCTCGCAGTACTTGTCTTCGCTCATCTAGATTGGCGAGTTCTTCAATGAGTTCTTCGAGCCTTTGTCTTCGGTGTCTGTTTGAATTCATTATGGTTGTGTGTTCGTTATCAGCTTTCTGGAAACTTTTAATAAGGGACTTTAGTGTTTCCAGACGCTTTTAATAAGGGACTTTTGATAAGCCGGATTTCCTAAAACGGCTCTTATCCTTATCTCAATCCGACGTGGCATTTTCACTGGACAAGGTTTAATCTCCGGATTTTCTTGTCAGATTTTTATGACATAAGGTACGATACTGACGTGATACAGTGAAAAGTTCACATCGTACAGACCTTTAAAAAATGCTTTTGATAACCCGGATTTCCCAAACCGGCTCTTATCCTTATCTCAATCCGACGTGGCATTTTCACTGGACAAGGTTTAATCTCCGGATTTCTGTCAGAATTTTTATGACATAAGGTACGATACTGACGTGATACAGTGAAAAGTTCACATCATACAGACCTTTAAAAAATGCTTTTGATAAGCCGGATTTCCCAAAACCGGCTCTTATCCTTATCTCAATCCTACGTGGCATTTTCACTGGACAAGGTTTAATATCTGGATTTTCTGTCAGATTTTTATCCTTATCCCATCACAAACTCTATAAAAAGAAGACACCATGCACCTAAACTCTATATCAAAATCTCTATAATTCGTTCACAAACTCACCAAACACAAAGTTATAATGTCTCGTATTCCTGAAGATTTCTTAACACCAAAAAGATTTTTACCATTCTCGGGCACTCCATACTTTGGTCGTGACCATCTTCACTCCATACTCTTTGATCGCAAAGTTCCTGATTACGACGTAATCTGGACCCCACCAGGCGCCCCTGAAGACGAAGACGATGATGACGACATTGTGTCTCCACCGAGCAGCGAACAAGCTGCCAAAATCAACGCACCGTTGAAGACCGTTGAAGCTGCCAAAATCAACGCACCGTTGAAGACCGTTGTTGAGAAGGATATGAAAAAAAAGAGAAAAAAGACGAGTTTGCCACATGTTGTTCTAATGTTGAGAAGGATAGCATGAACGACTGGGTGGATAATTAGTGTTTTTTCTAATGTTCTTTATATTAGTGTTTTTTAATGATCTTTTTATTATTAGTTTTTTTTTTAATTATGTTTTTTAAGTAAGTTTTGTAATGTTCTTTATATTAATTTTTGTATGACATTATCTTTTTATTATTACGGGTTTTTTTTAATTATGTTTTTATCATTGTTTCTATATAACATATTTTTTGGAATATTCTTTATATAACATTTTTATTATTATTAGAATACAAGGGCATACATTGGAAAATACAAGGGCATACATTAGAATACAATTAAAATAAGGCAACAAATGAAAATTACAATAAAGTTTTTTAATTAAGTTTTTTAAGTAAGTTTTGTAATGTTCTTTATATTAATTTTTGTATGACATTATCTTTTTATTATTAGGGGTTTTTTTTAATTATGTTTTTATCATTGTTTCTAGATTTTCTGTCAGATTTTATGACATAAGGTACAGTACGGTAGATAAAGCTTTTGATAAGCCGGATTTCCCAAAACCGGCTCTTATCGTTATCTTTTAATCTCTAGATTTTCTGTCAGATTTTCTGAGATAAGGTACAGTACGGTAGATAAAGCTTTTGATAAGCCGGATTTCCCAAAACCGGCTCTTATCCTTATCTTTTAATCTCTAGATTTTCTGTCAGATTTTATGACATAAGGTACAGTACGGTAGATAAAGCTTTTGATAAGCCGGATTTCCCAAAACCGGCTCTTATCCTTATCTCAATCCTACGTGGCATTTTCACTGGACAAGGTTTAATCTCTGGATTTTCTGTCAGATTTTATGAGATAAGGTTATGTGCTTTATATATATACTACCTACAACTCTCATTTCCTCACACTCTCATACCAACTCTCAACTTAATCTTATACAGAAACGCTCAAACAACTCTCATTTTCCTCAACCATGTCTCAATTTACCCCCCTCCTTGTTCATCTAATCCTGGAAATGATCTTTCATTCCAAAATGGTTGCTTGATTGACGAGACATCATCCCGTGGTCGTATTGTTTTCCTCTATACCAGAAAGTCGACTTTGCTACTTTCAAAGAGACGGCGTACAACAAACTTGGTGTGAGCAGTGATTTCTACAACCTTAAACTAACCCTGTGGTACAACTTCGGCGGAGATCATGTCTCCAGAGCGAACTAGTAGACAATCAAACTTTTGAAACAATCTATTGGTTGAGTGGGCCAATACCCTCAATATCAAGCTCAAATACAAGCCCAAATTTTCCCGGTGCCTCAACAAACACAATACTCCTTTTCAGACCAGATGAGGAACATTCAAATAAACAATCCTCATCAGTCTCAAGATGGGTTTCCATCATCCTACACCGATCACTTTCAACTCATATACTGAGCAACCGGAGCTCCCGTCAAGGTATTCTGAACAGTACAACGAAGAAGCCCAGGCCCCAGAGAGTAGTCAACACCATGGCGAACAACAAGACCCCCCACACCAGCAAGTTGAAGATGGCGGCTTTTGGTGGAAACGGCCGTGAACATTCCGATAACGAGTCACAAGAGGATATGCACCGGAAGTCTATGCCATTCTTGGAGACGCTTCGGAGGAGGACGAAGAAGAGCACGATCAGCTCGTACTTCATCGTGAACACGATGAAAGAGTCTTGGAATCAGACGCTGGTTTTGTGGGGGAGGAAGAATGGAATCGTCTTCCGTTCAACGAACAGGAGGAAATAGTGGACTACTGGAGTGAAGGAGATGAGCCAAGAACCGGTGTGTACTTCAAAAGCAAGGCACAATTTGTATATGCAATCAGAACTTGGTTGCTAAAAAATAACAGGGAGATGTACTTGCTGGACTCGAGGCCAGAGGCTTGGAGAGCAATATGCATGACAGCGAGTCCGAAATTCGTTGGCGACGAACACTCTTATCCATGTCAGTGGACTGCTAGGGGTTCAAACAGAAACAATAAGGGATTATGGAAGCTGGCAAAATGGAACCCAAGGCACAATTGTGCTGGATCGGTCGTAAGAAATAACAACCGTTCTTTGTCGGCCAGCATGATTGCAACAAAAATCGGCCACCAAATCAAGCTGGACCTTACCTACAAGGTAAACACATCATTGCCACTGCCAAGGATCATTGGAATGTGGATGTGTCTTACTGTAAAGCTTGGAATGCCCGTAGAATAGCCATTGAAGGCTCTACGGAACATGGGAGAAGCAATTTTGCTGAGCTTCCGGCGTACATTGATGAATTGGTCCAGAAAACCCCGGTACAATCGTTAGATGGTTACATGGCCAAAAGGAAAACCAAGACAGTCCAGAAACATTTAGGTATGTATTTTGTCAATTTCCAACAGGATATTATGATATAGCCAAAAGTAAAGCATATATTGACATATAATAATTGTTATTTGATATGTTAGACACTAATGATATTGGATATAAATTGTTATTTGTGGTAAACTGTATTGAACACATATTGAATAACTTACGCAATCCATATTTGACCTATTTGAACAGATGCATGTGGTCCGTTTCCTTTTGAAACGGGAGTTATTCAATATGTGGATAATGATGACCATAGAGGCTATTTGCTTTAGGGCTCTCCCAATTTTGTTGCGTACTTTAATTCTAATATTCATAGTAATGATTATAGTGAATTGTAATACTCCTATTAACGATTACAGTTTTCTTTTTAGGTATGTTTTTTGGGCTTTTGGCCCAAACATCCAAGCATTCAAGCATTGTATTCCCTATGTGGTTGTCGATGGCACCCATCTGAAAGGAAACTATCGAGGGAAGCTTCTCACAGCCGTGACGAAAAACGCAAACGGGAATATACTTCCACTTGCTTTCGCCTTGGTTGATAATGAGTCAAATGACGTTTCTAAGCAACTTCCGTCTACATGTTGCCGAAATTCATAAAGAGAAAGCAGCCTTGTGTGTGATTTCAGACCGTCATGCAGGTTTGATCAACGGCAATGGCTGCAATGGATGGCTGGCATCATCGTTACTGTCTAAGACACATAAAGAGTAACCTTATGACGAGGTTTAAAGACGTGAAGTTGAAGAGATGGTGTTGGCAGGTCGGCACTGCGACTCAGCGGAGAAAGTATATATACGCTGTTGGTCAAGTGAGAGCGATAAATGAAGAAGCTTGGAATTGGTTGAAACAAATTGGTTTGAGTAAGTGGACATTGATGCGCGATAAGGGCCACGTACGTTGGGGAAACACCACCTCAAACATTGCAGAATCGTTACAACAATGTGATACGCACAGTGCGCATGATGCCTATCAAGGCATGTATAGAAGGTACGTTCGACCTATCTAGAGCACACTTTGTCCAAAACTTCGAGAAATCTAGAGGGTGCAATTCACCTCTCAACAGCCATGTGGAATCTCTACACTGGTCGGGAATCATATGCCACTCATCAGGGGGTAAAACCTTTCGATATCTCAAAGGGTATTTATGAGTGTCGCACAAATGACCCGACAACCATGGGTGGGGAAAACACTTACACAGTCGATTTTCCAAAAATGTCTTGTACTTGTGGAAAGTGGCAACAACAAAGGATTGCTTGTTCCCATGCCATGGCTGTTGATGGATACGTGAACGCTCCTACTCGAAGAAACCATGAAGCTGCTCCTATAATGGCTGCAAAATGGTATAGCACTGATAAATGGAGAAAGCAATATAACGCACAGTTTCGGCCACTACGACACATCGACTACTGGAAAAATCCGGAGTGGACCATCGTGGCGGATTCAAGAATGATAATTACAAAACGGGGAAGAAAGAAACAAAAAAGAATCCCTAACGAGATGGACCAGCCAAGCGGAAGTGCAAGTGGAAGTGCAACTGGAAGTAGGGTCCGACACTGTACTGGTTGTGGACAAACGGGTCACAACAGCCGAAGCCAGAATTGCCCACGTAACCGAAATTAGTGTTGTATCGTAATTTCTCCATTCTATCTTATTGTGTAATCACTTGTTGTTATTAAGAGGGTCATTTCTTACTTTTAAGTTGTTATTTTTTGTGAAAAAAAAATCATTTCTGTCCATTTTGTACATAGCATAAATCATACAAAAAACCCAGAAATAAAAATCTAACTTTTACAAACTCTAAAACAATAACATATTAACAAAACACAATTTGGAATTTATCATAAAATCATCACATTACAAAATAATTAACCCTAAACACTAACACATAACCATTTTCAAAACAAAAAAACTAACCAAAATGATTTTTTGGCATTTTGTACATAGAATAAACACACCAAAAAATCAAGAAATAAAAATCTAACTTTTACAAACTCTAAAACAATAACATATTAACAAAACACAATTTGGAAATTTTCATAAAAATCATCAAATTACATAAATACTAAACACTAACACTTAACCATTTTCAAAACTAAAAAAATAAAACAAAACCCAAAACCGCCTCAAAAAACCGGATACCACCTTAGAAAACCACCCAAAAATTCTGCAAGAACCGGCATTCCTAATGCCGGCCCTTGACACGCAGATGCTGACTAGGATTGTTGCTAGTGGAAAGCTGACGTGGCGCGCAGATGTGGCAAGAACCGGACTTGGGAAGTCCGGTTCTACTAGTTTTGTTAATTTTTTCGTTTGAAATCCATCGGTGATAGTTGGCTTCGAAAAAAGCCTATTCCGGCCAAAAAATCCAAAGCAAAATGAGGTTAAAAAACTCATTAAAGAAGAAAGTATTGATGTTTGTGCAATTGTAGAAACCCATATTAGTAAAGACAAGGTGAATGTAATTGCTGGGATGGTATTCTATGATTGGGAATGGTGTTCTAATTCTGCTCAAAGTGACAGGGGGTGTAGAATTTTAATTGGTTGGAATAAGTTGAAAGTGCACCTAATGGTAATTACTCAAAGCAGTCAAGCTATGTTGTGCTATTTGGAATCATCCGATAAAAGGTGGAAATTTTTTTGCACTTTTATATATGCTGAAACAAATGGAAGACAAAGACGAGTGTTATGGGAAGAGTTAAATGCACAATTCTTATTTGTGAATAAAAGAGCGTGGATATTGATGGGAGATATAAATGTTGGGTTGAAACTAGAAGATAGTACAGCTGGAATGTCGAGTATTAGCAAGGATATGCAAGAATTTGAAGAATGTGTTAATCATATAGAAGTAGAAGATCTGTGTAGTTCTGGAATGCATTACACATGGACTCAAAAAATGTTAAATCCTAGTGTTGGACTTCTCAAGAAATTAGACAGAGTAATGGTAAATAGTCAGTTTATTGAAGATTATAATGCAGCTAATGCCACTTTTTTACCACATGGGGTCTCTGATCATAGCCCAGCTGTTACTTGTTTTCCAGAACAAATAGTTAGAAAACCTAAACCTTTTAGGTTCTCTAATTATATTGTTAATAAACCCGAGTTTCTGGAAATTGTGAAAGAAGAGTGGGGTAAATGGGGTCATGGAGAGAATCTAATGCATCTGCAACTTAAGTTGAAAAGAATGAAGTTTAGAATGAAGCAAATGAGTTGGAAAAATGGCGATGTTTATGAAAGAGTGAAGAAACTGAAACTTGAACTGAATAATGCACAACAGATGGTAGATATAAATCCTTTTGATTTAGAGTGTAGAGATAAAGCTGCTACAATTTTAAAAGAATATAAAGAAGCAGTTGATGATGAAGAAAATTTATTAGCTCAAAAAGCTAAGATACAGTGGCTACAAGTTGGGGATAAGAATAGTTCATTTTTCCATAGAGTGTTAAAAGGTAGAATGCAAAAGAGTAGAGTGATGAAGGTATGCAATGAGCAGGGTGTACAAGTTGAAGGTGATGACATACCTGAACAGTTTGTGAATCATTTTAAGAATTTTCTGGGTATTGCAAGAGGGGTTGATGATATTGTTAATCCAGAAGGTTTATTTGGGAACAAAATAACTCAGGAACAAGCTGAGTTAATGATAGTAGAGATTACTGATGAAGAAATAAAAGATGCAATGTTTGATATAGGGGATGATAAAACACCAGGACCAGATGGTTACTCTTCTAAGTTTTTTAAGGGGGCTTGGAATATAGTTGGAAGTGAAGTTTGTAAAGCTGTAAGGGGTTTTTTTCATGATGGGATTATGCCAGGAGGGATGAATTCTACTTCTATTGCTTTAATTCCCAAGATGAGTACGCCTTTAAAAGTTTCAGACTATAGGCCAATAGCATGTTGCAATGTCATTTACAAGTGTGTGAGTAAGATTCTAACTAATAGGATCAAAGCTGTGTTGGGAAAATTAGTGAATATAAATCGAAGTGCATTTATTCCTGGAAGAAGTATAAGTGATAATATTATGCTGACACAGGAGTTAATGAGGGGGTATAATAGGAAAAATGGAGCTAAAAGATGTGCTTTGAAGATAGATTTGCAGAAAGCTTATGACACTATTAGTTGGGATTTCATTCAAGCTATTTTAAAACATTATGGTTTTCATGAAAAGATGATAGGGTGGATCATGACATGCATATCTGGATCAAAATTTTCAATTAATTTGAATGGAGAACTACATGGATATTTTCAAGGGGCAAGAGGTCTTAGGCAAGGTGATCCTATATCACCTTACCTTTTTACATTGGTTATGGAAGTGTTCACATTAATCCTAAAGAGAAGAGTTGAGCATAGTTCACATTTTAAATACCACTGGGGGTGTAAAGCAATGAAACTGACCCATCTTTGCTTTGCAGATGATTTATTAGTTGTATGCTATGGTAATAAAGAATCTGTACAAGTGATTAAAGACTCACTGACTGAGTTTAGTGAAATTTCTGGGTTAGTTCCTAATATAGGAAAAAGTACAGTGTTTTTTGGAAGTGTTCCTATACAAAATCAACATGAAATTTTGAGTGTGATAAGATTCCAGAAAGGTACACTTCCAGTTAGATACCTGGGGGTTCCATTGGTTGCAAAAAAGATTGGGGTTAAGGAGTGTATGGTTTTAGTAACTAAAGTGAAAAGCAAGCTTATGGATTGGAAAAACAAAAGTCTATCATTTGCAGGGAAGTTGCAATTAATAACATCTGTTTTAGCTTCAATGCAAGTTTATTGGATGGCAGTGTTCAAAATTCCAGGATCTATTATAAAGGAGTTAGAAAGATTGTTTAAGAGTTTTTTTATGGAATAATGGTGAAAATGTAAGAGGGAAAGCTAAAGTAGCTTGGAAGGATGTTTGTAAACCAAAAGACCAAGGAGGATTGGGATTGAAAAATTTGGAGCAATGGAATAAAGTTCTGTTAATGAAACATATTTGGAATGTGTTAATAAAAAAGAACACAATTTGGGTTGAATGGGTCAATGCTTATAGACTGAAAGGGAGAAGTTTTTGGGAAATGGAGGTAAGTTCACAAGCAAGCTGGAATTGGAATTATTTCATGGAGCTTAGAAATGATATGAGACATCATGTGGTGGTGAAAATTGGGAATGGAGAGAATACATCTATGTGGTTTGACAATTGGTCTTCTTTAGGTCCGTTGTGTAAAATTGTGAATAACAGGGATCTGTATGGAGCTCAATTGGATGTAAAGGCAACTGTTAGTGGGATGATTTTCAATGGAGAGTGGAGATGGCCTATGGAGTGGTATACAAAATGGCCACAACTTGCATCTATTCAGGTGCCAATTTTGAAGTCTTGGTCTGACTCTTTATTATGGGTAAACAATAAAGGTAAACAATCCCCTTTTAATATACATCAAGTATGGCAAGATGTAAGGATAGATACCAGTGTGGTGCAATGGTTCCCATATGTATGGTTTTCACAATGTATTCCAAAACATACATTTGTCTTTTGGTTAGCTATTAAAGACAGATTACAGACACATGAAAGAATAAGGAGATGGAATGTCAATTTTCAGGATACTTGTGTGTTTTGTAAGAAAGAATTTGATTCGAGGGATCATTTATTCTTTTCCTGTGAGTTTGCAAAGAATGTATGGGATAAGATTAAAGTGTTATGTCAAATGGAGAATAGCAGTAGAAATTGGAATCATATTATGCAGAATCTTACAAGTAGAAAAGCAAATGGGAATATCTGGAGTGTTGTACAAAGGATAGCTTTGTCTGCTAGTGTATATCATATTTGGAGGGAAAGGAATGGTAGGATTTTCAAGAAAATAGAAAATTCTGTAGACGGAGTTGTAAATTTGATTAAGAATGATGTCAAGTTTAAGCTGATGGGTCTTGATATATTGCATTCGACTGAGGTTATGAAGGTTAAGAATTTATGGGAATGGGAGTAAAAAGATCGGTGATGGGAAGGGTTTTGATTGGATGCAGAATTTGGGAATTCAAAAGGGGCTACATTTTTGAAGACTGTTATAGTGCAAGGATTGTGATGATGCTGCTGGATGCAAGCCTGGACTCAAAAAGAAATCTTTGTATAGTATTTTTGTGTATTAATCTAGTGTATAGTTTTTTTCGTGATAGCTTAGAGATTGATGGAGCATATACTGTATTGTCCCTTTGTTTGGTTCTCCTTTATTCAATGGGTTGTGTCCATTGTATAAAAAGGGTAACTATGTATATCCCTTTGTTTGTTTAATAAAAAAAATCATTCTTTTGTTGAAAAAAAAAAAAAAAAAAAAAAAAAAAAAAAAAAAAAGTAAGCTCAACACCAAAAACGATTTTACCATTCCGAACACCAATAAAAGAGTGGATATAACCCATTGGTCCCAAATTCAAATAACATTGTTGCACCTACTTAATATGACTCTCTCAAAAACACATATCACAAGTAAGCTCAACACCAAAGACGATTTTAGTATTCCGAACATTCCGTATTGTCTAGAAAGCCATAAAAATCACTAGTAAGCATCCATTTTAGAGTAATGAGTCGCGAGCATCCATCATATCAACAATGAATAGTTTATAGAAGCTATATTTTTGTAGTCCGCACAACCTACAGAAATATTTTTAAGTTATATTCCTATAATTTATTTCCAAAAACTTTTATAAAGATAAAATATGACATTAAAAAGATATAAATTTTTAACTCAAAATTCAACTAACAATTTAAATCGTCTAGAAATAAAAATAAATATAATTGTATATGACACTAATAATTACACCCTCCGTTTCAAAAACACTGTCTTCATTTTTATTTATATTCGTTCCAAACTTATTATTGTGTTTTTAAATATGGATAATTAAAATGAAATATTGTCCTTGCACAAAACATGATCTCTTCGTGGGCCGTACCACGGTAAAAGAGTTTTCAAAAGCGTTTACAAAGAATAAGCGAAAACGTAAATAAAAGTAATGTAAAGTAAAAGCGCCCTTGACATGGCGAAAATAGTTTGAAAGTCTAAATAAATAAAACGACGATAATTCATATTAAAATCATGCTAATGCAACACAATCTTCATGGCAATCAAGTAGCTTCAATACATACTCAAGTTCCAACAATACCTAAGAACACATAAAAAGAATACGTCAACAAAAGTTGGTGAATAACACGGGTTTGATCGATCGACACAAGTATAAATGCAAGTAGTTAATCGTAAAAGTAGACGCATAAAAGGAAATTTATAATTACATAAGCCATGATATGAATCCTTAACCGTTGTGATATAAAAATATCGTTTCGTGCCCCTACAAGTACATTAGTCAAGTACCTTGTAAACAAACCTCAAAACCTACAGTGTGTGACATCCCGTCATTTTGAGGTATTAAACGTTACCGTTATCTTTTCTTTTATTCGCATTTGTTTTGACCCTTTGTTATTTCGCTTTGTTTTGATTTACGCTTTATTTATTTGTCGGGTTTTACGTTTATTTGGTTGCTTCGTCCTTCGTGACGGAAGCGTTATAGTTACCTAATTGCCTATTAGTTAGTATTTTCGTGTTTTAACTTAGGGTGTTTATGCTGTAATCGTTGGTTAAAATTAACGTTATAAAAAAATATTACAAAGTTAGTCCTCTAACTAAATATCTATTACAAAGTTAGTCTTTTAACGGGAACTAACGGAATCTGTTACAAAATCAGTCATTTAACGGAGACTTAACGGAAGGATCTGGTTAGAAGAGGACTGCGTTGCAGTCCACACTGACTGCGACGCAGTTAGCTGCCTGGCAGATCAAGCCAATACAACTTTTTCCCCTTTCTTGAGATTCCACACAACCCATCCATTTAACCCCGGGATTTGTCTGGAAAACTGCCAAAAATCTGTGTTTTAGCTTGTTTGTAACACCTCTCTATCCAATATTCAACTTTATCTTTCACTTTCCCATTTCTCTTTCATTTTTATCTCAACATCCATCTCATTCTCTCTCAAATTCTCTCAACTTTTCCAGAAAGTTTGAAGGTTTTAGTTATAATTTGAAGAGGGTGTTCAAGTTAGAATTCATCTCCTACCATTTTTCTTTGTAATCCTTAACTTTTGGTAAGTTTCCTCTATGAGTTTCTTCACACTTTTACTCATTTCCTTCTATGTTGTTAGATAGTTTCTAACACCCCTTTTGGTAAATTGTCATGCAAGGTTATTCTTCCCTTTTCGTCACCTTTACTTTGAAGTTTTCATTACCACCTCGAAGAATCCATATTCTTGAGTTTTTGGTAAGTAAAGTCTCCCTAGCTTTCTCTATTTCATTTCTTTTTTGTGAACTCAAACTAATGGTGGATATTTGAGTGTTTGAGTCCATTTTCTCACCACCCCCACCTTTGGGAGTTCACTAGACAGATCGTGTTCTTGCTTCCTTCGTGACTTTGTAGATTTTTAGGGGTGACGACGGTACTCTCTTGGTTTCTCCTTAATTCCTCTCTTTCCATTTTCGGTTTTGCCTAAGTTGGTTAATTCGCATATAAAACGGATAATTTGGAGAAAACATGAACTTGGACTAAATCTACAAATTAAAATGTGTAAAAATGTCATTTTGACAATAAGTAACATAATATTATTATATATATTTAAAACTACACATTTACTTTATATAAGACCTTGTAAAGGTAATATGGACATAATGGTAAGTTTAAAACAATTGCGAAATAACAAAGGGTCAAAAAAAATTGCGAATAAAAGAAAAGATAGCGGTAACGTTTAATACCTCAAAATGACGGGATGTCACACATTGTAGGTATTGAGGTTTGTTTACAAGGTACTTGACTAATGTAGTTGTAGGGGCACAGAACGATATTTTTATATCACAACGGTTAAGGATTCATTTCATGGCTTCTATAATTATAAATTTCCTTTTACGCGTCTTACTTTTACAATTAACTACTTGCCTTTATACTTGTGTCGATCGATCAAACCCATGTTATTCACCAACTTTTGTTGACGTATTCTTTCTATGTGTTCTTAGGTATTGTTGGAACTTGAGTATGTGTTGAAGTTACTTGATTGCCATGAATATTGTGTTGCATTAGCATGATTTTAATATGGATTATCGTCGTTTTATTTATGTAGACTTTCAAACTATTTTCTCCATGTCAAGGGCGCTTTATACATTACTTTTATTTACATTTCCGCTTATACTTTGTAAACGCTTTTGAAAACTCTTTTACCGTGGTACGGTCCACGAAGAGATCCCGTTTTTAGGTTGTATATTATTACATATATGTAAAACTACACATTTTCTCTTTCATTTCACAATTTCACCATCTCATTTTAACCATATTCTCTCCAATTTCCAGCGATTATGAGCCTTAAATAACACACTTTCAAGTGAGTTTTCTAGTTGGAAAAGGTTTCTATCATCTTCTACCATCATCTCTTGGTTTCCTCCAACTGGTAAGTAATCTCTCCATGAAAAACTCCAATTTCCTTACTCTTTTCTTTCTCTTATGATAAGAGATTTCTAACACTTTTGTTTATGTGGAATACAAGGTTTTTCCACCACCTTCACCTTTTCATATTCAAGATTTCACACACCACCTTGAAGATGTGCTCATCTTGAGTTTTGGTAAGGAATCCTCCATCAAAGCTTTACTTTACTTTCTATTTTACAAGCTCTAGACTAATGGTGTCCTAATTTTTGTGTTGGAGTCGGTTTTCTCACCACCGCCACCACCAAAAGAGCTCATTTTCCGGATTCTTTCTCATATTCTTCATATTAATACTTGTTGAGTTTCGCGGAGGTCTTCGGTACTTTCTAAGCTTCCCTACTCACCCTTTATGTTTTTCTTCATTTTCGGTAAGTTATTTAAATAACCTTTAAAATAGTAAAAATTGGACGAAAACCTAAAGATTTAACATAATATGTCAAATATTTCTTATTATAAGATTTTTGGTAATAATAACTTAAAATAGTGAAAATATGAGATTATGTGTAACATAGTAAAATTATAACGTATTAAACGTGTTGGACAAATTTCGGACTTTTAGACATAAACATATGTAATATAACATTTTTGGACAGTTTACTATTAGTATTAAAACTTGTCTTAAAACATAAATTACGTAAAATGTTTAAAATAACAATATGTTTTTGGGCTCCAGTGCGCCGCAGTAATAGCTTACTGCGTCACAGCGGGTGCAGAACAAGTCTAGTGCGCCGCAGTGGTTATTCACTGCGCCGCATCTATGAATTCACTACGTTTTTCACTTTTGGCAATACTTGGACTGCGTCGCAGTAGCTCATTTGTGCGTCGCATTGAGCTTCAGAACACAAATATTACATATTTTGGACATATAAAAACATGTATAAGTATATATTTTACGTAAAAACAGTAAATATTAACAAATACACGTCGTTGGAATCAAAAGACGTAATCGCAATCATCAGCCTAATATTTATTATTATGATATTTATTAAACGTATATTTTTGATAAATACACTTTTCTCAAAAATGCGATCGTAACCTAAAACTGTAATAAATATTGTATTTTCGTTAAACTCTTTTTAAAACCGTTTTTAAACTAGTTTTTACTCAAAATATTTAAACTCTTTAAACGTCTAATGTTGACTTTTTAGTTAACTTTGACATCCTTTATGAAATCGTGGACTTTGACCAAGTCAACTATATTTTGACGTTGACCTTGTTTGACTTTGACTAAACTTTGGCACGAGTATTCATCTTTCAATCGCTATTTTTGTTAGTCACTTTCGGCTCGAAATATCATTCCATTCTATACTCTTTATTGACTCCAAATTATCGATATTTTCTATAGTCATTATTGACTCGAGATATCACTATCTTTTACTCGTCACTTTCGATTCGAAATATTATCCTTTTGAAAACACTTTGAATATACTTTATGTCATAACGTTAATTAAATTAATAAAGGATAAACCGTACTAGACTTATAGAGATACTTAGACTTTGTTATGTCGGTGTTTCTAGGGCACTTAGGCGTTGGAGCGATATCTCAGTTTTGTCATCCCGACATTGCTTTCACTTGACCTGTGAGTTATGCGAGCCCCATTTTCACTAATTACCTTTGGGCTGGAAAGCGTTATTTGAAAACTTGTTATTACTTAAATCTTGTTTTACCCTGTGCATCAGAATTACCTTAGATTGTATGATAATTAGGCCATGTTAGGGCCCCTGTTATACCTGTTAACTCTTTGAGCCACGAATTTCATATATATATATATATATATATATATATATATATATATATATATATATATATATATATATATATATATATATATATATATATATATATATATATACATATATATATATACATATATATGTACATATATATATATATATATATATATATATATATATATATATATATATATATATATATATGTACATATATATATATATATATATATATATATATATATATATATATATATATATATATATATATATATATATATATATATATATATATATATATATATATGTATGGGTTTTACCGAACCCTCATTACTCGATGAAATGTCCTTATGAGTGAATGTTATGGCCGTTTGTGATTATTTGTTGTCTTTAGTTGATCGCCTTAGGATTGGGGTTACTTATTATGGTTAGGATCAGGTAAATGCTTATATAGGTAATATACGTCGCACTAGTGTTGTAAAACAAGATACTTTGGAACTTATTATTACTATTGTTGTACTTATTTAAAGTGGGTCAAATTTCACCTTTTAACTAAATGTGAATAATACATCTACGTGTCGTTTTTAACGGTTTTTCAGGATTTTGAGGTTACCCTTTTGTGATGGCATGCTTGTGTTGCTTTGTAGACTTATAGGATCTTTTATCCGTTTTCGTGTAACTATGACGTTGTGATTAGTGCCTAGGAGATCCATGTTTTATATTTTATGCAGATTTGTATTTTGATACGCTTTTGTAGTATGGCGGATTTATATTTATGATTATGATGTATTTTGTTATAGTAAATTTTGGAACCTTAACTTGTGATGTCTTTTAACTGTACACGTACACCTTCTGTTTTCACTTTGAGCGCGATGTGACGAAAAACAAAAATCCCAGAATATGACTGCATCACAAATAGGTTGTCTACTTAGGTTTTTTAAAACCTTCTTTTATTAGTAGATAGAAAGTCAAAATGGAATTTCACGTTCTACTCAGCCGTCATTTATGTAACGAATGTTAAGGTCCGAACCTTCTAGATTATATCTCAAACCTTAATTGTGTATTTGTGTTTAAATTATAACACGTGCAAATATCTGAATTCAAGATATATATTATCCAAAGTAGTTTACAAAAACCTAAAAGGGCACTATATATAGACTAAATCTATATCTTAACACACAAGCCACTTTCATACAAGCAATCGTAGAGAAACCCCAGCAAGTTGACACTATGAACCTTCACGTCAATCACAGCCGTTTCCTTAGTTCATTAAAAAGTTATGAGAATCGATACAAAGGACAAAAATCTCATGGTATTGTAGTTAAACACCAGCAAGAAGAACAACAATGGCGAGAATCTATCGATCCTGATAAGCTTGTTCTTGGCAAAGTTATTGGTAGTGGGGCTTTCGGTGTTGTTCACAAGGGCTCGTACTATGGTCAAACTGTTGCAGGTAATGTTCTTAACGGATCATAAAACCATGAGTTAATATGATTAGTTTCTTTAATCGACTTTAAGGGTATTATATATCGTGTTATTAATTAAGGTTTTAATTGTTTTTTTTCCAGTGAAAGTTCTTGATTTTGGTGATACGGAAACTACGAAGGATTCTACGGAGATCATGCAGAATTGTTTTAAAAACGAAATTAGTTTGTGGCATAACCTTGATCACCCAAATATTACGAAGGTATGTTTCATCGAGGCTTAGGGTTTGATAGTACAAGATATTATTATCTACAATGCGTAAAGTATAAACAAAATATATTTAGATGCATCTATACATATAAACCATGTATGTTACCATCTAATTATTGTCTGAAATTTCAGATGATTGGAGCAACTATGTTCATGAAGACTAATACCGGCCGGAACAAGAACAAGAAACCTGGAACGATAAACAAGTTTTGTATCGTCTCTGAATACCTAAAAGGAGGCTCGCTCCACGATTACCTAAAGAAGAACGAATACAAGAAACTGAGTATAAAAACCGTCATTCGTTTTGCACTTGATATCTGTTGGATAATCTTGATTAGTTAATGGGTCATGTTGCATTTGTTTACCTAGTCATTAGGAAAGAAGTAGTGGTGTCTCATGTTTAGAAAAGAAGTGGTTAGTTTAGCATGAAAATAGGAGTTAGTGGGTCATATATTAAGTTAGTGTGTTTGGTTCCTATAAATATGTATGAGTTTATTAATGAATAACAACATCAAGAAGGAAAATGTAGTCGTATGTGTGTCTTGTTTCTATTGCTCCATGATCACCAAACCAACAATTGGTATCAGAGCATGGTTCATTTCTGGTTCGTAGAAAGTAAGATAGGAAGAAAGCAAGCATGAAGATTGACCACGTTTGGTGATCTGAAGCAAGTAGCAAGATTGATCACAGTCGGAAAGTCGGTGATCAGAAGAAAGAAGCAACAACAGTTTGTTGTATGTCCGCAAGAAAGAAACAAAGGCAAGTAGCAAGAAAGCTAGAAAAATAGCAAGTAGAAAGATGAAAAGTAGCAAGAAGGAAGAAGAATGTAGCAAGAGGAAGAAGAAAAGTAGCAAGACCGAGAAGAAAGAAAGACCGTGGTCGGAAAGTGAGTTCCGCCAAAGACCGAAATGACCGACGCCGATGAGACCGAGATAATCCGGCGTAGACCGACGCAAGAAAGAGAGACCGAGTAAGACCGAAGAAGGTAAACGAGAATGTTGGTTTACCTAAGAAAGAGAGGGTCGATTGCAACCTTATGTAATCAAAATTGAAAGAAAGAAAGAAAGAAGCAAGGCATCACAGTTGGTGATTAAAAGCAGTAGCAAGAATCATCAGCAAGAAACTAAGAAAGAAGCAGCAACAAGTAGCAAGCAACATGAATTCACAACATGTTAGTAAGCAAGAAACAATAAGCAAGAAAGCAAGTAGTATGAACCGGGTCACGTATGACCCGTAGCAAGTAGCAAGACCGGACCTTATGGTTTAAATAGCAAGTTAGAAAGCAAGAAATGAAAGAAATCGAGTGAAGCCGAAGAAAGTATGACAATCCGTGAGCAAAGGAACGTACGAAGACTTTGTCGTGATAAAGAAACGGGTCAAGATCATCAAGATTATGGGGGTGAATGTTGGATAATCTTGATTAGTTAATGGGTCATGTTGCATTTGTTTACCTAGTCATTAGGAAAGAAGTAGTGGTGTCTCATGTTTAGAAAAGAAGTGGTTAGTTTAGCATGAAAATAGGAGTTAGTGGGTCATATATTAAGTTAGTGTGTTTGGTTCCTATAAATATGTATGAGTTTATTAATGAATAACAACATCAAGAAGGAAAATGTAGTCGTATGTGTGTCTTGTTTCTATTGCTCCATGATCACCAAACCAACAATATCGCTAAAGGGTATGAAATCGTCACCTTACTTCTAGATATTTAACTTCAGTTTCATAAACCAAACACTCATATATATCCCTTAATTTTATTGCTAGGTTGAGTTACCTACATTCAAAGAAAATTATTCACTTTGACGTCAAACCAGGAAACATGCTTATCGACAAAAACCAAACCATCAAGCTTGCTGATTTTGGAGAATCTGTATTCGAGGGGGAGCTTTTCGTGCTGAGTTCTAAAATCGGCACTCCGGGCTATATGGCTCCAGAGGTATAATTTTGTTTATAATCCTTTAATTTGTACTCAAATTGTTTAGATTATTATAATCAATTCTGGATGTGATTGTAGGTTTATAGCAAAAAAGCATATGGATATAAGTGCGATGTTTTTAGCTTTGGAATTTGCTTGTGGAAGATATATTGTTGCGATATGACATATACCCATAATCTAGCAAACATTCCCGAGAATATATACAAGGTATGTGTGTATATAGTATGTATGTATGCATAATAATGTTATTCATCTTTTGGGTATAACTGAGTTCTAAGGAAGACGTTAACTTGAAGTTGAATTTTTGACTTGATTACAGGATATGAGACCAAGCATACCAGTGAACTGTCCAAGATCGTTAGCTCGATTAATGGAAAAATGTTGGCACGCAGAATGGAAGAAGAGGCCGGAGATGACATCCGTTGTTGCCGAATTGGAAGAAATTGCGAAATCTGAAGGATTGCAAACAATGTCAGAAGATAAAAAAAGAGTAGTAAATTGTTTCGGGTTCTTCAATCATGAACGATAGGATACTAGCGAGGAATGTTGACATGTAAATCATTTGTGTTGTAAGCAAGAAGTGGTCATAGAAATCGTTAAGGAGTTATTAACTGTTGTAAATTGAATAATCGTTTATTGGAATGACGAAATGAATTCATTTATTGAACATTTGAAAGAAATATAAAACATATTATTATCAGTAAAAAATATATCTACTCATAGCATTTGGTATACAATATGTTTTTTTTTTTTTTTTCCGTTGTAACATACTCACACCCATTTTTAGTTTTATTTTTGAAACAGCAAGACTTTTATTAAAAACGATCCCAAGCGAGAAGCTTAGGGGTAAAAAAACATGAGTTTAAGGGAGGGGGACAAGGAAACAAGATAAAAAAGTGGATACAAACAATAAAAGAGTGGATATAACCTATTGATCCCAAATTCTAATATTGTCGCACCTACTTGATATCAAATAGAAAGATATATTTTGAATCTCTCAAAAACACATATCATAAGTAAGCTCAACACCAAAAACGATTTTACCATTCCGAACACCAATAAAAGAGTGGATATAACCCATTGGTCCCAAATTCAAATAACATTGTTGCACCTACTTAATATGACTCTCTCAAAAACACATATCACAAGTAAGCTCAACACCAAAAACGATTTTACTATTCCGAACATTCCGTATTGTCTAGACAGCCATAAAAATCACTAGTAAGCATCCATTTTAGAGTAATGAGTCGCGAGCATCCATCATATCAACAATGAATAGTTTATAGAAGCTATATTTTTGTAGTCCGCACAACCTACAGAAATATTTTTAAGTTATATTCCTATAACTTATTTCCAAAAATTGTTATAAAGATAAAATATGACATTAAAAAGATATAAATTTTTAACTCAAAATTCAACTAACAATTTAAATCGTCTAGAAATAAAAATAAATATAATTGTATATGACACTAATAATTACACCCTCCGTTCCAAAAACACTGTCTTCATTTTTATTTATATTCGTTCCAAACTTATTATTGTGTTTTTAAATATGGATAATTAAAATGAATTAATGTCCTTGCACAAAACATGATCTCTTCGTGGGCCGTACCACGGTAAAAGAGTTTTCAAAAGCGTTTACAAAGAATAAGCGAAAACGTAAATAAAAGTAATGTAAAGTAAAAGCGCCCTTGACATGGCGAAAATAGTTTGAAAGTCTAAATAAATAAAACGACGATAATTCATATTAAAATCATGCTAATGCAACACAATCTTCATGGCAATCAAGTAGCTTCAATACATACTCAAGTTCCAACAATACCTAAGAACACATAAAAAGAATACGTCAACAAAAGTTGGTGAATAACACGGGTTTGATCGATCGACACAAGTATAAATGCAAGTAGTTAATCGTAAAAGTAGACGCATAAAAGGAAATTTATAATTACATAAGCCATGATATGAATCCTTAACCGTTGTGATATAAAAATATCGTTTCGTGCCCCTACAAGTACATTAGTCAAGTACCTTGTAAACAAACCTCAAAACCTACAGTGTGACATCCCGTCATTTTGAGGTATTAAACGTTACCGTTATCTTTTCTTTTATTCGCATTTGTTTTGACCCTTTGTTATTTCGCTTTGTTTTGATTTACGCTTTATTTATTTGTCGGGTTTTACGTTTATTTGGTTGCTTCGTCCTTCGTGACGGAAGCGTTATAGTTACCTAATTGCCTATTAGTTAGTATTTTCGTGTTTTAAGTTAGGGTGTTTATGCTGTAATCGTTGGTTAAAATTAACGTTATAAAAAAATATTACAAAGTTAGTCCTTTAACTAAATATCTATTACAAAGTTAGTCTTTTAACGGGAACTAACGGAATCTGTTACAAAATCAGTCATTTAACGGAGACTTAACGGAAGGATCTGGTTAGAAGAGGACTGCGTTGCAGTCCACACTGACTGCGACGCAGTTAGCTGCCTGGCAGATCAAGCCAATACAACTTTTTCCCCTTTCTTGAGATTCCACACAACCCATCCATTTAACCCCGGGATTTGTCTGGAAAACTGCCAAAAATCTGTGTTTTAGCTTGTTTGTAACACCTCTCTATCCAATATTCAACTTTATCTTTCACTTTCCCATTTCTCTTTCATTTTTATCTCTAACATCCATCTCATTCTCTCTCAAATTCTCTCAACTTTTCCAGAAAGTTTGAAGGTTTTAGTTATAATTTGAAGAGGGTGTTCAAGTTAGAATTCATCTCCTACCACTTTTCTTTGTAATCCTTAACTTTTGGTAAGTTTCCTCTATGAGTTTCTTCACACTTTTACTCATTTCCTTCTATGTTGTTAGATAGTTTCTAACACCCCTTTTGGTAAATTGTCATGCAAGGTTATTCTTCCCTTTTCGTCACCTTTACTTTGAAGTTTTCATTACCACCTCGAAGAATCCATATTCTTGAGTTTTTGGTAAGTAAAGTCTCCCTAGCTTTCTCTATTTCATTTTGTTTTTGTGAACTCAAACTAATGGTGGATATTTGAGTGTTTGAGTCCATTTTCTCACCACCCCCACCTTTGGCAGTTCACTAGACAGATCGTGTTCTTGCTTCCTTCGTGACTTTGTAGATTTTTAGGGGTGACGACGGTACTCTCTTGGTTTCTCCTTAATTCCTCTCTTTCCATTTTCGGTTTTGCCTAAGTTGGTTAATTCGCATATAAAATGGATAATTTGGAGAAAACATGAACTTGGACTAAATCTACAAATTAAAATGTGTAAAAATGTCATTTTGACAATAAGTAACATAATATTATTATATATATTTAAAACTACACATTTACTTTATATAAGACCTTGTAAAGGTAATATGGACATAATGGTAAGTTTAAAACAATTGCGAAATAACAAAGGGTCAAAAACAATTGCGAATAAAAGAAAAGATAGCGGTAACGTTTAATACCTCAAAATGACGGGATGTCACACATTGTAGGTATTGAGGTTTGTTTACAAGGTACTTGACTAATGTACTTGTAGGGGCACAGAACGATATTTTTATATCACAACGGTTAAGGATTCATTTCATGGCTTCTATAATTATAAATTTCCTTTTACGCGTCTTACTTTTACAATTAACTACTTGCCTTTATACTTGTGTCGATCGATCAAACCCATGTTATTCACCAACTTTTGTTGACGTATTCTTTCTATGTGTTCTTAGGTATTGTTGGAACTTGAGTATGTGTTGAAGTTACTTGATTGCCATGAATATTGTGTTGCATTAGCATGATTTTAATATGGATTATCGTCGTTTTATTTATGTAGACTTTCAAACTATTTTCTCCATGTCAAGGGCGCTTTATACATTACTTTTATTTACATTTCCGCTTATACTTTGTAAACGCTTTTGAAAACTCTTTTACCGTGGTACGGTCCACGAAGAGATCCCGTTTTTAGGTTGTATATTATTACATATATGTAAAACTACACATTTTCTCTTTCATTTCACAATTTCACCATCTCATTTTAACCATATTCTCTCCAATTTCCAGCGATTATGAGCCTTAAATAACACACTTTCAAGTGAGTTTTCTAGTTGGAAAAGGTTTCTATCATCTTCTACCATCATCTCTTGGTTTCCTCCAACTGGTAAGTAATCTCTCCATGAAAAACTCCAATTTCCTTACTCTTTTCTTTCTCTTATGATAAGAGATTTCTAACACTTTTGTTTATGTGGAATACAAGGTTTTTCCACCACCTTCACCTTTTCATATTCAAGATTTCACACACCACCTTGAAGATGTGCTCATCTTGAGTTTTGGTAAGGAATCCTCCGTCAAATCTTTACTTTACTTTCTATTTTACAAGCTCTAGACTAATGGTGTCCTAATTTTTGTGTTGGAGTCGGTTTTCTCACCACCGCCACCACCAAAAGAGCTCATTTTCCGGATTCTTTCTCATATTCTTCATATTAATACTTGTTGAGTTTCGCGGAGGTCTTCGGTACTTTCTAAACTTCCCTACTCACCCTTTATGTTTTTCTTCATTTTCGGTAATTTATTTAAATAACCTTTAAAATAGTAAAAATTGGACGAAAACCTAAAGATTTAACATAATATGTCAAATATTTCTTATTATAAGATTTTTGGTAATAATAACTTAAAATAGTGAAAATATGAGATTATGCGTAACATAGTAAAATTATAACGTATTAAACGTGTTGGACAAATTTCGGACTTTTAGACATAAACATATGTAATATAACATTTTTGGACAGTTTACTATTAGTATTAAAACTTGTCTTAAAACATAAATTACGTAAAATGTTTAAAATAACAATCTGTTTTTGGGCTCCAGTGCGCCGCAGTAATAGCTTACTGCGTCACAGCGGGTGCAGAACAAGTCTAGTGCGCCGCAGTGGTTATTCACTGCGCCGCATCTATGAATTCACTACGTTTTTCACTTTTGGCAATACTTGGACTGCGTCGCAGTAGCTCATTTGTGCGTCGCATTGAGCTTCAGAACACAAATATTACATATTTTGGACATATAAAAACATGTATAAGTATATATTTTACGTAAAAACATTAAATATTAACAAATACACGTCGTTGGAATCAAAAGACGTAATGGCAATCATCAGCCTAATATTTATTATTATGATATTTATTAAACGTATATTTTTGATAAATACACTTTTCTCAAAAATGCGATCGTAACCTAAAACTGTAATAAATATTGTATTTTCGTTAAACTCTTTTTAAAACCGTTTTTAAACTAGTTTTTACTCAAAATATTTAAACTCTTTAAACGTCTAATGTTGACTTTTTAGTTAACTTTGACATCCTTTATGAAATCGTGGACTTTGACCAAGTCAACTATATTTTGACGTTGACCTTGTTTGACTTTGACTAAACTTTGGCACGAGTATTCATCTTTCAATCGCTATTTTTGTTAGTCACTTTCGGCTCGAAATATCATTCCATTCTATACTCTTTATTGACTCCAAATTATCGATATTTTCTATAGTCATTATTGACTCGAGATATCACTATCTTTTACTCGTCACTTTCGATTCGAAATATTATCCTTTTGAAAACACTTTGAATATACTTTATGTCATAACGTTAATTAAATTAATAAAGGATAAACCGTACTAGACTTATAGAGATACTTAGACTTTGTTATGTCGGTGTTTCTAGGGCACTTAGGCGTTGGAGCGATATCTCAGTTTTGTCATCCCGACATTGCTTTCACTTGACCTGTGAGTTATGCGAGCCCCATTTTCACTAATTACCTTTGGGCTGGAAAGCGTTATTTGAAAACTTGTTATTACTTAAATCTTGTTTTACCCTGTGCATCAGAATTACCTTAGATTGTATGATAATTAGGCCATGTTAGGGCCCCTGTTATACCTGTTAACTCTTTGAGCCACGAATTTCATATATATATATATATATATATATATACATATATATATATATATATATATATATATATATATATATATATATATATATATATATATATATATATATATATATATATATATATATATATATATACATATATATATATATATATATATATATATATATATATATATATATATATATATATATATATATATATATGTATGGGTTTTATCGAACCCTCATTACTCGATGAAATGTCCTTATGAGTGAATGTTATGGCCGTTTGTGATTATTTGTTGTCTTTAGTTGATCGCCTTAGGATTGGGGTTACTTATTATGGTTAGGATCAGGTAAATGCTTATATAGGTAATATACGTCGCACTAGTGTTGTAAAACAAGATACTTTGGAACTTATTATTACTATTGTTGTACTTATTTAAAGTGGGTCAAATTTCACCTTTTAACTAAATGTGAATAATACATCTACGTGTCGTTTTTAACGGTTTTTCAGGATTTTGAGGTTACCCTTTTGTGATGGCATGTTTGTGTTGCTTTGTAGACTTATAGGATCTTTTATCCGTTTTCGTGTAACTATGACGTTGTGATTAGTGCCTAGGAGATCCATGTTTTATATTTTATGCAGATTTGTATTTTGATACGCTTTTGTAGTATGGCGGATTTATATTTATGATTATGATGTATTTTGTTATAGTAATTAACTGTACACCTTCTGTTTTCACTTTGAGCGCGATGTGACAAAAAACAAAAATCCCAGAATATGACTGCATCACAAATAGGTTGTCTACTTAGGTTTTTTAAAACCTTCTTTTATTAGTAGATAGAAAGTCAAAATGGAATTTCACGTTCTACTCAGCCGTCATTTATGTAACGAATGTTAAGGTCCGAACCTTCTAGATTATATCTCAAACCTTAATTGCGTATTTGTGTTTAAATTATAACACGTGCAAATATCTGAATTCAAGATATATATTATCCAAAGTAGTTTACAAAAACCTAAAAGGGCACTATATATAGACTAAATCTATATCTTAACACACAAGCCACTTTCATACAAGCAATCGTAGAGAAACCCCAGCAAGTTGACACTATGAACCTTCACGTCAATCACAGCCGTTTCCTTAGTTCATTAAAAAGTTATGAAAATCGATACAAAGGACAAAAATCTCATGGTATTGTAGTTAAACACCAGCAAGAAGAACAACAATGGCGAGAATCTATCGATCCTGATAAGCTTGTTCTTGGCAAAGTTATTGGTAGTGGGGCTTTCGGTGTTGTTCACAAGGGCTCGTACTATGGTCAAACTGTTGCAGGTAATGTTCTTAACGGATCATAAAACCATGAGTTAATATGATTAGTTTCTTTAATCGACTTTAAGGGTATTATATATCGTGTTATTAATTAAGGTTTTAATTGTTTTTTTTCCAGTGAAAGTTCTTGATTTTGGTGATACGGAAACTACGAAGGATTCTACGGAGATCATGCAGAATTGTTTTAAAAACGAAATTAGTTTGTGGCATAATCTTGATCACCCAAATATTACGAAGGTATGTTTCATCGAGGCTTAGGGTTTGATAGTACAAGATATTATTATCTACAATGCGTAAAGTATAAACAAAATATATTTAGATGCATCTATACATATAAACCATGTATGTTACCATCTAATTATTGTCTGAAATTTCAGATGATTGGAGCAACTATGTCCATGAAGACTAATACCGGCCGGAACAAGAACAAGAAACCTGGAACGATAAACAAGTTTTGTATCGTCTCTGAATACCTAAAAGGAGGCTCGCTCCACGATTACCTAAAGAAGAACGAATACAAGAAACTGAGTATAAAAACCGTCATTCGTTTTGCACTTGATATCGCTAAAGGGTATGAAATCGTCACCTTACTTCTAGATATTTAACTTCAGTTTCATAAACCAAACACTCATATATATCCCTTAATTTTATTGCTAGGTTGAGTTACCTACATTCAAAGAAAATTATTCACTTTGACGTCAAACCAGGAAACATGCTTATCGACAAAAACCAAACCATCAAGCTTGCTGATTTTGGAGAATCTGTATTCGAGGGGGAGCTTTTCGTGCTGAGTTCTAAAATCGGCACTCCGGGCTATATGGCTCCAGAGGTATAATTTTGTTTATAATCCTTTAATTTGTACTCAAGTTTGCTGATTTTGGAGAATCTGTATTCGAGGGGGAGCTTTTCGTGCTGAGTTCTAAAATCGGCACTCCGGAATATATGGCTCCAGAGATATAATTTTGTTTATAATCCTTTAATTTGTACTCAAATTGTTTAGATTACGAGATATTATAATCAATTCTGGATGTGATTGTAGGTTTTTAGCAAAAAAGCATATGGATATAAGTGCGATGTTTTTAGCTTTGGAATTTGCTTGTGGAAGATATATTGTTGCGATATGACATATACCCATAATCTAGCAAACATTCCCGAAGATATATACAAGGTCTGTGTGTATGCATAATAATGTTATTCATCTTTTGGGTATAACTGAGTTCTAAGGAAGACGTTAACTTGAAGTTGAATTTGGGACTTGATTACAGGATATGAGACCAAGCATACCAGTGAACTGTCCAAGATCGTTAGCTCGATTAATGGAAAAATGTTGGCACGCAGAATGGAAGAAGAGGCCGGAGATGACATACGTTGTTGCCGAATTGGAAGAAATTGCGAAATCTGAAGGATTGCAAACAATGTCAGAAGATAAAAAAAGAATAGTGAATTGTTTCGGGTTCTTCAATCATGAACGATAGGATACTAGCGAGGAATGTTGACATGTAAATCATTTGTGTTGTAAGCAAGAAATGGTCATAGAAATCGTTAAGGGGTTATAAACGGTTGTAAAGTGAATAATCATTTATTGGGATGACGAAATGAAATCATTTATGGAACATTCGAAAGAAATATCAAACATGTTATTATCAGTAAAAAATAGGGAAAATTGCATATATACCCAATGAAACTTGAATAATTACGTATATATCCAATAAAATTTTAAAATTATATATATACCCATTTTTCTCAATTATTAATTTAAGAGAATTATATCCTTCTTCCCTTTAATTCCCAAAGTGATAAATGCCTAATCCATTTTTTTGGTAATTATATCTTTTAATAATTTTGATAGTGGTATAATTATTAATTTATTTGGTCACCTACATTTTTCTTCTGTTTTTAACTTGAATCAGGCATGTGTTTTAATTTTTATTCTTATATTCACTAGATTTTGAAAAAATGTTTTCACTGTGTTTTTGTATAGTGAGACTTTTTACTGGTAAATAATAATTATCTTTATTTTACTTTTATAGTCTAAGGTATTTCGTTTTGATAAAGATTGTGTCATTGTGTGTTTGTGTTTTTTTGATATAAATTGTTTTAGTTGAAAACATTTAAATAATGGTTTGTTCTTTTTATGTGTAATATTTATTTTTTGTCACAACACTTCATTCTTCGTCGTTTAGAAACTTGGAGAATGATAGCAAGTACCTATTTGTTATAATACTATTTGTATTTTTGTCGTCGGTTATATTATTGAAAAGTAGTTTTTAAGAGTTTTAATTTGAGGGAGAAGAAATAAGGGTATAATGGCCATATTCTTAATTAATTTTCTAAAAATATATAAAAATGGGGAAATATGTCATTTTGAGTGTTTTTATGGAAATATTTGTTATTTTTAAGTTTGCTCGGATATATACGTAATTATGCAAGTTTTAACGGGGATATATGCAATTATGCCTAAAAAATATATGCACTCATCGCGTTTGGTACACAATATGTTTATTTTTTCATTGTAACATACTCTCACTTATTTTTAGTTTTATTTTTGAAAGAGTAATTCTTTTATTGAAAACGATCCCAAGCGAGAAGCTTAGGGGTAAAAAAAAATCACGAGTTTGTTTGAAGGGGACAAGGAAACAAGATAAAAAAAAAAAGTTGATACAACCAAGAAAACAGTGGATACAACCCTTTGATCCCAAATTCAAATAATATTGTCACACCTACTTGATATCTAAAAGAAAGATATATTTTGAATCTCTCAAAAACACATATCAATAGTAAGCTCAACACCAAAAAGATTTTACCATTCCGAACATTCTGTAGTGTCCAGACAGCCATAATAATCACTACTACGCATCCATTGTAGAGTAATGAGTAGCGAGCATCCATCATATCAACAATGACTAGTTTATAGAAGTTATATTTTTGTAGTCCAAACAACCTACAAAAATATTTTTAAGTTATATTCCAATTAGTTATTTCGAAAAACTGTTATAAAGATAAAATATGACATTTAAAAAGATATAAATTTTTAACTCAAAATTCAACTAACAATTTAAATTGTCTAGAAATAAAAATAAAAATAATTGTATATAACACTAATTATTATTCCCTCAGTTTCAAAAACACTTTATACATTTCTATTTATATTTGTTCTAAAATTACGGATAACTAAAATGTAATAACTTTCCAATTTATCCTCAAATATTTTCAACCTTTTAAATTTTAAAAGTAATTCACCTCTTTAACATAATGGCAAAATAAGAAATATTATACAAAAATACTTCATTAACCACACTTATCTTATTTCGGCCGTTCTTTGTTTTCCGACACTCTTTTTGGGACGGAGAAAGTATATTACTAAGATAGGTTGCTTGAGCGCGTTTTGACCCTTACAAATGTAATTCGGGTGGACAACCTGCAACACTGATTCGAATAACTCGAAAAATCCGAAAATAGAGCCGAATTACATTCGTATATTGAACACCCTCCAACACCGAGAGTTTTGCTTCACTTAGCCACCTCTATTATAACATCCATGTTATTTTTGTTTTTCAAGTTACTTAGGTTAAATTCGAACCAAACCGAATTACAATATAAATTTATAATTTGCTAAATCAAAAAAGCAAAATCGAATTTAGAATTTCAAACCAAATTCGAAAAACAATTTGAATTCGAAAAATGATTCGAATTCGAAAACAAAAAAAAATTTCTATATATATTTTCGAATATATATATATATATATATATATAGTGAATGATTCCTGCGAGAACTCAATTTTTTGCGAGAACTGCGAGGACTCATTATAGACCATTAGATCGTTTGATTAAGGGCTAAGATGAATTGTGCCAAAAATGTAAATATGTAGTAGATTATATATCATTTTAAAATTGATAAAAGGGCAACGTGGTCATTTTGTTTAAATTCCTAATAACAAAACTGCTTCCTGAAAAAATGGCATCTCTCTTTTTATTCCCTTTTTCCTTAAAGTCAAATTAATTTATTATGAAGATGAGAAAAAATCTCTCCGATGAAGATATAGCAGTCATAGGTCATCGGAGAATGGATTTAGGGTGTGAACAACGTGTAAACAGGAAATAAAAAAGGAAGTGAAGAAAGAGACACCCAACAAAATGCTAACAGAATTCATTTATTTCAACACATGCCCAATGCTTCTCTTTTCTCTCTCTTAGGGTTCTTTCTTATTTGACCAAAAAATTATAAAATAATTCATAAATAATAAATCCATTCTTTGATTTCAATTTCCTCATCTGGGTTTTGTTTAGATTCATCATTATTGTGAGTAATTCTTTTTCCTTAAAGTCAAATTAATCGGTATGGAAGATATAGCAGTCATCGGAGAAGAAGAAGAAGTGGATCGCCTCCAATTTAGTAGTCGTTAACATGAAGTTTAATGGCACCGCTTAACCCTATTTTCATCCCAGGTATAAATTTATTAATTTTTTTATTTTTCAGTTTTTAAATATTGAAAAAACAATCAAGAAATTTATTAATCAAAATTTTAACAACTCTCTTTGCATTTTTGGGTCTGGTTGCATTTTCGGAATTTCATTTTTGTGTGTAGTACATAAATGCTTTGAATCTGAGACTGTGGAGGAAAGTGTTGACGATGAAGGTACATTTTTCTAGTTTTTATTCACTCTTTAATGGGTGGAGAAGACGGGGGAGGGGGGATGTATGCTTTGAAAATGATCATGTGATATTGAACTATCATAATCTGAATATTAGATGTAAAAATCAAGCTGTAAATAGAGGGCTCATCAATAGAAATACTCCAACACTCCACTTTTGTCATATATTCCATTCATATCCTTCTTTATGGCTTTTGAAGTTATTATAATCAGATAATTAAGTGTGGCTGTGACCGTT